>CM055909.1:23214552-23571950 GCA_029582155.1 Panopea generosa
AACCATGTTCTAAGTCAATGTGTATGCCTAATATTAGCTGTATTTAACCTGTCCTAAGTCAAAGTGTATGCGAATATTAGCTGTATTTAACCATGTCCTAATCAAAGCGTATGCTAATATTTAGTTGTATTTAACATGTCCTAAGTCAAAGCGTATGCTAATTTTAGTTGTATTTAACCATGTAGTACATGTATGTAATATTGAAGCCTGTATTTTAACCATGTCCTAAGTTAAAGCGTATGCTAATATTTAGCTGTATTTAACCATGTTCTAAGACAAAGCGTATGCTAATATTTAGCTGTATTTAACCATGTCCTAAGTCAAGCGTATGCTAATAGTTTAGCTGTATTTAACCATGTACTAAGTCAAAGCGTATGCGAATATTTAGCTGTATTTAACCATGTTCTAAGACAATGCGTATGCTTATATTTAGCTGTATTTAACCATGTCCTAAGTCAAAGCGTATGCTAATATTTAGCTGTATTTAACCATGTCCTAAGTCAAAGCGTATGCGAATATTTAGCTGTATTTAACCATGTTCTAAACCAAAGCGTATGCAAATCAACGTATTTATACGAAATAATATTGAAATTGTTCAAAATGTGAATACGCAGGTTTCACAACATAGTTGAATTTTGCTCTATGTTCTATATAAAATATATATCAAGGATATCCACAATAAAAAAAATCCCCATTGAAAATATATTTCTCATAGCAGGAGCGTATTCGCATATAAGAAATGCAAAACAACTATTGTCCAGCTTGATTTTTTAAGTTAGTGCAGTGACACCAATTACTTTTGCTTTAAATACATACATATGGTAAAATCCTATAAAAGTGACGTTTTTAACACCAGTGATGTCTCATAGAAGTATATGCTATACCATTTTTTTCTCTCAACTCATAGAAAATGAATGCAATAGTGTAGTGAGACGCACATACATGTGTGATGATGTTTCGCTATAGTTATATATTCTACCCCGATATTTTAGTTTTTCAGAAATTGTTGAACGAAAAGGTTTCAGCCAAATGTTTTCGGCATTTTTTAATACAGTTTTTGGGGTTCATAAATTCATAATGCTTATACATTGATATTCAGTGATGAACAAACATGGTTTAGTTTGGGTAATACATTTTATTGCCAAACTAATATTGATTGCTAAAATAACAAGCAAATATGTTGATGCCACTAGAATCAAACTACAATATTACCAGAAATGCAGGATCGACTGAAAATTTTGCGATGTATTTTTCAGGTTCTGTTCAGATAGGCTTTTCTTAATATTTAAGTGTTTATATAAATATTTTTTTCGTCAACATTTTTCGAATACCAGATTCTAGTCTTTGAATTAACGCTTTCAAAACTATCTTTAGAGGAAAAAAATGTTAGGTTGATCATAGTATTATATACATTATTATCTCCTACTTTTCAAAGAAAATTGGATTTTTTATAAACCACTCAATTAAATGTATTTGATCGAAAATTCACACAAGGCTTCCCAGTCATCAACCCTACTACAATAACTAAGTCTGATAACTTAATACAAATTATTGCCCTTGTTTTACTTAGAAATTATGATCAAAGTATGCCACTAGTAGTATAAAGTCCTTATCTCACCAACCACTCAATGTATACGATTGAAACTCCACACCACTATCCAGTCATCACACCTACTACAGTAACTAAGTGCGATAACTGTTGCTTGAAAACAATGCAATGGCCCTTGTTTGACTTGAAAATCCTGGTTAAAGTTTGGTGTGCAAGTGCCATCAAGTCCATGTCTCACCAACCACTCTATGTATTTGAATGAAACTTTGTACTAGACTTTCAAGTCATCACGCCTACTACAATAACCAAGTTAGGTAACTCTTGCTTGAAAATAATGCAAATTATGGTCCTTGTTTAACTTATAAATTCTGGTTAAAGTTTATATCTCAGCAACCACTGCATGTTTTGGATTGAAACTTCATACAGATTTTGCAGTTACAAGACCGAAACAATTTTGTAAGTGGGACACCTCTTGTTTACTTAAATTGGTCATCAGTCTCAAGTAAAGTTTGTATTTTTATGACAAATGATTCAAATCGCCGAGCGCACTATCATATGGACTGTTCTTGTTTAACTTTGATTTTATGTCATACTTTGAACCAACAACTTTTGGACGCAACTCCTTCCAACATTTTAAATCCGATTCAAATGAAACGTGCTGTTTAGCACGTGCATGGTCTGAACATGTGCCTGTGGTATTATGGTTTTGATGGAATTATATTTAATTAAGTTATGGCCCTTTGTTATTTTAACTTAGATTTTTCATAATACTTTGAACAAACAAGCTTTCGGACGCAACTTCTCTCACAGTTTTATCTCGATTCAAATGAAACTTGCTGACTAATTTAATTTTTTACATTATACTTCGGACCATCAACCATTCGGACGCAACTCCTCCCAAAGTTTTAAGCCACTTCAAATAAAACTTGCTGTGCAGTAGGTATATAATCTGAACATAAACATATTGTCTTCAATCAATTTTTTACTGAGTTATGGTAATTTTTTATTTTAACTTAATTTTTACCTTTCAATTTAGACCAACAAACGTGCAGACGTAACTAATCCTACAGTTTTAAGCCAGTTTAAATGAAAAATTGTGTTTAACAGGTTCATAGCCTGAACATGAGCCTGTGGCATTTTATGTTCCAATTCAAAAGTTTCTTCTTGAAATTGTCCTTTGATCTTTTTAATGAGATTACAGTCATTGTAATTTTGCATCTCAGCCTATAACTATTATGTAACAGCACTTACCATCCATCTTGAAGTTTCATATAAGGACAGACCTTTAGGAATTGATGTTTAACAGTCTTTAACATATCTGGCATTATACTGCAGTGCCCTAGTACCTGCATCCACATGCAATTTTAATCAGCTCAGTCCATGGCCCTTTTGGGCAGGGGACGTGAATTCACTGAATTTTCTTGTTACCACTAAACTTGTATTTAAACTGTAAATACGTCATTTTACTAGGGGACACGTTCTGAACAAAAACATGTTGATAGGGCTCGTCCCGGCGCCGGCATGACCTTTTCGATGAAGGTTTTAAGCATGCAATTATCTCAGTAACTACTCCACATGTATGAAACTTCAAGTGTCTTTCACTGATGTAAGGGGGACCAAGGTACAAAAATGGGATGATTTCATTTTGATTTTAGGCAGAATTTTGGCCCTTTTTATAAACGCCATGTGTGTGTTCACTACCATAAATGGGGACATGCTGGACAAAGTGGGATAACTCTTTTTCGCTTTGAGACATAATTACAGCACATTTTATGTATGTTAATTCTTTTTTAGGCATGCCGATAACGGTAACCACTTCCCATATATGATCTCTAAATAGAATCTCACATGTGGCTTCATTACCATAGAAGAG
Organism: Panopea generosa; assembly: GCA_029582155.1. Lineage (NCBI taxonomy): Eukaryota > Metazoa > Mollusca > Bivalvia > Adapedonta > Hiatellidae > Panopea > Panopea generosa. The sequence continues at coordinate 23,217,975 of CM055909.1, forward strand.
ACTTAAAAGGGCAAGTGGAACAGCTCTGTTTTGATTTTTGGCAGGATTATGGCCTTTTTATACTTTGACAAGTTTGTTTAAGTGTGTTTGCAAACTCAATTCACAGTAACTCCTAGATTTGCATCTATCATTATGGAACTTATATAATCATTACACCTCAAACAAGTCCTTGAATTCGTCAAGTTTGATAATTACTACTGGATTTAACACCAGCATTGGTGATCGATTCCTCACCGAAATAATACAATTATTGCATACCCTAAGATATTTTACAATTTTGAGTTTACAAACATTTGATAATGAATGGCTGAGCTATGGACATTGAAATATCAAAAACGGAGAGGGCCATCATTCATTTAAATAAAATCGCTACTACATATTTTTATTTCAGAAGACAATGTCTACAAAGTTACCCCCCCCCCCCCCCCCCCCCCCCCCCCCACCCCCTGCTGATGAATATCAGATTATAACATTGAAAGAAGAATGTCACGAGTTATTACTGCAGAAAATGATGAAAAAAACACTGCAAAGAAAATGATTCGTCATCTTCACCTGGTCGAAATTTTTCGAACGACAAAACTGATTAACGTGTGTATTCTGTTGGCGTCAGAGCTGCATCTTAAAGAGATACATACCTGGATTGAGAGGTACCCTGTCAATGTGACAACTAGAGATGAAATTAAAGATAAAGCACTAATGCGGTTTGAGCTCGAAAAAGAGGATGATGATTTCATGAAAGTTCAATTAAAAGATGAATTTTATAATCACCTTGAATCAATAATTAATACTCTCGGCTTTCACGATGGAAGAGGGTTTGGTACCAGTACCAGTCAATCACGGACTCAACAATCTGGAAATTGTCGGATATAGTTATAATGATGGTCAGACAAGTAACTTAACGATATTACAAGGTTTACGTTTGGTTTATAAGTATTTTCAGAACGACACTAACATGAAGCAACGCGCTGTTTGGAAAATCAGAAAAGATATGAAAACATTTCTGAAGAAGATCAAGAAGTATTTGACCTTTTACCTGAAGCGGTGAAACATGAAATATGAGGCAAACGTGTGTGGAGTTTCCCTGAACAGACATCCCTATAATTATACAAAAACGACAAATGTTGTACTGTTTGCCATACACATTCCGAGTAAGTTATAGCAGATAATCCATATGGTCACTTCACACTTTTGAATAGTATTGTTAGTGGTTTTAATGCAGTTTAATACCATTTTATACTAGTATATGGCATCCAGTTTTGAAACACCTGTCATTCGAAAAGTAGTGACGAGTAAGTGTTATCCCTGGCTGTGCTGTCCGTTCGCCCGTCCGTCTGCACATACTTATGGGTATTTGAGTGTCTGTGGTCTCGGTTTAGTATTTTTTTGATACTATGGTCCATTTTTATGCTTATGGTACAGAGAATTTTATAAAAAATGCATGTTCTGTGATTAAAAGCGTAAAGACACTTCGAGGAGTATCAATACATATTTGTAATTTAATCCATGTTCTATAAAGAATAGGATTGAATATGATTTATTCTGTAAATAAATTATTGAAGTATTATAGAAAAGCTCCATAGCAGGAATATATCTACATGTACTCATAAAATGCACAAAAACTGGTATGTTGACCAGATTTTTTAAAACGCTGTACCCCGAACTATTTAAAAAAAAAGCACCCAGATGCTGTAGAACACATCTATTAAAATCCAAAAGTCTTAACGCAGTCTGCTCAATACAAGGGATATAACTATGTCTGTCAAATCATGACGAAAAAAATGAAATGAATAGTTCCCCTAGGCGTGTGCAATAACGGAATCAGGATTAAACATAAATACGAAATAAAGATAAAAGTATAAAGTGCATGTTCCGATCTTGTGCATTTTGGTGTCTCATCTGTTTGATGGAAAAGGAGAATTAAAAAAAAATTGCCATTTGAGGTTTTCCATATAGATACCATTTCATGTCTGTTTATATACTCGTGCTCGTTATCAGCGGGTATGTATAGCAAACGCGCATGTTCGGAACAAGTTTTTTTTTTTTCACGTGTATTAAAAAGAATATATGAAATTGAATGCATGTATTTAATATATTTATTTTTTATCTAAAATGAAAATGAATTTTTAAGATGATACCTACGCCAAATGTAATATTTTGTAGTTGTGTTAAATATGAGCTTACGGATAAAAAATCATAACACATATATTTATCTTTGAAGAACTAAATTGCTCTGTTACATATTTTTACAATAAGAAAATATACCTCGTCGCGTTTATATATTCTTTGGTAAAAAAGCATATAGCAGTAACTACAGATAATTACCCTTTAGTTCGCTTGACCCAAGTTCCCCAAGCTATCTTTTGTGATCGTCCTATGTCCGTTTTGGTACCTCATTTTTCGTTAACTTTTACTTCAAACGACTCCTACTATGAAAACGTTTAACATATTTTCACCATATTAAATGTAAATAATTCTTACGTGAAGCTCTCTCAAGTTTGTTCAAATCGCGACTCTCGTATAGAATTGTCCCCACTCAAGGGGCTTATCATTATTTTCTCCAAAAGTGCAAGGCCTGCTTCTTTGCTAATTTGTGTGTTGTGTTACATATTAATTTCCATAATATTTGAGTCTTGACCCTAAAATGAATATTGGCCCCGCCCTAGTGCATCATTATACGTTTAATATGGAAAGTTTCTCATTTAAAAAAATTCCAAAAATCGACAAGTCATATTTGTCTATATAATTGATGCCTTTAAAAACGTATGTTTTTGAATATTGGATACAATTTTATCGCAGATGTTATCGGTGCATAATTGTTACAAAATCAATTACTGTTTAAAATTTTTGTTTTCAGTAAAGTGGTGTGATGAAATTGTTTAAATGAACTTGAAAAACGAGATAACAAAGTTTTGTCTTGGTTTATCATTTATGTCATATCAACATTAGAAACAATATACATACTTGTGTTTTAAAGGCGTTAAGTGTATTTGTATAACGTTTTACTAGGTTCGTAAGTTTTTAGTGTAAAATTTGAAGTTAGGTGTTCAGATTTTACATGGGAATACTATGGAACAACTGGAAATTATGTTTTTCTCATATCTTAATGGTGTGAAAAGTATATCCATGTACATTAGAGCTTAACAAAAATATTAGTTTCTAAACGAAATCAAACATCTATCTATTCAAGATATGAAATACATAAACATGAAAATCTGAACAGCCTTAAAAAGAAACGTTATTATTGTCTAGGCTTCTAGATATAATCATTGCAAAAACGAAAGTAGATCTATAATTAAATTTTAAAATAAATATCTTTCATTCCAAGAGTCATTAGTGAAACTTGAGTTATGACAATGTTCGTCTTTATACGTGAGCTTTTTTCATTGATTCATTGACCCTAAAGGAAAAAGTGCAGCTATGGTGCTCACCCCAGCGTCGGTGTCGGTGCACTTTTTGGTAACAAATTTTAGGCATGCCGATTTCTAAGTTACTAATGTCCATACATTTTAATAACTTCATATGAATGTTCACTATCATCAAGGAAACTCAAGGGGCAAATCGGGGTTACTCCAAATATCTCCAAGTATCTTAGTGACAATTTGGCAGAATTATTTGACCATTTTTATACTGAAAAATGCAGTTAAAGTTTTAGGCATGTTCATGAGTTAGTGAAAACTGCCCATACATCAACGAAACGGTTCTCAAGGAATTAAGTAGGATAACTCCATTTTGACTTTAGGCAGAATTAAGTTTTTTTCACAATATGCGCCATATTATTGTCCAGTTTCAGTCATCCGATAGCTATAGTTTTAAGACAAGCTTCGAAAAATCGAGCTTGCTGTCCCCTTCGACAACTCTTGTTTATATATTAACGATCTACAGTAGAACGTCGATGGCTTGAACCCGACGGGACTGGGCAAATTAGCTCGAGTTAAGGGTTGTTCGAGCGAAGTATTGTTCAACATCTTACCATAAATGTACACGTATATGCATCAAAATAGGAATTCGGCCTGGACCAACGAAGTGGTTCGGCCTATATATTTGGTATTACAGGCATACGTGTTCGATCCAACAAAGTTCAATGTATAATGTTTTCACGAACCAATCTTCAGAGCCATGTCCAATATACTTTATTTCGCTAAACGGGCTCATCCCCATCTTGTGCTAACAAGTCGTATTCAGAAAAGGCCGTTTGCATACTCCCATAACTCATGCAGAAGGTCTTGGGTTCGTTTTCCGGTCCCGGAAAAATGATACTAGAAGCTTCCTTGGTGCTAAATAGAATGCCTTTTTAACCATTTGCCAATCTGAGAGTTCTGTCCGATTTTAAAATAGAACTATAATTAAAAGGGACACACATTTATATTATTATAGGCATATCATTTTTCGAAATAATATTAAGTGAACATTTTTTAGAAATTGTTGTCTGTCCCTTTAAACGTTATGGTACTTCAGTCGCGTGAATGCGACCCCTGAACATGGAATGTCTACGGAATATTATTTTTAAATTCACTACTGCATTCGAACACGTTGATGTGCTGAGGTGACCATTATATACTGCATAAGTTAAAGTTTGGTCTGGTGGTAAAGCATCGGACCCAAGATCGGTGGGTCGTGAGTTCGATCCCCCGCCACGGCTGCTATGTGTGTTGTCCCTAGGCAAGACACTTTATCCGCATATTGCTTAGTAATGATTCTACACAGGAATATCTTTTCATTTGTCTAAGTCGTAATACCTACTTATTTTACATTGATTGTCAAACTTGTAAAAGTACATTATTCGCTTTATCTAATCAACATAAATCACAATCTAGTTTCTGTTACCTGTTATGTATCTATGAACTTCAGTCCGGCTAAAATAAAGTTCATGGGCAGATCCATAGTTTCGTATGCGACGGGGTATCACTTTGAAGATTGTTTGTAGGAAGCAATTATTACGGTTGTTCTACTCAGATTCCTTCTGTGATCTCTCTCCACCAATAAAATTAATTATTATATATCATCATGAATGCTTCAATCTGATTGGTTGAAATCCGAACTAATCAGGTCAAATAAAATGAATATTAACATTCAACAATAATATTTACAAAAACATGTACAAAGTAAGATTTAGTACCTGTTAATATTAATACTATATTGTTGCTGTTGGAAGAAAGATATAAAACCAGACTGTTTGATTATTAATGCATTGGATTTTGGTAGTCATTAAATTTGCACTTCATTTGTCAAGACCATTGTTTATAAATTACTTAACATTTTGACTTTTATTTGTATCAAGTGTAAGTGCTGTGTGTTTTTTTTTTAAATTGCTTGTTTTATCATTCATAAATTATTAAAGGGACACATTGCAATTTGTAATATTTAATTAACTCTGTTTCTGAAAGTGATATATTCAAACTATTTTTTTGTGGTGATATATGACAAAAAAATGAAGTGCATTAGTAATATCTGTATATATGAGAGAAAAGAGTCAAAGATATATAAATTTGTATTTTGAAGTTTTACTAATGCTTTCAGAAATAGATTGTGAGACTACTTGTTTTATAAAAAACTATCAAGCAGTACTTAAATATAGTTTCATAAATGCATGAGCTTAAGTTAATAGATTTAATCACTTGCCTGTGTCCTTTTAATACTACTGGAAAAATGTGTGTTTTTTTTATTTATGAAATAAACTTGTGTATATTAAAATGTCTTTGTTTTTTGTTGTTGTTGTTGTCAAGCAATGTTTTTTTATTGTAAATGCATATGTCAAGTATAGCTGTACTTATATTTTGAAATGTCTTACATTTAAAAAAGTAATTACTTTGATTAACTGAAAATTGCATAACATTACCTTTGATTTGCATCTACCACAGCCTGGATGCTGAGTATGGAAGGGTATCACCGCCATAACTCTAAGTTTGCAATTTGTCGTTTGTTCTTTGTGCAATTGGTGTACATGTTTCTTTCTTCTTAGTTCTTTGATGGAAATGAAATATTTCACCTTTGTAACTTTGCTATTTGTCTATCCTACTATATCCTATCATTGTAAAAGTTACATACTTCCTGTAAAATATAATGTGTTCAGCATAATCACGTGTTTCAAAAAGATTCGAATTACAAATGTTAAACTACGCAGTAAGGATGTTGTACAACGCAATTAGGCATAATGTAACAATGCGAAATACACAGTTTGCATTGTCAATTATGACGACAGGTGCCGCTTGAGGCATATGAAAGAATAACGACTGGTCGCCTAATCGGCGTTGCTTTGTTTTCATCGTTGGTGATATGGAACATATGGTCAGCTACCACCATTGAGAGGAGCTTTCTGTTCGGCTGAAAAAGTATAGGGATATTCAGGGTGTATATTTTTATAGTAAGCTTAATTTTATTTGGATGGAAATGTAAAACTGGCAAATGATCACACTAAAATATAAGTTTACTATGTTTGTGTCAATAAAAAATTAAAATTATGTTTCTGTGACTGACTTAATTCATTTAAGCAAGCAAACTGTGCGGAAAGTAAAATTAATGAAATTTACTTTGTTATGCCCCCCACCCACACACCCCCTTCCCCCCAAAAAAATTGGGGGTGGCATATAGTAATCGCAGCGTCCGTTCGTCCGCCCGTCCTTCCGTCCGGTATTTCGTGTCCGGCCTGTATCTTTGTCATGCATAGATGGATTTTGTTGATACTAGCTACAAATGATCAACATAACATGACCACGTGTCGCGAGTAAGACCCACATCCGTACCCAAAAGGTCAAGGTCACCATTTGAGTTTGTTTGACAACACTTCGAGTTTGTGTGAGATTTCGTGTCCGGCCTGTAACTTTGTCATGCATAGATGGATTTTAATGAGACTTGCTACAATTGATCAACATAACATGACGACGTGTCGCGAGTAAGACCCACACGCTTACCTCAAAGGTCAAGGTCACACTTTGAGTCTGTGAGGTTTCAAGTCCAGCCTGCAACTTTGTCATGCATAGATGGATTTTTATAAATACTTGTTATAAATGATCAACATAATATGACGACGTGTTGCACTTAATACCCAAACTCCCATTTCAAAGGTCAAGGTCACAATTTAACTTTGTTTGACAACACTTTCAGTCATTTTGACATTTCTTGTCCGGTCTGTCATCTATGGATGAATTTTAAAAACACTTGGCTCAGTTGATCAACATGACATAATTAAGTGTAGCATGTAAGACCCAGAACCTTTCCTCAAAGATCAAGGTCACACTTTCAATTTGTTTGATATTGTGTGTCTGGTCTGTGACTTTGCATTTAACTTGGCTTAATTTATCAAGATGACATGACGACGTGTCATAAGTAAAACTTAGACCCATACCTCAAAGGTCAAGGTCACACTTTAAGTATGTATGACAACACTTTGAACCTGTATTTAGAGTCGCGAATTCTGATGACTATTTACAGCAAATATTCCCATTCGTAACTTCTTGAGTTGATTACTGGGGACCTGTCTGTAATTTTGCAGCGCCACTGAACGTTATAAGGGGAAGTTGGGATTTATTACAATGATGACGTTCAGCGGCAGCACAGTCGAAATAGTCAGGTACCTTGTCCAAATACATTCCCTAAACTCATTATAAAGGGGGTGAACATTGGAATAAAAAGATATTCACGACTGACTGCAGCCGAAACACATATTGAAACATACATCAAATTCTAAAAATACATTTTACGCAGCAAGTAATGTTTAATCGGGCACGAATAGACAAGACGTATGTCACTTTTACAATGATAGGATATAGTAGGATAGACAAATAGCAAAGTTACAAAGGTGAAATGTTTCATTTCCCACAAAGAACTAAGAAGAAAGAAACATTTACATCCATTGCACAAAGAACAAACGACACATTTCAGACTAAGAATTATGGCGGTGATACCCTTCCATAGTTGAGGGCGTGGAAGCCTTTCCTGCATACATAAATATGCTCATCTGTCGACATCCCCTGTATTGGGATCAGAGTCCCGTCAATGGCACCAATAACGTTTGGGAAGTTTGAGATTTGGTAAAAGTCTTCCTTAACTTGTCTAAGTTGTTGAGCTGATGCCGGAAACTTTATGATTGGGACACACCATGCAGGTCTCCGGTCTCACTTAGGTAATCGTCCTTTGCAAGGAACCTTAGTGTAACCATTACCTAATAACAAAAAGTGTTATGTAACATACAACAGAGACATGCTTAATAAGACGAGGTGTCCCTTTAAAATAAAAACAATGAATTCATAAAAGCTATATAAAAATTTATTCTGTTATCTTGTAATATTTGCAGTCAATGATAGCAGAAATTATTTATGTAATATTCCCTTTCTGTACTATTCCTTTTCTGTCACAATTTTGCACTCTCTCTCTCTCTCTCTCTCTCTCTCTCTCTCTCTCTCAATAGCATCAGCATGCAGTTCGTTGATTCCCTTAGTGGGACCCCTTTCTATAAATAGGCAATGGGCTAGACCATTCTAATGTAAAGAGTCCATTAGTAGTTGTATAAAAGTACACGTATACGATATATAATCGTTATGAACATATTGCATACATGTTAAACATATTAAGAATTAGTTAAACGATTTTAATACATTATTGATTAGCATTTTATTGGAATAAATTAACAGTATCGATAACCGATTATTTACGCACCCATATAAAAGTGGACTGATCCGTGTTAACTAAGATGTGTAAAGGTTTATATTCAACTATGTATGTAAACAAACCTGTAGATGAATGGGAACGCTGTGTTGGGCGCTCTATGTTTTCTCGAACAAGGTTAGAGAGTTCTAATATAACTCTACGAGGAAATCTATATCTTCGTATCAAGTCTATATCGTCCATGTTGTCTAAAATCTCCGCCCTATCGCGAAATACCCGTTCTCGCCGTATTTGACGACGAGCAGACCATATCTGCAGCCAAATGTCGGCCATATTTTTCACACTTACGAGTAAAATAATAAACTTACGAGTGCTAAAGGGCGCTCTTAAAGTTACGATAAATATAGGACGTAACTTACGTTTACGATTTTTTGTGAAATGCAACATCTTCTTACGTTTACGAGAAAAATCTTACGTTTACGTGTGAAATTTATCGTACGAATTTTTGTGAAATTGGCTCCAGACATATAAAGGCTACGAAAAAAAAATGCTTTGCACACCTCTGTTAAAAAATGCAGTGAACGTATGAATGAAGTGAGGTGAAAAACTTTTACTTCTTGACTTACCTTTTTTAATGTTATTCAATATAATAAAACAACTATCTACCTTTTTAGCGGTCAATGGTTAAAATTATTTATCCTCGGAAAATGACTATTGACCCAAAGCAGTGAACAGTGATAGTTGTATAATACGCCATATATAACATGAAATGTGTTGAAAATGGCGTTAAACCCCATTCAAAAAAGAAAAAAAGAACTACATGTATCAGTGCTTTGTCGTATTGAACAAATCTATTTCTGAATATATATACAATGATAGAAAAACGATAAAAAACAAAAGCAAAATGGTTATGAAATTCTTCTTCTAGTCGTACTATGAATTACACATGTAATGGCAAAAAGTAATTTATACATAGATATGTGAAAATAAATAAGTGATAATGAAAAGAAAAAATATGATTACAGCGGTATTTTACTGAGTGATGCCTACGTGATAGTTTCTTAATATGACCGTGAAATCAATGTGAGGGTGGAGGTATAAAACCGACATATATATACTTTCAACAATATAATATAGGTCTACTTGAACGTTTTTGTATTCTTTATAGAAGTATGTACTACATTGAATATTCGAATATTTGTCTCAAAATCAAAATGTTGTTTTCCACAGAGAAATGGTATAAGGTTTATGTTGTCCAAGTTAGACAGTGTATTAAAGATTTTATATTAGAGAGTTGTGATGTTAGGAGTTGGTGGTCCGGAGAATGTTTACCTACGAAATTATGGAAACAAAGTCGACAATGGTGCAACATAATGCGTACTTGAGGATCATTTTAATAATATTTAGAACCTAAAATTGGGAAAATTGACAATTTCTTTGCTTTACAAAAATGAATATGGGACATGAACTTACATGCTAATGCACACATCACCATCAGAATACGTGTTTGGTGCCGTGACCACCACCCATACCCCCTTGATCAGTCCTTGCAAATGGTTATACAGTGTATACAGTGTACACAGTGTATAAATCAATCACACGATAAACCGCCCAAGTAGGTAGTCGTGGTTGTTTAACGTCTATTTCAGTTAAAGATATAACACTGACGTTTATTTAAGAAAATGTCTTCTTCAGAAAGTGATAATAACGAGTACACTTTAAATGTAACGAACCAAAGTGGCGCGAATACTATAAGTGACTGTGACGATGGACAACATCCATTCTTCAGGGAAAAGACACAGAATTCAGATTTAGTTTTGGTAATAGAAGACGAAGAAATTTACGTGTGTAAAGCAATTCTCGCAATCGCCTCACCTGTCTTTAGTGCCATGTTTGAATCAGAGTTTAAGGAAAAAGCACAAGATCGGATTGAACTTCCAGGGAAAAAGTTGGAGGACCTCGTTGAGCTATTACAATGTATTTATCCGAACTTCCTTAAGGATGTCACAGGTATGGACGATTATCTTTTTAGCAATTAAGGTTTAGTTTGAAATGTACAAGGAATACTATCTGCATTGTCAACCTGTATATCTATTAACTGCTTTTAAACGTGTACACCTCGTGTTCATGATAATGGCGCAGAGCGCTTAATTTTCTGACATGCGATCCTTGACTAAATTGATTGAATCTACTGGGAATTGACAATGGCTGGTTGAAAGGCGATTAAAACATTAAAGTTCACTTTTAAACACTTATTAAACTTCTAAAGTAAGCATTAGGAAACACTATTGGTGGCAGTGGTGTATGTCACGTGTATAAACGCTGTCCTCTCACTGGCCTCTTCGTTTCATATTGTGCTGTGTTCGTTGCGCCCGTAGCTGATTGAAAGAAACACTGTTGATGGTAGTTTGTATGCCACGTGTATGAACACTGTCCTCTCATTGGTCTCTTTGTTCCGTGTTGTGTTGTGTTCGTTGCGCTCGTATTGAAAGAAACACTATTGGTGGTGGTAGTAGTGTAGGCCAATTGTGTGAAGATTGTCCTCTCATTGGCCTTTTTGTTTCGTGTTGTGTTGTGTTCGTTGGACCCGTAGCTGATTGAAAGAAACACTATTGGTGGTGGTAGTGTATGTCACGTGTATAAACGCTGTCCTCTCACTGGCCTCTTCGTTTCATATTGTGCTGTGTTCGTTGTGCCCGTAGCTGATTGAAAGAAACACTGTTGATGGTAGTTTGTATGCCACGTGTATGAACACTGTCCTCTCATTGGTCTCTTTGTTCCGTGTTGTGTTGTGTTCGTTGCGCTCGTATTGAAAGAAACACTATTGGTGGTGGTAGTAGTGTAGGCCAATTGTGTGAAGATTGTCCTCTCAATGGCCTTTTTGTTTCGTGTTGTGTTGTGTTCGTTGGACCCGTAGCTGATTGAAAGAAACACTATTGGTGGTGGTAGTGTATGTCACGTGTATAAACGCTGTCCTCTCACTGGCCTCTTCGTTTCATATTGTGCTGTGTTCGTTGCGCCCGTAGCTGATTGAAAGAAACACTGTTGATGGTAGTTTGTATGCCACGTGTATGAACACTGTTCTCTCATTGGTCTCTTTGTTCCGTGTTGTGTTGTGTTCGTTGCGCTCGTATTGAAAGAAACACTATTGGTGGTGGTAGTAGTGTAGGCCAATTGTGTGAAGATTGTCCTCTCATTGGCCTTTTTGTTTCGTGTTGTGTTGTGTTCGTTGGACCCGTAGCTGATTGAAAGAAACACTGTTGGTGGTGGTAGTGTATGTCACATGTATAAACACTGACCTCTCACTGGCCTCTTTGTTTCGTATTGTGTTGTGTTCGTTGCGCCCATGGCGTACGTACGTGTGAATGCGCATGTGTGATTATGTTACGTTGTGTGGTACTGCGTAGTTCTACGCTGAACTGTAGCTGTACCATGTTTTACAGGTCAGTTCGGTTCAGTTGTGTTCACTTCTAGTCGGTTCCGCTGTGTTACAATAATGTTTATGTTATGTTCTCTTATTCTGAAAAATATATGTTTTGTATTTCAGAGGCTAATGTCTACAAAGTAACTCCACTTGCTGATGAATATCAAATAGATACATTGAAAAATAAATGTCATGAGTTTCTAATTGAAAAGATGGATGAGAATACAAATGCTGAAGAAGTAATTCGACATCTTCATCTCGCTGAACAATATGGAATGGCAGAATTGGGAAAAGCGTGTATTCTATTGGCCTCAGAGTTGCCTGTTAAAGAGATGAATACATGGATGGAGGTCTACTCGGTCTCGGAAGCATCTCGAGATGGAGTTAAAACTAAAGCGCTCATGCGATTTGAACTGGAAAATGAGGATAACGACTTCGTGAAAGATCAACTGACAGGCGAATTTTACAGTAAGCTTAAATCAAAAATGACATTGACCACTGAAATAGGTGTAAAAAACCATACTGTATTTTCTCCACCAACTACAAGTAGTTTCGGTCTGTCTAATAACACAGGTGTATTTGGTTCTGCTTTCGGAATGTCGACAGGGCCTCAGCATAATACCAAAAAAGACATTTCACCGTTAAGACGGTTACGCTTGCTTGACAAGTATTTTCAGACCGACACTAAATTAAAGCAAGATCTCATATGGGATATTCGGCAGAAAATATCATCATTTTCTGAAAAAGAAAGGGAAATGTTTGAGCTCTTACCAAAGACGCTCAAACAAGAAATAAGAGGCAAACTTGTTTGGAGTGTTCCGAAACAAGGCGATAAATGATAAATCAAAGTTGCACTTAATACTTTTTGTGAATAACTAATAGGACGAATTAGATTTGTACTGAAATATCGAAATATGTTGTTTGTAGATTAAGAATTTTTGCGTGTTAGTAAGCGTAACTATCATTAAAATACTTTTATTCATATTTTCTCTAAAATAACATGTATTCTGTTAAATATGTCCTACTTACTTGATACAATATTATAAGGATAGGAAAACTACATTATTTTGAATGGTTTTCAATACCAATTATATCCCTTATAAATGTTATGTTCTTTCTAAATTGAAAAAAAACAACAACACGAAATCTATAGAAGTTAAAAATGTCATAACCTTTGATATTACATATAATATATTATAAAAAAAAAATAATGATGAAATATATCGAAACCAATTAAATCGTATTTCTCTATTAAGACAAGCCTCGCTGATGACCAAGACTACTGAACATAATTATTGCAAAACGAAAGTGTAACTAAATATTGGGAAATACCTAACCTTCCTTCCAAGTATTTAAAATGAAACTTGAGTTTTGAAAACGTGAGAATTTTCTTTCATTGACTCTAAATAGTTTCAGGTTTTGTGTGGGCGTTGACAGTGATTACCCCATCATCAAAATTCGTAATGTGGCGGACACATCAACACTGGCAATTGAATCACACATGAAAAAACATACATATGTTTCTCCTATGAGACGGATATGCGTATCATATACTTATTGCTTTATTGGATTCTGAGATGTTAGGTTTCATTGAAAATTATCCTAGTGCGATAAATTGTATCTGATAGTCTTACGAAACTATGAGCCTATGACTGTGCTCCATATAAGTTTTCTTTAAATTGTTTTTTTGCATCTTAGATTATCACTGCTTATTTTCAAAATGCTAAGGGTTAAAAAGGACTCATTTGAATCAAGTAACAATAAAAAAATAAATAATAGATATCAAATTGTTATTATTCAATGCTATTTAATTTTTTAATTGAGATTTCAGTGCTTACATTGCTATCAGGAGCACTGAATAGGAAAATGATATGCGGTCCTTTTTATGATTATCATATAACTTAAAGATATTTCATATAAATCATATTTAGCTCAATTGTCTGTGGATGTGTAGAAGGAAACTCATTGTCCTTCATCAAATATGGCCAATCACGATGTCATTATCGTCAAATAATAAAAAAACCTCAGATTATTTAGATAAAATGTTCAATGTAGATATCAGGCTCGTATCCACAGCGGGTTCTAATAAGATACATACATAAGTATGGTTAACTTAAAACTTGGCATGAAACGATTTTATAGTAATTGATAACTCTTTTACTGAAGATGAGAAGAAACGCTTGCATTAAACTCGTAATAAATATGGACAATAAAAGCTACACTGTGAATAAGAACTAAGGCATAAAGTATGTTCATATGTTTTCGATTATTTATGTTCTTTAATTATTTACTTCAATAAAGATATACATTTTGTGTCTGTTCTGATAGCGTTTCTCCTTAACTTATATTAATAACATTATATAAAACACTTAAGTTATATGCCAAGTACATTTGGCCTTTTTAATGATGGAGGAAGACCGCATCCTTCCACAAGTAACTTGCAAAATTTCTCACATATTGTTTTTGGAACCTTAGCGTTAAAAGCTAAGTGATTTGAGACGGCGTCTTAAAGCACTCGTCCACTGAGGACCCCTATGCCAAATGTAATGCTTTCTTCACGAAAAGAACATATTTGGTATATCTCCTCATTACAAACCTGTAACCTTTGTACAACCAATACTATAGTATGAAAAAAAAACAAGTTGGCTGCTTCTAAAAAGCATCCAATGGTAAGGTCTTATAAAAGATGTGGCAATTAAAATGAATGAATGTGTAAGTTTGGTTCCTTGCACAGAGTACTAAATACATTGGTGATACCAAAGCCCGACAATGTTCCAGCTGAAACATCGACTTCCCGGCTGTAGGGAAAATGCAAATGTGGTGCATGATAGTAATCTTGATGTTAAGGTGTACTGATCTCAATCATTATGTATTGCCATTTGTATATGTTATATCATAACTTACCTTATATATTGTCTAACATACTTACTGAGCACTATGTTCTATACAATTTACTACTGTGATCATAATATATTTTAAATAATTCGTATACATATTTTTAATTAATTTGTGGATATATTTTTTTGAAAAAAAAAAAAGCAGTTAAAAAGTACTGTTTTTCCAAAATTTGTCAATGTTAGGCCATATATATCTGACGACGTGCTGAAAATATGTCACACCGGTAAACTATCCTTATAGAGTAAAATAAACAACTGTAACTGTTTAATTTTGTTATGGGTTCGGTTGCATTTAAATTTTCCATTTAGCCAGAAAGTGGTCAGACAGCCGGAACATGACTAGGTTTTTATATCAATACCAGTTTGTACATTCCCATAATGTACTGTTTAGACAGTGGCGACCTCCATGTGGTGAATGCCGTGTTTTTAACACGTGATCGTGACGTTTCAATATGGCAGCGCCAAGAGTGAATTTATTAACTGACCCTTATATAGGGTCGGTTGCTCATGAGACCTAGCAAAAAACTACATAATAATTATCAAAATAATTTTCAAATATAAAATTTTTAATTGAGTCCTTAACATATCTTTAATGAATGTCTAAACTACATTTTTACAGACATAATTGTACTTGAAATTGTCGCTAATATATAATGTAAAATTGGATTTAAAATCGGATATACTTTATTGATCTAACGTATAAGCAGATAGGGTACGTTATTATTTGTTTGACATTCGTCTGATATTATGTGTAGATCTAAATCTACATATCGATTAAAACGATCGATTGGTTTACCAAATATATTTCTGTTTGTGTAAACATTTGTGTTTGTTCAGGTACAACTCTAACATTTTCAAAATGTCATGTCAAGAAATGGATGATAACGAGGACAAAGTAAATGTAAGGAACGTCAGTGGGGCGGATGATTTATCCGTGACTGTGACGATGGACAACATCAATTCTTCAGGGACAAGACACAGACTTCAGATTTAGTTCTTGCAATAAAAGACAAAGAAATTCACAGTGTGTAAAGCAGGTCTCTATCATTCGCCTCGCATGTCTTTAGCGCCATGTTTGAATCAGGATTTAAGGAAAAAGTACAAGATCGGGTTGAACTTCGAGGGAAAAAGTTGGAGGATTTCGTTGAGCTATTACAATGTATTTATCCGAACTTCCTTAAAAATGTCACATGTATGGACAATTAACTTTTTATCAATTCAATACATAGTATGTGTGTATTGTATATATATGGATTATTTGATGCTGTTATACGTCATTTTACGAACTTGCTAGCGCGTTCGTGTTCGTTTGTTCTTCAGAAAGAACAGATCTTCTTATTTCTTGTTTTATTTCCGCATGCTGAGCATAACTTATTTTTTTTTATTTTTAGTGAATAATGTCTTCAAAGTAACTTCACTTGCCGACGAATATCAGATTGATGAATTGAAAAAAAATGCTATAAGTTCTTTATACAAAAATGATAAAATTACAAATGATGAAAACAATTCAACATCTTTATCTCGCTGACACATATAGAATGGCAGAATTGAGAACAGCGTGTTTTATCTTGGCCTCAGAGCTGCCTGTTAAAAAAGATAAATACATGGATGGAGGTCTACTCGGTCTCGGTAGCAGCTCGAGATGAAATAACGGATAAAGCGCTTTTGCAATTTGAAATGGAAATTAAGAATAACAACTTCGTGAAATGCCACCATTAAAGAAAGTGTTACGATCAACTTAGATAAGAAATAGACAATGGTACTGTCAGTAGTGTTGGGTCCTTATCAGGCGTTTATGTTTGTTTTACAAGTATTTTAAGTCCGGCACTAAACTAAAACAAAAACTCATTTGGGATATTCGGAAGAAAATGTCAAACTTTTCTGAAAAAGAAAGGGAAATGTTTGATCTCTTACCGAAGGCTCTCAAACAAGAAATAAGAAGCAAACTTGTTTGGAGTATTCCGAAACAAGAAAATCAATGATATTGTGCCGTAACCTGAATTCGATTACTTACGAGAATTATGATTATCACGTACGCGTATTTCGAATTCCAGCATAATTGGCAATATTTACAAATAGTATCCACGTGATCATTGAATGTAAAAAATAATGCTTCCGGTACAAGTAAGAAAGTCATTTTATGATACAGACCTGAAAAAATGTGTTTCTCACTATGTTCATTTTCAATTAACATAAAACGTCGACAAACGTTATAGAACGACTATAATATTTAAATTATTAAAGTTTGTGGAATACTCATAAAATGCTGTTCATTGACCAGGTTAGCATTAAGTTTGTTTACGAATATCCATTTCAAACACGCCTGCTGAAAACTGATGCAATATGGATCAAGGTCAAAAGTTCGCTCGTGCGAGTCAGAAACTATAAGAATGAGTTTGAAATTAACACAGCCTTTATGCAGCATGTTTTATGAACTTTCTTTTAAAATTTTAATTAGATTTATCATTTTTTTTCTATGAATTTTAACATCAAAATCAAGATTGACAACATGCCAATTGATTATAGCACAACTTCTCAAAGATGTCAAATGTCAGCAATATCCGGAGTTCAATATAGTCTTAATTAGCATTGTAATAGTTTGTGAAATCAAAGTGATTAGTTATTAAGTATTAACATTAAAATATTTCAAACTTCCCTTTTATGTAAATACCTTCAAAGACTAAGTGATTATGATAATGTGAGTGTGAAAACATATTGCTGATTGTATATATTTTGTTACCTATTCTTCATTTTAAATCCTAACATATTGTGTTGATTGTTTACACTTATGTTTTCCTTTGACGATAAATTGTTTGTTCTAACATATCATGTGCATAGTGTAAAGCTTACACCTGTTTTGTTTTCAAGAGCGGACTAAATTATTCAAGGATATAAATAACAGAAGATCGGATACACAGATATAGTGTAATACTTTTGGACAGCGTCGTTGGCTGGATAATTTACCAGTCAGATCGGAATTACGGTCAGGACATTGTGGAATTTACTTTAATAACTTTTATTTTAAACATAAATTTGGATTCCAGCCATTATTCTATACTGTTTTATACTATTTTATTAACTGTGTTAACATCTAAGTTTAATTCACCATATATACTATTTTAATGGACACCGCTGTAAACGTGTGATTTTGAGTGGATTTAATATTATTGCTTTGATGTAACTGTAACACTGTTACTTTAATTAATCAATATAATATATATATATATATTGAAACTTTTTTTGTTAATAAACTGTGTGACTTTAACACCAAATAAAAAAACTGATAGAAATTCACAAGTGTCGTCGTATTTGCTATCTGTCAACTTCATCAATCTTCAACTTCATCTACATAACATTACTTTAAATTAGAAAATGCTTGTTTACCGCATCTTCTTGTCTACTCACAAACAACCGGAGTATAATAACGACACGAAAAATTCACGACTTAATACAGGACCACATGTTAAATGTAGAATAAAAATAAGTAAACAGTTGAAAAGGTTATATAAAGATGCATTAATAAAGTATAAAATAAAAAAAAAGTATTTTTTTTAAAATCAGTGTTTTTATTTAGTTACTATGATATTTTAAAATAAACCCATGTTGTTCAGTGAATTGATATTGTTATGGAATAAACCCATTGAGAAATAGTTTTCATGCGAAACGTAAGTGCAGTTTATCTGCTTTCATTTACTTGTACTTCTGCAGTCTCATAACATTTTAGCGTGAAAAGTTATGTGATTGAAATCATGTGCCGCCATTTTGTTGGACGTATATTTAGTCACCGTAATCTAACATGACTGGTGTAGTCAATGGACAAGTATTTGCTATCTTTTTGGTAGAAACAAATGTTATTTAAACGTTATAGACAAGCATTCAGTATCAACATCCGTTTCGCGTTGGAATTTTTAACATCGATCCTTAAATGATCAAAATCTGGTAACAACATCATAAATCACTAAATTTTAGTTTGATGTGAATAAAATAATAAAGTAAAGCATAATGGTGACTGGTTGTTGATAATAAATAAGCCTAGCACAACACGGTGAATTTCTGGAAAAACTCTTCTTTGTGTCTTCACCATTAAAAATCGAGTTACGCTCTTCTGCACAAGCATCTGCTGCTTGTACCATAAGTAACTCGGCATCACTTCTGGATCATTAAACCTTCTAGATACATAATCTACATAGACACTACAAATTTCAGAAAATGTTGAAGCAAAATTCCATGATATGCGCTGAAGTACATGTTGATCTGTGTTGCTTTCTTGCTCCTCTTGTCTACCACATTCTCCTAAGGACCAAATTTCATCTGGCAGTGCTGGTTTCTGTGACTATCTCATAAAGACAGATGAATAAAAAAGTACAGATGTTACGCTACAAAGTTTATATTTCAATACCTCAAACATATCTTCTACTGATTTATTTGTAGCTATTGTCAATCTCTGGAAAAGAAGTTGTGGATCAACCTGAATTATCTGTCCGTTTACCTTTACTGCATTTTTTTTGTATTCAATGGCTTAACATGTTCTGACCGTTTGAATGACTGTGCAAAATGCATTTTACCTTTCATTGATGCCACAATGTTTTAACCGATTTCATTGGCTATTTCGGCATTAATAGTGAGATCAGAGTATCAATATTTCGTAGAGATTGATCCCGAGTAAACAAATTTCTTTCAAGAATGAATGACAAAAAAGTAAGTGTGTCCTTGTAATCTCTTTCTTTCCTTGCTTGGCAGCATTTCTTATGTTGACTACTTGTGTAATACGCACTCAAATCCTGCAAGCCATTTTTTATCTCTGCGTAGAGATAGAAGCCACTGTGTCCGTTTTTTCTCTGACATTAATTTTCCTCGGCTCAGTCCACCATTAGTCTTTAGACTTCTCATTAACACCTGCTCAATAACTAGATTAGGTGATAATTCTGCCCAATATATGTTTGTTCTTGGAACAATATGAAGACCTGATTTGAAATGCTGATAAACTGTGTGGTTGGGTATTTCGAGTTTTCTCATCGTTTGGAGATAATTATACGCCGATTTACTATAACTGCAAGTCATTTCTACTTTTAAAAATAATCTATGTATGTCTATCATCTCCATGTATTGAAACCAAACAGCTGCCGTTCGGAACTTTTTCAACGAGTTCTTTTCTTTTGTGAATTGTTTGTATATTTTCTCAAGATTATCATTTTCAGATACAGATTAAAGATCGATTTTTCCCATAGCAAGATCTTCATATAGGTAACGATGTTACTCATATTTTCGTTTGGCCTGCTTTCAGTGTTGAACGTTTCATGTTCTTCATCTACTTCATAAATGTCATTTATGATTATTTTCTGATCACTCGATGCACTGTTACTATCGCATTTTAGCAGCCGTAGAATCTTGAATACTTTCGAGATTATTGTTGGATTTAAAGCATTTTCTATGAGCAAAATTCCCCTAATTGCTCTTGCAACTGCTTTGCCATTCAGCATATGTCGTTCAGCATTTTGAGCGTAGACTGTTTCTAAAATGATCAATACGTTCCAGGAAACTCATGACTGTGTGAAAACATCCTAATCTTAATATCACTTTATGAAGGCTGCTATTCTCCTGTTCGTTCAACACGACAGTTAATGCCTTCCAGTTTAATGGCTTGTCAAACGTTACCACAGGGTCCGTTCCATATTTGACCGCCTGATCACCAACAAACTTTAGAGTTGTGTATATGCATGACATATCACTTGGGCTTAAGTCAAGCATTGGCATGAATACAACTGATGATTTTCCCGAACACTCACCTTCTTGTAACATCTGCATAAGTCCAGACCACCCAGGTCGAACCGGCTTATGGCCAAGTCAATTTAAGCAGAAGATCAAGTTTCAAAGTGCCGTCCAAAACTCTTAAATCTTCAAGTTCATCAAATGTCATAAGAACTTTATTGGTTTCATTTGCTCTGTAGTAGGATATCTTTAAATCCCCACCAGAGAGGATGTCCTCTGATGAAACGGTCATTCTAGGGATAGGTTTGGATTTTGTGTTCCTGGTGTCCTACATGCAACGATACCAATCCCATGGAAAGTTCCGTGTCCATTCAATGTCCTAATATTATGATCAACGTTATCAGCGACGAATTGAACAAATTTACCAGGTTGGAAACCATAGAGATTCGTCCCTTGAGAAACTGCTGCACTTGATTCAAACTTTTGAAATTCAGTGTATGAACAACAAAACCCAAGGTTGCATAACGTTTCGATGAGAAACTTGGATGCAAAGTGATGGTTCAACTGAACCCAAAGTTCTAATTAAAGGGTGCAATAATGACCCTTGGTTTTGTAGCTTGTACTATTGATTGACCGATTACTGCGATTTCCACATCGACATTCTTTTCGCTAAAACGTGTTCTTAAACCCAAGCTTAGACACTCAGGCAAATATACAATATTTTCTTCAACAGATGAAAGTTCTAAAGGAGTTGCGTAATTAGCTTTTGAAGTCTCCATTGTTTAGATTCCACTTTTTATCAGTTTTGCTGCTGTTTTCAAAATTTTAATCTTTTCAGTTATAGTATCAACACTTTTTTACGTTGATAAAAGTCTTGAAGAGTATATGAAGCTGTATTGAAGTGTTACTACATCGCTTTTGCCATTTTAAATCAGAAATAATTATTGCACAGCCAAAATGTTCTATAAAAATATTTTACATGTATGTTTTGCTAAAAGCGTCGTCTCTACAAATTCAGTGCATTTTGTACACAAGATCTGATATAGTTATTTGCTCGTTGTCATTTTTTCATAGTGTATGACAGTGATGAAAGCTTCTGTGACCTCAAAATCTTCAGTGAGATTTATTTTCAGACGAAAATGTCTGGGGAAGGTTTTTCATTGTCCGGAATTTCACGTTACACGATTGATGATAAACTGCGTCCGCTGCCGGCAAGTCGCTTACACATTCAAGCCCGAATATCTTCCAACCAATCATCACTTCAATCTCTGCAAAGTTTGAAAATGAAAGATTTGAAGTCTTAAGTCCTTACAGGGAACACACTGTTTGCCACGCTGTTTGTCAGATAGATTTGCAAAATGGCCACAAAATATGCACCGTTCGCTTTAGCTAAATTGTTCAGTTTTTTAAGTTAGTGTTCATGGACTTGTGATTGGTTCTACCGGAGTTTTCCTATCTCTTTTAATCACATTATGATTGCAACAGTTTTTCCGACAATGGGTATGTACTAATTGTCCAGGAATAGTACAAATAGTGGCACCTCGCTCTTTACTTACGTTGTTAATGCCGTTGCATCTTTTCAGTATTAACGTAACAATGGCATGTCCATTATGTAAGCTTCATAACACAGCGAACAGGATTACGCCATTCAAAAACATTTTTTTGTATCAAACAAATATACATAATTCAACAGCAAACAACACATTTTATTTCATATTTATCTTGTTATCTAAAAAAATATGGCACGGTCGCCTTCCATACTTTTTAAAAAAATGTTAAACCTTTGACGTCATTGAACATTTTTTTTCTTCTAAATTCCCGGTAGTTTCTACGTGATTGCAGTTCCTTAAATGCCTAAAAGTTAGTTCACGTATTTAACAAATACTCATTTCTAACATATAATCAACCGTATTCACTCTATCTAGATTTATCTAGACTTCTTATATGTTGATCGTAGGATCAAGTTCAACATTATTTATGCAAAACCATTTATTTTACAATTAGTTTTAGGTATATTAACACACTGACTGGACTATATGTGATTTATCCCCGGCGCTTAGCGCCGGTGTAACATTAAATGTTGACCCCGTTAAAAAATGGATGAGTGATACATTTTTGACATTGAAAACTGACCCCGACCGTTATTTAATGACACACAATTATCACCATTTTCTGCGGTTTTTTTTTTTTCATATTTAATCCTCATTTGACCGACGGAGATGGCCGAAAATAACGTTGGAAGACCTTGCCGCCCAACTGAATTTCTATATTATAAATAGAAATAAAATACATTTAACCACAAACAAACAGTATGAAGTGGTCCAGTGGTAGAGCATCGAACCCATGATCGGAGGATTGTGAGTTCGATCCTCCGCCACAGCTATGTGTGGTGTCCTTGAGCAAGACGCTTTATCAGCATGTGCTTAGTACTGTTTCTAATCAGGAACACTTCGAGTGTGATTTGCCTAAGATGTAAGAACTTGTTTCACAATCAAATTAAAATAAATAAGTTAAAACTATATGATAAAATTAAATGGTTCGCATGGATTTTGTCAATGTCTGTTTGAAAATGAATTGTTTTGTTTTTAGTTATTATCATTAACTGCTATAGCAACCATTTGTAATCATAGCAACCGATCGTAACAACCATGGGTCATTATATAATCAATTAAGCGACGTTTGACCAACATGACCCTCTTGTTTAAAGTCAAGATCACCACAAACTAGATATTTAACTCTTCAAATCAACATGGGGCACTGTAGATGCAATGCCATATTACAAAAAGTTTAGATTCCCATCTAGATTTTTTGAAGAAAGTAACTCATAACTGGCGGGTACATTTTTTATTAATAGGTGACATTGACTTCTCAAGGGTTTCGGACAGGTGTGGATGGGTAAGAGAATTTAAACTTTTTTCTCTGGCCTAAAAACCAATAATCCCACAAACATTTAGGACTGAAAGAACAACTTGATTATATTTTAATCAGGTCTGGGTTATCTTTAATCAAAGGTTAAAATAACTAATATAAATGATATCTGGTATTTAGATATTAGTTATTTTAATACTGACTAGAATGAAGATAAGCAATATTAAAATTAAACCTACGTTGCTTGAAGTCCAAAGTATTCCATGATTATACAGTCGGGGGAAATGAAATTGCATTGTACCTATTTCCGATTTGTACTTCTAACTGTGAATATGAACCCGACTGGGTAGCGCAATGGTAGCGTACATGCTTGTCAATTCGGATGTCCCGGGTTCGATTTCCTACGGGCACGTTCTTTGTGACTAAATGTCCTCCGCCTTTGTTTCAAGTGGGAAAGTTGTCAATTACTCGCAAAGATCGATAAGTACTGGTACAGAATTTCTGGAAAACCGTTAGGATACCTGACCGCCATTATATAACTAACAAACTATTGAAGTGGAATTAAGCCCATCACACTTAATCAACTTGTAAATGTGTCCTTGAACTTCGACCTATTGATAGTTTTCTCTTTCTTGCGAACGTCACATTTTCGTCTCGTCATGTTGAAATCACATGTACTTATTTGTAGTTTTTTTCTTATTCGCTGGGGGAAAATATAGATTTGATAAAATGATACAAGTTGTTGATAGAGTTGGTTTAATATATACATATACCTTTCTGTTACTTCAGAGGCTCATTTTTGTTTATTACAAACAAAGAAAACAAATTCAACAAAGTCCAATTCTCGATATTTGCCCTTCTATATAAAAATAAGGTTATAAAGAATCCGGTTATAAGGAATTGTCAGATACAGGCATGTTAAATAACTTTACGTTTATATATATATATAGTTACTATAGCTGGTAATATACGTAGTAAGTTATCCTAGGACAAAACAATAACTGCACAGGTTGGTGTAATTTAATACAATGGTATTACAGCCAGTCTTCATCGTCACAGAGAAGACTGAATACATTAGGATCCATCTGATTAATCGCAATTTGTTTTGTTCCTGCAATATCGTAGGGCTTATCCTTAACGGTGTAGCTGCAATATATATAAAACACTGTACATGGCACACTGTACATGCCCTCCCTCTACACACACATACACACCGGCGTAGCTACACGAAGGCACTGCAGGCCAAGGCCTGCACTTTTCCCAGAAAAATAAAAGTAATTAATATATGTTTTACATAGAAAATTACACAAAATCCCCTGATAATGCACTGTTGGTCATTTACATTTAAAAAAAATATGACAGAGTTCCTCAGAGCCCCCATCAAAATGTCTATAGACCTGCAGGTTTACTTTGACCAAGCTAGGCCACTGGTATACACACACCACCTACCCAAATTTGCAGGAGAGATGCTGGACACTCTCCTCTACGTCTTGGTTCGTAGTACGGGGAGTGAAACTCGATTACGATTCACTTTTTAATACATCTTATGTTTAATCTTAAGTTTCCTGTGTGTCTGTGTGTGTGTTTCATTAATAAAAGCGTTTAAAAGTAAAAAAAATAATGGTGTAAATACCAAATCCCTCCCTCGTAAAACTCTCTAGAATGCATGATTTGATCCTTTACGACTTGACTCGCGGTGTACTGGGTTTGATACTCGTTAGAGATTCACTTTTAGATAAGTGCGTGCGGCGTGCGCGCGTGTGTGTTTAAATAATAATGCTTAAATGTAAAAAAAAACAAAAACATTGGCGTAGATAACAACCATTTTTCTAAGAAATGATTACAATTCAGCAGTTAGTGTTTAAGATATCAAACATTCAAGTTTCGGAGCGGTTCCCCGTATCCCAATAGCAGAAGTAGAATAGGACACCCTTCCCACACACTTACCCCAGGTTGCCTCTCTCTCCAACAATTGAAGTGCTCATATACCAAATAAAGTATCGTTTACCTACACAATAGTTATACTTACGCTAAGTGACTCAAAAAGGCAAACCGTCCATATTTAAAGAAACTTTTATTATTTGAAATAAAAACAGTATCTGGCATTTTGTGTGTTATAAATGGATAATAGATGGATGTTGTGTATTTAATGTAGATTTAAAAGCTTAGCATGGCTTATGTTTAATTGTTGCAACATGCGACATCAGTCATGTGATGTTTTGCTTATAATTAACAGACCCCATGTCTGATCATAAGTTAACACTGATCAGTTTTCAACGACTGTTTTGATCAGAATTTAATGTTGAAATGTGACTCGGGTCATTTTTCAACGGGGTCAAAATTTAATGTTACACCGGAACCGTATTTTACACAAACCTGCATCATAAGTGATGCAAATTAGTTTTTGTACTTCCTGTTTAGCGACTGGTGAATCAAGAATAATCTCTCATTCTTGATCCACGTCTGCTTAAAATGGTAAAGGACGGCACACCAAATTAGAACGGGGTGAGTAACCTCCCTTGACAAAATAGTGCGCGTTTCACAGAATCAAATTTCTTACTCTTTCTACACTGCACAAAATAGATCGCTATGTACATGAAATACATACCATGTTAAAACGCGTATTTATGTAAGATACACTTAACGTTGTATGCTAAAACAATAGCAACGCGGGACGTACTTGCAATTATACGTACATAACAGCTTATACATGTGTTTCAGTGCAGGGCTCAGTAGGTATACTTTTTTCTAAAAGTTATTTTATGTGGTTCAGTAAGTGTACTATTTCTAGAGGTTATTGTGCGTGATTCAGTAGGTGTGTTATTTCTACAGGTCAGTGTGCGTGATTCAGTAGGTGTACTATTTCTAGAGGTCATTGTATGTGGTTCAGTAGGTGTACTTTTTCTACAGGTCATTGTATGTGGTTCAGTACGTATACTATTTCTACATGTCATTGTATGTGGTTCAGTAGGTGTACTATTTCTACAGGTCATTGTGTGTGGTTCAGTGGGTGTACTATTTCTAGAGGTTATTGTGCGTGGTTCAGTAGGTGTACTATTTCTACAGGTCATTGTATGTGGTTCAGTAGGTGTACTATTTCTAGAGTTTATTGTGTGTGGTTCAGTAGGTGTACTATTTCTAAAGGTTATTGTGCGTGGTTCAGTAGGTGTACTATTTCTAAAGGTCATTGTGCGTGGTTCAGTATGTGTATTATTTTTAAAGGTCATTGTATGTGTTTCAGTAGGTGTACTATTTCTAGAGGTTATTGTGCGTGGTTCAGTAGGTGTACTATTTCTAAAGGTCATTGTGCGTGGTTCAGTAGGTGTACTATTTCAAGAGGTAATTGTGCGTGGTTCAGTAGATGTACTGTTTTTAGAGGTTATTGTGCGTGTTCAGTAGGTGTAAGCTACAACTTTTAGAAGTTTGTGTGCGTGATTCAGTAGGTGTACTATTTCTACAGGTCATTGTGTGTGGTTCAGTAGGTGTACTATTTCTGGAGGTTATGGTGTGTGGTTCAGTAGGTGTACTATTTCTACAGGTCATTAGGCGTAGATCAGTAGGTGTACTATTTCTAGAGGTTATTGTGCGTGGTTCAGTAGGTGTACTATTTCTAGATGTTATTGTGCGTGGTTCAGTAGGTGTACTATTTCTAAAGGTAATTGTGCGTGGTTCAGTAGGTGTACTATTTCTAGAGATAATTGTGCGTGGTTCAGTAGATGTACTGTTTTTAGAGGTTATTGTGCGTGTTCAGTAGGTGTACGCTACAACTTTTAGAAGTTTGTGTGCGTGATTCAGTAGGTGTACTATTTTTACAGGTCATTGTGTGTGGTTCAGTAGTGTACTATTTCTAGAGGTTATTGTGCGTGGTTCAGTAGTTGCGTTATTTCCAGAGGTTATGGTGCGTGGTCCAGTAGGTGTACTATTTCTACAGGTCATTGTGCGTGGTTCAGTTGGTGTACTATTTCTAGAGGTTATTGTGCGTGGTTCAGTAGTTATAGGCTACAACGTTTAGAAATTTGTGTGCGTGATTCAGTAGGTGTACTATTCTACAGGTCATTGTGTGTTGTTCAGTAGATGTACTATTTCTAGAGGTTATTGTGTGTGGTTCAGTAGATGTACTATTTCTAGAGGTCATTGTGCGTGGTTCAGTAGGTGTACTATTTCTAGAGTTTATTGTGCGTGGTTCAGTTGGTGTACTATTTATAGATGTTATTGTGCGTGTTCAGTTGATGTAGGCTACAACTTTTAGAAGTGTGTGTGCGTGATTCAGTAGGTGTACTAATTCTACAGGTCATTGTGTGTGGTTCAGTAGGTGTACTATATATACAGGTCATTGTGTGTGATTCAGTAGATGTACTTTTTCTAGAGGTTATTGTGCGTGGTTCAGTAGGTGTACTATTGCTTCCGTCGCTGCTTTTGTTGCTGTTGTTATTGTTGGTGCTGTTGCCGCTGCCGCTGTTAATGTTGTTGTTAGTCTTTTATATCTGCTGCTACCACTGTCGATGTTGCTGCTGCTGTTGTTGTTGTGTTAGGGCAAATGATAATGACGATTATACTTATGGTGATGATATTGATGATTATGGTAGTGGTGTGGTAATGATGATGATTCTGCTGCTGCTGATGATGATAGCGATGTTGATGATGATGGTTATGATGATGACGACGACGAACACAGCAACAACGATGTCTTTGCTAATAATGATGAAGATGATAATGATGACGAAGAAGATGTTGAGGATTATGATAATGACGACGAAGATGATGATGATAATGACGACGAAGAAGAAGATGAGGATGATGATAATGACGACGAAGAAAATGATGAGAATGATGATGATAATGACGACGAAGAAGATGGTGAGGATGATGCTAATGACGACGAAGATGACGAGGATGATGATAATGACGACAAAGATGATGGTGATAATGATATTGATGTTTTTGTTAGAGTATGAATATGCGTTTGTCGATTTGGTTGAATGATAGGCCATAATTACTAAAGGAAGATACTTTTGTTTTTTTTACTTTTAATTTTTATTTATTTATTTGTTTTTAATTCAATTTCAGGAGTAACATAAATCCAAGCCAGTTCATAGCACACGTCACGGCTGTAAACAATATTTTGAAATAGTATTCTATTATATGTAAAAAATAAACTAATGTTAATATACATAGAATATGCAATTATATCGGTGTATATTAACGCTTTGCCAGTTAACGGTATAGAATGATTTTCATTAATGAAAGATAGTTGTCGGTTTCGGTGAAACACATTTTTATTTCATCAGTTTTAAGCTTCTATCTCAGTTACTAGTAGCCGGCAGCGGTGGTCTAGTGGTACAGCGTCCACCTCGCATGCGGTAGGTCGTGGGTTCGATCCCCAATCTGGTCATAACAAAGACTTTAAAAGTTGTACTAGAAAACGCTCAGCATTTAGAGGAAAGTTCTAGGTCTGGTCGACCCGGTGTCAGAGGTTGGCAAACAAGAATATGTAGGTTTCACTTCTTTCATTTCGGTGTCTCTATGAATACCACGCTGTAAAACTTTATTATTAACCTTATTAAATTATTAACTATAGAATAAAGAACAAAACTCAATTGTGGACTTGCACATATAATGGCAAATCGACAGTGCTGCATGTATCTGCCGACCGTCACAAGGGATATTATCATGTTGAGTTATGACGAAATAGAAGATTTAAGTAGTCCCCCTTTGTATTCGCAATAAACGAATATCGGAAACTAATATAACACGTACATGTTAAGTTGTTTTTGGTGTTTCAACTAGTTATTTAAAATGGAAAGTATAAGAACAGCCTAAGTAAAGTACACATTCATGTCTATATTCATTCCTATTTTGAGTTAGAGGAGGTATACAATGAACGCACCTGTTTTCCGTTTTATCTCTGTACTTTAGATCATACATATATACGTACGTGCATGCTGTCGTATTTGTAGTAGTTTAGTCTAACAGGGATGTCACGGTAGAAAGATGATGGTTATGTGTAGCCCTACTGTTAGCAGACTACATTTTCCCAGTGACCTTTTGCTACTGACCTTTATAAGACACTGTTCCTCTGTTGTCACTTTTTCTATATTTTTGTTCTGTATTTATCGTTATTATTTTGTATTTTGATTGTGTCAATGTTGCTTTGGGATCTGTATGCTTGCTACATCTCCTGTGTTTTTACTGTTTAGCGTTATTTTTGTACCATTGATGACTAACAGACGTTTATTAACCTAATCATACGTTCCCGGTGTCATATTATATTTTCACCTGCCTAAAAATTCACCCGCGGGTGAAAATGTAATATTATATTTTCACCCGCGGGTGAAAATATTATAGAATTTTGCTATAATATATTCACCCCCCCCCCCCCTATAATATTTCACCCCCACTAAACTCCCAAATTTTATTTTTTTCAAAATTGATCACCACTACTTATAAGGATAAAAAAGCATTAAACTTCAATGTTGATATACATTTCGAAGAAAACAGAGGCGGGTGAAAATATTATAGAATTTTGCTATAATATTATCACCCCACCTCCCCAGGCCCTTCTTAAAAAATACTTTTATCCTAAGTTGATTATCTACACTATCATGCCTATGATTAAACAAACAAAAGTAATCATAATGAGACAGTTACCTAATGTATTTTGTAAGAATAGAGGGGCGGATGAAAATATTATAGCTATTATATATCCCCCCCCCCCCCCCCCTCCCTCCGAACACCCAAATTTTCATATTTTAAAATTATAATTTGATTCTCTTATTCACTTTAATGACAAACTATACTGGAACAAACAAAAGCAATCTAATTGAGATAGTAACCACATTTGTTTGGGAAGAATAGAGGGGCGGGTGAAAATATTATAACCATTATATTTTCACCCCCCACCCCACAACAATTTTCATATTTTAAAAAATTATAATTTGAATATCTTTACTTTAATGACAAACTATACTGGAACAAACAAAAGCAATGTTATACCTACTTGAATTAAATATAATTGGTGGGGAAGGAGGGGCGAGGGGGGGGGGGGGGAGGAATATAATGGCTATAATATTTCTACACCCCCCCCCCCCCTCTGTTATTTTTTTTTTAAGTTTGCTTCATCATAAATGCAAGTTTTATGCTTTTTTTTATCATAATAAATAGTTTTGTTCATTTTTAAGAAAATTGGGGGGGGGGGGGGGGGGGGGGGGGTGAAAATTCTATAATATTATAGGGATGAAAATATTATCTGACACCGGGACCCTTGAATGTAACCAGT
Organism: Panopea generosa; assembly: GCA_029582155.1. NCBI lineage: Eukaryota > Metazoa > Mollusca > Bivalvia > Adapedonta > Hiatellidae > Panopea > Panopea generosa. The sequence goes on from CM055909.1 coordinate 23,248,750, forward strand.
TAAACTTATCAGTAACTGATATTTTTCTCACATGAATCGTGATTTTGTTCTTATTTCTGATAAAGTATTTCTTCAGCAAATTTTCGTTATTAAATGTAATGTCTTGTAATACATTTCAAAAACAATTAGAACATTCAGTAATGTTCGAGCCATGCAATCGACAAAAGGTTTCGATCCCATAACAATTTGAAAGAAACAAAATAGGATTTTGACATTTTGAGTGCCTTGAATAAATATTACATAAAATGTTTCAATTTATTATTCCTTATATCGTTCTGTAGATGATATGAGCTATCTAATGCATAGCAGTTTCAAAGAAATGTGTAAGATATTCGTCAATAAGTAGCTATTAATAAATACAGTTTCAACCTTCCTTAACATTCTTTTATTTATTTTAAAAAGGTTTAAGCAATTCAATAACTTTCTTGACACACATATGTACGTGTATATATATATATATATCATTGACCGAGCCTTGTCTATGTGCTGTAGAAGCAAAATAGGTTCTAGCCAGAGTGCTTGAAAATCCCCGGTGCTTTGTCTAAATTTGTAATATGATTATGTCTTATATCTCTGAGAAAAGATATCGTTTTTGCCAACAAAATATATTTTACCATTCGCTTGATATTTTGAAATGAAATACAATTTATTTCGTGTCAAACACACACACGGGACCTATACCATTACATTTGTACGACTTATTTCAATACCTAAATTGATTAGAAGAAATTGCATTACTAGTGGAGAGGTGAATAAATATGTACAGCGTTTGTACGCTTTTATTATTCGTGGAATTAATTTGGAAATAGAACGTTCGCGTGAGTTTCTTGTATATTGCAATTCGTGCCCTTGGTCAAAAAAGGTGCCAGCAGAAGAATATTTTCGGTACACTTTTGGAGTGAACACTGTTCGTTCAGGTCTAGTTTTTCACATTCGAAATATGGAGCCAATGTGTAAGTAGTGAAGACCGTAAATTTTAGATAACGCAAGCCATGCCTATTTCCGGAAGTGAATTTTGCAGGGAATGAATAAATAAATGAATGGGTTGTTTTCGGTGTACCAACACATTGAAGGATATTTAAGGCCAACGAGAAGGAAGATTCTAGGTTCATTTTACACGTACAAATAAACATACATATTAAAAAATCATTTCAACAAATGAATATGCCGAATAAACCTACAACCTTGTTACCGTCATGACTGCAGAATTTCAGCAAACTATATCGTATTACTAAAATTTTCGCTTCTTACGGCGTGTATGAGCCACAGTGATTATATTCTTACCATCACTCTTATAGCTCCCTGGAACAACACAGGGGTTGGTAATATAACCAAAGTAATGTAAATGACAAAAAATAATAAAATGAACATGACACCCATTCGGATGTTCCTACCCCATAGCAGAGATCGACAGTCATTTTATTCCTACCCGGAACCACCCGAATTGTTCCAGATGGCAGTGAAGTCAAGGCAAGAAAGTTTAGGACATCATTATAAAGATTGAGACTAAATAAGTCAATTTAATTTGTTACGGTACAATAGTTTATATACAAACGTTTTTTTTATTATTTCTAAATGTGCTCGTGATACTGCTGTCGAGATTTGGTCACGTTTTTACTTAAGAATCAAGCATATTTTTTCTAACACATGGGTTGAAAATCCAATCGGGTATGCCCACTTTGTGACTGGTTTAAGAGAGTTTGTTTGTTTACTTAAATGGCACCCCCACCCCTGACAACCTGGGATTATGTCATGGTTATGTGTCCGTTGTCCATCGATGTTTCAGTTTTCCATCTGTTAAATAGGGTCCTTTGTGGTCGAGTGGTCTAAGGCGCCGTCTCAAGATCATTTATCTGTCACCGCTAAGATCGCAGGTTCGAGTCCCGCTCGCTCCAATAACGGTATGTGAGAAAGTTTGCCAGTTACTTGCGGAAGGCCGTGGTTCTACTCAGATCCATTCAAAGGTCTTCCCCCACCATTAAAACTGGATATGCCATATATGACCCGAAATGTGTTGAAAATGACCTTACTCCACCCTTTCCCCCACATTCTATATGTTAACTTTTCTTGTTGATAACGTATCATTTTCAGTTTTGATTTGATCCTGACGAAACCTGGTCAGAATGTTTATCGGAAGTGTTCTCAAACCGACTGTATATCAGATAAGAATGAACAGTCAACAACTTTAATTTATAAAACCATTGATACATTCAACTTTATATGACGTTCTTTGTCATTAATCTTTAAAAAACACTGTCTCATCCAACACTGATTAATTCAACTAAAGCACACGACATATCTATATTGTTTATTCGTACATCTGGAAAGCAATTTGTTGTTTCTCCATCAATACTGAGAACACGTTAATGAAAGTTTCAATAACGGACCTTATCCGGCTGATTTATTATTCCAGTCACGGAATTACATTACATTTGGATGACAACCGGAGATGACGTAAATATCATATGTCAACTAAGTACGCAGATATACCTATGGTTGTTGGAGATAAAAGTTATCATAATAAACAATCCGCCAAACAGATAGTTTCAATATTTGCTGACACAAAGACTAAATATAATTATTCAAACATGGGACGCGGAATTGCTGACCGATTGACATGCTTTCTTCGGTATGCAATTATGTATTGTATACTGAACAGTACAGCCAACACGCCATCTGACATTTTATGTAACTGACATTTTACGTATTTTGTCAACAAATATTTACGCAATTTCTTCGAAATTTGGACTTGCTTAAGAAAGAGCATTTAGGTTATATTAGCTTAACATGTCAAAACCATTTATGTCGTATACACATTTTAATTACACCAATCTGTATAACTACAAATATATTTGAAATACAAAATTTGCGTGTTAGCTGTTCCGTTCAGTTTAAAAACTTAATGTGAGAAAGTTTCCAGTTACTTGCGGAAGGACGGTGGTTCTACTCAGTCTGACTCAGTCTGAGGTCTTTATCCACTAGTAAAACTGGATATGCCATATGTAACCTGAAATGTGTTGAAAATGGCGTTAAACCCCATTCCCATTCCGTTCAGTTTACTTATCATGATAGTAACATATGGTTATTTGTTCTGATGTGTCATTTGGGTGATCCTTTTTTTTTTATCTGGACATGTATACCTCAAGCCTTTAATCACTCAAGTGTTGTATTTTTCAAAACATGACATGATATGACTGATAAGCCAAGATAAAACTTGTTTTCTAGTTTAAACATATTTATTTCACTTCGAAGATATTATATTCACGCTCGAAATCTTCTTCGGTAGAACAAGTACTAAGCATATGCGGAAAAGTGTCTTGCTTAGCGACACTAAACATATTAATGAAAAAAAAAATGAAATTGAATCAATGTAATTTGGAAGTTTTTTTTGAGAAAAAAAATATCGAAAAAAATATGAAAAATATTATTTTTGTATCTAACAGAAAGAGTTAAAATAAACGTGTGATAATGGATACAAATACATACGAAGTGTTACCTATAAGATAAAGACAAAGTCGCAATCATTGTTTGCAGTGTTGATCACCCCAAAAATTACCATACATAACCTTTCACTCATCGAATTTCATTTTTATCATGTATCTTATATAAGCAAGCCGAAACAAATCAAGCAATACAATCATATTGTGTACATTGTATTATGTTATATTTTTTCAAAAAATCGTTTATAAAAGAATTACCAAACGTTAAAACAATACAAATCAAATGCGCAAGGCGTATGAATATTCATTAAAGACCGGCGCTCAGGACTTTCAAATACTTTGATATTTTCTCATTTCGCACGGGGAAACGCACTGATGTATATTTTTCCATAGACTAGTACAAAGCCCGTGATGTAATATGTTTGACTTAGAAATTTGGTTACGTGTTACCTTCTGTTTTAGTTTATACTCATTATTTTAACTCGATTGCGATGAAAGCTCAGAGTTTATATGAACTGCTCTCGAGACTGTTATAATCTATTTCCTTCTGTTTCGGTAATTAAATCAATGAGCATCTTAGTTTACTTGTAAGGGAGCAATAGTCGCCGCTAAGCAATACCAGACTTTTAACTAGAAATCTTGATTTTGAAAATATTTTTGATGAAGTTATATTATGCTTTTTTTTTTACTTTATTTAAAAAGGTAATTATTGACCATTCACCTTTCTTGTACCACGTATCATTATTCAAACATGTCATTAGAGGAGGAAGGGAAAACGGCCGGCTTCTTATTCTTACTAAACATATTGTTTCCGCCATTTAAATTGACTTCCTTACTCAAAATATATTGTGTTGTCTGCATTAAATATCAAAATATGCACGACCTACTTAAATCTTAAATCAAACATTACATTTAACCGCAGCGACGGTTTATGGGTAGAGCGCCCGCCTCGCATGCGCAAGGTCGTGGGTTCGATCCCCGGCCGGGTCATATCAAAGACATAAAAAAATATTACTAGAAGCTTCATCGTTTGGCGCTCAGCATTTTGAGGATAGTTTTAGGTCTGGTCGACCCGGTGTCAGTATAATGTGACTGGGTGGAATATCATACCATGTGTCCACGGCATGATTTCCAGTGTTGTAGCGCTTAAAATACTGTCTCAATTAGACACTGTCTCGACACAACTGAAAAAGTGTTGAAAGCGACGCTGAACCAGCCAAGCAAGCAAGCAAGCAAGCAACCAACCAACCAACCAACCAACCAACCAACCAACCAACCAACCAACCAACCCTCATTAAATGTATTTATATAATTCTAGCATATGTGTGATTATTAAATGTCAGTTTGTTTTTACATGGCCAAAATTTGACAAATACATCTGATTCCGAGTAAGGCTTCTGTTGTACCATTTTGATCACCAAGTAAAACGGTGTTATCATACACTTATTACACGGATATTTTATTGCCTGAATGGACGTGAGGTAACTTTAGGACACAGAAATAACGATGACGAAAAATAACTATCTATTTAAAGAAAATATAATTGTTCATGATGATTATTGCTTTTTACCATTATGTGTTTTTTTTTTATAAAAAAAATACTGACTACATTTCATTTATTAACAATACAATCGACGTTGTCATGGTAATGACGTTACCCTGGAGACCGTGACTGATTACAAAATTGTACCTAAGGTAATATAGAAAAACGTTATTAGTAACTTTATCTATATCGTGTAGTGATTATTACTCTACGATTGAGACAATCGAATATAAGTTAAATGGAAAACTAAATTGTCATTCAATAATGGAAGAAAACTGTACATTTTAATACCTTTGGTATGTTTTGTTTAACTGAATCAATCTACGACCTTTTCAAGAAAATTGCTTAACGCTTTGGTGCCTTCTTATATTTTTTTTATTTATCTATTAAATGGGCTTTAATGCTGTTTTTAACACATGTTATATATGGCATTGTTTATGGATGAAGAAATCCTCAGAATGAATCTTTGGCAGATCTATCAGTTACTGGAAAACTTTGTCATATACTGTTTTTGGACCGAGTTGTGCTCGAACCCGCAACCTCAGTGGTGATATGTGAGTTTGAATTGGCGACAACGCCTTAGTCCACGTAATACCCGTGCACTGATAAAGGAAAGAAATACTTCTACAGATGACTATGCTGAAAATTGTTTGTTTGTTTGAATATTTAGCGTATTTTATGCAATCGATGGCTGACAGATGATCAGTTAAGCTAGTCATTCATTCCTGTGATCCTGGAAGGTTAACAAGTACAAGAGCACACCAATCTCCGCATGTAACTGATGTTTTCCCACTTGAATCAGCGGCGAGAGATGAATAACAATGAGACGCAATACAGTATATCAATAACCACGAAGACTTTGGCCGGACATTAATCCGAACTCACGAACCATATTTTGATTGAACCATAGACGCGCTACAGACGGGACTAACAAGCTACTGAAAAATTGAAAATGGGCATTAGAAGATTGACATTTTCAGCATAGTTATAATATTGTCGAAAAAGTCAATACCATTATTATATACCGCTATATTCACTATTATATAACATTTATTTGTTTCATATTTAGTTTTGATAAGGTGGATGTAATGTCAGCCATCTTGGAATTCAGATTTCTTAAAATTGTAATGACTAGATTATCTGGTATAGAAAATGATCAAATGGGGGAGTATGCTATATTGACGCAGTTCAAGTGTAGACACGAGATTTCATATTTAGTAAAATGTGTGCTTTAAAAGACAAAACAATTACAAACTCTCAGCATATTTATATTTATTATTATCATCATTATTATAATTATTTTAAATGTATAATGATTGATGAAACCAGTAAAAGTACCTCATACATCATTGTTACTAACAAGGGAAGAAAAGTCAATTAATCTGCACACTTTTATGTTATACATGACACGGCCCATTGAATATTTACACCCTATATTAATTCTAACTAAAATTCAAACTGTTCTGTGGACAAAACTAGAAAGAAAAAATTATTGAAAACGGCTGTCTTACTAAGCTTTAGCGAATTCCTTGAAAATATTTTTTCGAAAATAAATGAATTTTAAAATTTGATGAAACATTTTGATTCATATAAATTTTTGTATTGTAGTAATAAAGTCATTATATTGTCAATAAATGGGTAAAAATTAAACATAATCTAATGCTATTTCTGAAAATCGGAGGTTGGTCCTGTTCAAATTTTTACAATTAAGTTTGATGTTGAAAGAACAGAGATTTATTTTAAGAAACACCATGCATATACCATGTCGATGCAACATCCATGGAAAATAAATAACATGGTCCCTAACTAATTTTGTGGAGTTTATCAGTAAACATAGACATATCAATCGAAGAAAACGGGCTTTGCGTGCTAATTATATAATCGACAACTCTCGAGCCCATATGACCGACAGAATACTACCCGCCATTGATATTATTGTTACCTACAATGCCGATCAGCTTTTTAACATAAATATAAAAATTGTGATATGTATCACAATTGCTATTTAACGACTGTGTGTATAGTCATGTCACAGCACGTGAAAAATGTGACACTCCAACACAGGTAAAGTATTGATAGTTCAAAATACCTGAGCCATACATATAAACACTATCTCATTGGTAGCATACACTTATTCTGGTCCCTGCCAACGTTGGACACTAGATGTATTGTACGTGTTAGCTTTGGATTTATCAAAGGAATACGTGGCATTGATGTTCATACCAATGTTCCTTGTATGCTTGTAAATTGTCCACGTGTGTTATATATATTGACAATAACATATGTTTAAACTAAACTGCCGCATACAAATGTGACTTAACCGAAGTGAATTGCACTGTAGGTCCGAAAGTCTTTAGATTGTGTGTACTGCTGTTGGTGTTTACTTGTTGTCCCGATCATTAACGTTAATGAGACTTTGCACTTTGATATTTTCACTGCTTGTCCTTAATGGTCTCCTATTAGGATTATACTTCCTTATATTTTGATTGAAAACAACATAACCAGTGTTGGGCAACTGTGACCAACACCGTTACTTGTGAAGTGAATCAGCATTGTTGTGTCCCTGATGGTGTGATATGGACCCATTAACCCATGGTACTGAGAGTCCTGGGTTCAAGTGAGCCGTGACAACATGTGGATTAACAGTGTCGATCTCTTGGGAATTTATCTGTGCCTAAGCAGTCATAAGTGGATAATTTATTTTAAGTGTTTTTGGGATCTCTACATAATGAGGACTACTGGGAGACAATTAGGTAACCGACATAAATACGTGATAATCGGATATACTTACGGCAGGTGTTCGTGACATTAGGCGACCCATATCACTACGAGACTTATATTACTGACACTGGGACCAGTGGTGGTAAGTCATTTTCATCTGAATATAAATATGATAGCTTGCACCTTCACGTCCATTTGTAGTCACCAGATGTAGTTTACACTGTGGCTGTGATACGATCCGGCTCCAGTTACACTAAACATCTCAACATGAGATTTTCCTCAACTTAAAATATTTGAATGTTATGTTTCCAATTACACTGACAGTTTGCCTGCTATACCAATGAGTTAATATGTTCCTACTTCAATTTTGTGTGGTCATTTAAAGCTTAATGAGTTCAGGCAAAATTTTAGAGAAATTGAGAATTATTTATAGTTTACGCAAAATGCTATTGAGCTAAGAGCGCATACTTAAGATGAGGTATTTTGTGAAAAGGTGACTGGTTTCTTGAAACTTTGGTTGTTTGAATGTATCTATATCCTACTCAGGACATTTTGCGCAATCTTGCTCTAAGGATTGAGCTTGCAATCGGTTGGGCATGCGATTTGTAGCTATGTTACTGGTATTGAGCTTGCAATCGGTTGGGCATACTATTTATAGCTATGTTCTTGGTATTAAGATTGAATCGATTGGGCATACGATTTGTAGCTATGTTCTTGGTATTGAGCTTGCAATCGGTTGGGCATACGATTTGTAGCTATGTTCTTGGTATTGAGCTTGCAATCGGTTGGGCATACGATTTGTAGCTATGTTCTTGATATTGAGCTTGCAATCGGTTGGGCATACGATTTGTAGCTATGTTCTTGGTATTGAGCTTGCAATCGGTCGGGCATACGATTTGTAACTATGTTCTTGGTATTGAGCTTGCAATCGGTTGGGCATACGATTTGTAGCTATGTTCTTGGTATTGAGCTTGCAATCGGTCGGGCATACGATTTGTAACTATGTTCTTGGTATTGAGCTTGCAATCGGTTGGGCATACGATTTATAGCTATGTTCTTGGTATTGAGCTTGCAATCGGTTGGGCATACGATTTATAGCTATGTTCTTTGTACATTGGGATCACAATCGAGTCCGAACCCTCTGTATTTTGTCTGCGTACTGGAGAATCATTAAATATGGTCGTTTTTCACCGGCGTCCCAGTGACCTTTTATTTATAACGATAAGTTTATACATAAAAACAAATGTACATATGTCTTGGTCATGCAAATAATATACATATGTGACTTTGCCATTTTCAAACATAAAATAAAAATGCATATGTCAAGGTCATTGTATTAGATATTGAATACGACTTGTTCGTACGGCAAACCATAGATATCCAAAAAAAGTACTATAACATGTGAAAACCGTTTGACAACGGTGATAGAACAACGTGGACTAGCACAATTGAAAATCTACTTTCGTGTATGATTTTTGTAATTTGTGGATTTCGCAAGATGGTAATAATGAGAAAACCTTTTAATAATTGTTTAATACACGTATATTGGTTTACAGGGTGTTACATAATAATGAAGTTAAATATGTCAAATGCATCTATAATATTATGCTTGCAGCTATGGAAAAATATTCAAATAAAAATACTGAGCTTCATCAGTTAGATCAATAATAGAGAGCTTCGGGTTTGATAAAGTATGGTAATTGCAAGACGATGGTAATATTAATAATCATGTTCCTTAATATTTTAAACAAACCCTAACAGATAACTTTATTCAAAACTGGAATGAAAATATTCAAAACTATACCTGAGTAAAGTGTTATAAGTTAATAGCATTTTTTAAGTTTGAACGTGATTGGGTCGAAAAGGTTTTATTTTAGATGTACATTGTCTAGATTAAGAGTGCCTTCCGATAGACTTAAAAATGATGTTGGAAGATGGTAAAACCTAACAGAATATCACTAGAAGATAGATAATGACAAACATATAATATTGAGAAGATTAAATTCAACAAAGAGTTCATGAATATATATAAAAGCTTTGAGAAAAGAAACGAATGATGTATATAATAGATTGTTGAACCACTACTTAGATTGATATTTGATAGCTATAACTAATGATAAATTGATAGTTGACTGTGTACACATATTATTATAACATTTGATAATGGTAGCGAACGGAGTTAAACATTAAGGATATATATATGTATATGATATTACATAATAATTTTGAAAATACTTTTGTGTAGAAAAAATACAGTAAAATTATTATGGTACGATTTGTACTATCGATTGACCTGGTCATTGGCATCTTAGAATTAATTGTATTGTTACATGTATATCGATAGACATTTTGGAAGTTTTTATATGTGAATGTTTAAACTGAAATCATAAAAATTGCAAAATATATAATAACTGTAATTGTATAATGTCACTATATATATGTGTTTGTTGTATTCACGTTATTAATGCCAGAAGCCTGTATTACTCTACAAACTATGTCACATGTCAAACTATTGATTCTGTTACACTAGGCTTCAAGCTTATAGACAGATGTAGACAAAGATGTACCTAATCCATTAAATAAGTTGGACACATAAACCGCTGCAGGACATATCTGAGAAAGAAAATAAAAAACTTGAGTGACTGTCTCACAGTTCTTATATCTTGGTTTACAGATTTTATTCTGATACTGCACATGTTTAAAATGGAAAATTGTACCGTGTTTATATTGGAGCGTAGTGATACACTAGTCTAACTCAAATATTCATATAGATGATATATGTCGTATTCATGAGCTGTAATTTTGGAATTCCATCGCTGATTTGATTGTTTTACAGATTAAAAGTAAACTTCTTCAGTGGAGCAGATTGTAGGATACCATATATATATATATATATTATACCAATATAACTATAACAGTTCTGAATTGTTGTATATAATTTTTATGATGGTAATTTGCAATAAGATTGAATATTTAGCGTCATCTTTATGCATTCGAGGGCTTACAGACGATCCGTTAACCTAACCACTGTTTTCTGGGATTAACCAGTACTCGAGCACACCTCATCTCCGTAAGTTACTGGTAACTTTCCCACTTGATTCAGCGATGAGAAAGGACGGGTAATGAGGCACAATGTCGTATATCAATCTTCATTGAGACTGTTTCCGGGCGGGGATTCGAACTCACGTCCCCTGGTTGCAATACTATTAATGTAATACACATAATTTTGTTTGTTATTTTTGTTTAGGGCCTATATAAAGATACATAACTTAGTCCAACTGTGTGTCCTCGTTTAATAAAGTTGTCAGAATAATATTATGTTATTAAATTCAATATAGGTTAGTCACTGAGGAGTGAGGGCGAATAGAATCCTGGTGTCTTTCTATCAGCATTATTTTAATCTTATATACTTATTTTTTTTTTATCTTTATTGCCCGATATCCGAGAAATTAAGTTTCCTAAGAAGAATCTCCCCTACTGCATGTAAACATGAGAACAAATACAAAAGCAACAAAACTATAAATAACCTTAATATAATAAAACTACGATAACATTTAATTAATGAGTTAATATTCAATAAATCAACCAGATTCAAAACAGCAACACGTGTTTGTTCAGACTGTTATCCTACAACTGTGTTAAAGGGAAAACACGGCAATTTGGTTAACCGTTTGATGATGAATATTAATTAGTTGATTTTGCGTATGAACACTATCTTGGTTCCCTATCTACATGTAGTAGTTTGAGAGTTTTTATTTCGAGAATCAAGCTACCTGCACTTTCTCTGAGGATACAAACTGGTCGGTTCGTAAGAAACAGAATACCGAGAAATGAAAGATAACGTATAGATGCGTTAAAATATTGTATTGCGCTTAAAAAAAGACTTACGTAATTTGGTTTGAAATAGATTCAATATGATTCATAGGGGATGTGCCTTCTTGCTGTAGATGAATAGATGCAAATGCTGACGTAGCATATACTTCAATTAGTCATCACTGGTGTTTAAAATGACTTTTACAGGATTTAAACAGATGGATGTATTTATTTGCGTTTGAAGACTTTTCAAGTTTTTGTCAATAAAATAGAAGTGTCACTGTACTGTCTCAAAAAAAAAACAACCAAGCTGGTCAACCAGTTATTGTGCATTTTTATGTGCAGATGCATTCTTGCTATGTGGAAATTCTTTTTACCGTGGACATATTATACCTTATTTGATATCAAACAAAGAACAAAATTCAACTGTGTGATGAGACCTGAGTAAAATTGAATTTTTAACTCTCTAATTGAAAAGTACATATCTGTATTTTGCAACTATGATATTGGAATACTCAAGTATATACGCAGACCCTTGAGTATGTTGATTCCGAAAGGAACATAACTCTTTTTAAAGAATTATTTTTATTTCAAATGAAATGCTTTATCCATCACACGCCATCATGTGAGCAGACCCTGAACAGCAAAACTCTTTTAAATGGATCAAAGACTTTAAATACATAAACAATTTAAATTCTAGGAAAAAAAGAAGTCCGTCTCGCGTATGATCATTTTTGCGGTGATCAACACTGCAAAGCCAGATCACGACGACATAAGCAGGGTCATGTCTTTAGCAAAAAGTCCGGATATAAATCGTTTTCAACTTTGCCGCCTGTCCCTTTAATATACCAAACCCGAACAGTTTTGCTTTGCAACGTTACATATTTTACCATTCGAGCATATCGTCACTAATTCATTTTTTTCTATAAATGTCAACAATCCATAAATTCTGGACATGGTCCTGATGAGACACGATCTGATTGTCTTGAAAGAAGGTCAAGAAGTGTATAGCACAATGGATCACGAGACCAATGTCTGCCGAGTGTACCTCACCGCCGGTCATTTATCTTTTTAAACAGAATCTATCTATCATACACCAGAAAAATGGACATGATACGTAGTGTATTGGCGTCGAATGAGTAATATTTCACGAATGTCTAGATATGGATGACAGTGTTATTTAACTTAGATAGCTGTAGTAGACTTGCTTCCAAACTGAGGTGACCAATCACATTACAGTTTTGGTAAGATCGCATGGGTGACCTAATCAAATATATTGGTTACTTAGAAAATAGCTGTGGCCGCGGCCATTTTGAAATGTCACGATCATGTGGCGAAAGAAGCATGCCACTGGCAATTAGGAGGTCACCATAGCTTGTCAAAATAGTGCTTTAATTTAACAATACTTTTAATTATTCATTACACAATTCTTTGCGAACTAAAACAGTGCATTCATTTATCTAAAGTTCAGCATTCAACCACAGTGTTTTTTGTAAAGTGAAACCCGCATAAGGAAAATATTTCGAACTGCTGTACTATTTGGACGTACAACCCGCAATTGATTCCACATCCTGGTCTCTCGATTATTTGTTTTTCATGATTACAACCTTTAATATCCATTTTCATTCAAATGTTGCATCTTAACACCATCAAAAAACCTATTTTATACAAACTTAAACTTACATTTTCATTTCCAGGAATGGTCACCTCAAAACCTAACCATTGGATGGTTTTTAAACTTGTTTCATTCTTCTACATGCACGAAGCTGTAAAGTGGAATAAATCTCACGTGCCTGCAGAATAACGTTTAATTACACCGTGCAGCAGTTTTGAAATAGATGGATTTAATTTTTGTAAGTATTTATGGGCATTTGAGGACTTCTTTTTTTAAAAAAAACCATTAGGATGTCACTGTATAGTTACAAGTATAAACACTTCATCTTATTTGTTGAGGTGCCGGGCCCGATTAGCTCAGTTGGTTACGCGTCTGACTATCAATCCAGGGATCCTGAGTTCGAATTCCCCGCCCTGCAACAGTCTCCGTGATGATTGTATACGACATTGTGTCTCATTATCATTCGTCTCTTACCACTGATTCAAGTGGGAAAGTTATCAGTGACTTGCGGAGACGGGTCGTGCTCGAGTAATGGTTAATCCAAGGAAACAGTGGTTAGGTTAACAGATCGTCTGTTAGCCCTCGATGGCATAAAAATGACGCTAAATATGCAATCAATCGATCAATATTTGTTGAAGTATCAGTTACACATATAAACATTGCAGCTTATTTATTGAGGTATCAGTTACACATATAAACACTGCGATGTATTTCTTAAGGTATCAGTTACACATATAAACACTTCGGCGTATTTGTTGAGGTATCAGTTACACATATAAACACTTCGGCGTATTTGTTGAGGTATCAGTTACACATATAAACACTGCGGCGTATTTGTTGAGGTATTATTTACACATATAAACACTGCGGCGTATTTGTTGAGGTATCAGGTTCACATATAAACACTGCGGCGTATTTGTTGAGGTATCAGTTACACATATAAACACTGCGGCGTATTTGTTGAGGTAACAGGTACATCTATAATCGCTGCCACTTTGATATTTAATTACTCATAACATTAACACATTTTATAATTTTCTTTCCGAAAATCGTCAACAGTTGGTACCAGTCTCCCTATTCCTACCGACTATTATCCGATTGAATGACACATTGCGTGCTTTTGTGTGTAGTTGTTAAAAATAAAACAAAAATAGTATAGTACCATATTATAATATTATGTTTTAACAAAAACGGGCGTATAATGAATTAAGTTTCAAAATTATGACTCCGGATAAATGCTCATCAATCTTGCTTTACTGGGTTCTCCCTAGGTAATTTGATCGTTCTTATGCTGTTTTAGTACCTTTAAAGAAGGTGTCAGGTGACAAAAGGAATAGTTATTTTATATATCAACTTATTCCTTATAAACAGTAGTGATTTAATTACACAATGCTAAATTAGAAAAGTAAGTCAACGTTAAAGAAGTGTCAATGTCAGATGCCGTGGTTTTGTTTTGCTTTTAAAGAAGTTATCCACCTTACACTGCAACAAACAAAGTAATACATGCATGTAATTGGGTTCCAATGTTTCTAGGGTTTGAATTATAAAATACAAAATCCTGAATGACAGTTTAAACTAATTAACACTGGTGTTGATGTTTTTGTGCGTTAAATGTATTTAAAGAGTTAACAAATCAAACGGAAGTACACTATTTAATAAATATTTAAAAATTAAACTTATATTTTCAACATTTCTACCCAAGAGGTCTTCTTCAAGTATAAAAAAATATTAAACTCTACATCTCGGCATCTAAATCGCGTCATCAAACATTTTGGAAGCTATAAGCATGCTGGACGTGACGTCATTTATATATTAGTTACACAACAGTCTGATTTCATCATTTATACATCTTCACTTGCGTTTGTGATTCATAATAGTTAGGAAAAAACAATTTAGTTATCAATCTGAATAGAACCACTGTCTTTCAGCAGGTAACTAGCATGCTTTCTCTTAGTTTTTTTTTAACCGAGCGGTACTCGAACACACAACCTCAGCGGTAAGAGGTTAATGATCTTAAACCAGCGCCTCGGAACATCGTGACAGAGGTCGATAGTCTTAAATTATCGCATTGTGTCCGAAGTAAATCGTTCATGTATTTATACATGGCTAATTCACCAATATCAATTCAAAACGCTAACCAGTGAATAATATCCCCGCTTTATATACGTTTACCTGCCGGCGGACTTATTTACCATTGTAAATAAATATAAAAATAGTAGACGATCAGAAAAAGACAACCAATTGAAGCAAATGAGAAAATGCCAATTTCCATTGTTTTATATTGCTTTCTAAGAAGTTATTTACTCAATATTCCAACAAACAAGGCACTAAATTTGTCAATGTCAAATAGATTCAATATAGACTTGTATTGGCTCCTGATAATAAAATACTCATCTTTTTTCTGTACAACGCGTTCCTGGAGTAGGGCCATATCTTGTCTTTCATCATGAGTCAATACTAAATAATCAGTTTACCATCCCTTGCGTTATCAATCATATCTATGACTTCTGTGTCCATCATTTAGTGAAAGTGCTATATTGACTTGTATAACAGTGGTTCCTGAAGACGAGCTTAGTTATATGAATTTATTTGCGAGTCCGTACTAAATGTTGTTAATTGACATACAACGAGTCTGGCTGCAGTTTTAACCTACAACAACGTCTATTCATTACACTATAACCCGCCGCATATAGGTCTCACTACACAGTTGAATTTTGTTCTTTGTTCTATATAAAACAAGGTCTAGTATTTCCCTTGTAAAAAAAATAATTCCACATAGAATTTTTTTGTAAGTATATTTGTTCATAACAGGAATGTAAACCCACATAAAAACGCACAATAACTGGTAGGTTGTCCACGTTGTTTCTTTTTAAAAGAGGGTACAGTGACACCCTGATAATATTTGAAAAAAAAGGTCCTCAAATTCTCATAAATACATGCATATGTTGAAATCCTATTTAAGTCACTTTTTTAACACCAGTGATGTCTTTTTGTAGTTTATGCTATACCAACTTTAAAAATCACAATTACTATGAACCATTTTGAAATATTTCAAAACAAAATTACATATGCCTTGTTTTAAAGCATAAGAATCATGTTACCGTGGGAAAAAAGGGACGTAACTGTGTAGTGAGACGTTAAAATGTACCTTTTATATTACTATCTAAAATAAAACAATTAAAAAAAATATCCATTGGGGAACACAGAACGCATATATTTAAATATGCACTCTCCCACCCCCTCATGGCTCCTTGTGAAACAATGTGTATATTCGAAATTGTTGAACGATCGTTAAGTTATAAAGTAGTTGTAGTATAGGATTTGACTCTTTTAGTACCAGTAATAAGAATATATTTGATTTATCTTAAGCAGCCTGTCGAGGGAAGTAGAAAAAATTTTATTTAAAGAATGGTTGTTGCTAAATACAGGTAACATTAATATGAAAGCATAAATATGAGAAATAGCAAATATGGCTGTTTAAGACGAGTGAATGCTTAAAAGAGATATCCGCTTACACATGTTTGACTGTCTTTGGTTTAAATTACTGTTCTTGCTATAAAATTGATGTAATGATTCAGAGCACTCTCGGTACATAGATATTTATTGATCTAGCCTCAGTTTCACTAAACATTTAAACATTGGATCTTCCTCTAATCATTTTTTTAAATACTATACTTTTATCTACGTTGATCATTTTGCAAGTTACCATTTTACCAGCGAGTAAGCATTTGTTCCGACTTCAGATGTGTTGTGTTTGTTCATTGATGTGTCGTTAGTTCAATTAATTATCTGGACAAATTGAGATATTTTGATTGAAAAAATATCAGCTTAACATTATTTATCGACAATTTGATGAGTGTTACTTAAGAATAATAAATTATAAAATAAAACAAAAGTATGTATTCAGGTGATGTTTAAATTTTATCTATCTCAATAACGATCGGGTCATCTCCTTAATGTACATCAAAAAATAATTTAATACTTTATTTCAATACTATTTGAGGATTCATTCACCACATGACTTACCGATATGATAAACACATGCAGAAGAGAGAGAGAGAGAGAGAGAGAGAGAGAAAGAGAGAGAGAGAGAGAAAGAGAGAGAGAGAGAGAGAGAGAGAGAGGGGGGGAGAAAGAGAGGAATATTTCAATTTGGAAGAGGACAAATTGCACTAGCATAAAAACAGTAAAGATATTGTGTTGTTGTACACACGCTCTCTACAAAAATCAGACTTTATTTTATCCCCCTTGCTTGATAACTAAAGTGTAATACTGTCTTAATAAAGCTAACCAATTAAAAACGTATTGCTTTAGGAGAGTCAATAAAATGAGCATATACTTGATTATCTCTTAAGATTTTATTCCTCAGTAAAATAATTTGTAGAAAGAAAATTAACATTCAATAAAGATCAACATACATTAAGATCATGTCACCGATTCCCGTCTTAAGTGAGTTTAAATAAAGAAGTTATTGTCCGCTGGGAACCATTTATTCATTGAAACTACCTTAAGGCGTCGTATAAAACGAAAAGGAACACGCGTACGTCTACGTTATCTTGTACGATATTCTAAATACAACATGGTCATTATTTTCATTTATTAGATAAAACTTTTACTTTACTTTATATTCATAGAACCTGATATCAAATAAGGCAGTTCTTTTCTAAGGGGGAAGTTTAATTTGATGTTCTTATCAACCACTCCAACGGCACTGTTTAAGTATAAAATAAACCAGTGTGGTTCCGGATAAGAATAGAATCACTGTCGATCTCTGCAAACACGTTGGAATCCTTTGAATGGTTGTCAATGTTTATTTTATCATTTTTGTCATGTTCTTTATTATGGTTAATCTACTAATCCCTGTAAGCTTCCAGAGTATCAAATGAGTGATGGCAAAACAATATCTTGTTGTTCTTGCATGTCATAAGAGACCAATATTGGAGTATTTGAATGAAATATACTGAAACTGTAATTTTGTAAGTATTAGAGTTCTAGGTTCATTTAGCATATTTATTTGTTGATGTGTTTTTTTTGTTTTTTTTTAATCTGTATATTCATCTATTGTTCAATATATTGATACTAATTTTTCCTGTAGCGTCATATAGCACATACCGTGATGATACGTTATAAACCCCCAAAAATATTCATTCAAGTACATAATAAAGAGTAAAATATTAAACTCAGAAACTTTTGATTTGATCAAAACTTGAATAATAACCTTAACATGAATTAGGAAAATATATAAAATTAAGATTTATGATAAAAAAATATGTTAACATTTTAACAATTGTCTTTTAATAATGCCGTTCTATTGTCTAAATAATATTTATTGGACATTGTGCATGACTTATCATAACTCACGGTAAATTTAATACAGGATGCAAACCACTGGTATAGGAAATTAGCCAGACAACAAATTATTTGTTGGATAAATAAAATAAAATGTCAAACTAATCTGAAAACAATTTGAAAATTAATATTTTCTTTCAAGAACCATCTGCGTTAACATTAATTCTAGTGATGATCTTTAGCTTTTGTTGATAAATTATGTAAAATGTAATTATAACGACCATCAGTTAATTACATCTAAGAAAATGAATTAAGAAAAAGTTTAGATAAAAGCTGAAAAAATCAAATTTAATGTTCAGCAAATATTTATTGTTTGGACCTCATCATTTATTTCTTGTTTTAATATTATAAACAAAAACAATTTCTTTGATAAAAAGATATAGATAAATTCACCTAACCTTATTGTTGGTTAATTCAAAATGTTTTATTGCCCATGCTCTCATGTAGTTAAAGAATTCACGACTGAGTTAGTTTGTAATTGTGACGGATTTGCAAGACTGAGGTAGTTTGTCTTGATCATTTCAGCGCTTGCCTTTTTAAAAGCAAATGCCAAATAGGATGAAAATGAATTGATATGTATCGTTATAAATATATATTTTAAAACATGTAAAAGAAACTGAAGGATTATTTACAGGTAGACAGTGCCCTAATGCGCATGTGTCTGCTGTATGGCCAGAGGAAAGGAATTTCCAAATTGCAAGGAACTATGATGTTATACAAAAATAATATATAAATTAACTTTTGATGGACATGCTCAAAACGTTAAACGCTTAACTGTTACACAGAAATGTTTTCAAACAGCTTTTATTCATTTGTATAGACAATTTTGAAAGCAGGTTAGAGCTAGTTATTTAATTCAATGGATATGAATATATCCTGAAAGGTAAAGTGAGAACACACATTGCATATAAATTTATTCTAAAACATGGCATATCAACACACCTTGCATATGAATATATTCTTAAATGTAGCGTGTTACATACCTTTCATATGAATAGTTTTATGGTGAAGTGAGCACACACATTCTATATGAATATATTTCAAAATGTAGCATATAAACACAATTTGCAAATATATTTTGAACGGTGAAGATAACACACATTCCGACATTCCATATGAATATATCCTAAAATGTAGCATATAAACATACCTTGTAAGTGAGAACACGTATTGCATATGAATACACTCTAAAAGTCCAAATATAATAATACATACGAAACGAATGCGTTCTGAAATGTGACATTCAAACATACCTTACCTATGAACATATTCGTATGTATAACATGTAAACTCACCTTACCTATGAATATATTTGTATGTATAACATGTAAACACACCAACCCTATGAATATATTCGTCTGTATAACATGTAAACTCACCTTACCTATGAATATATTCGTATGTATAACATGTTAACACACCTTACCTATGAATATATTCGTATGTATAACATGTAAACAAACCTTACCTATGAATATATTCGTATGTATCACATATAAACTCACCTTACCGATGAATATATAACATGTAAACACACCTTACCTATGAATATATAACATGTAAACACACCTTACCTATGAATATATTTGCATGTATAACATGTAAACTCACATTACCTATGAATATATTCGTATGTATAACATGAAAACACATCTTATGAAAAATAACATAAAATATTCTGAAAAATAACATGCAAATGCACCAAGCGCATAAACTATTCTGAAAAATAACTTGCAAATACACCTAGTGCATAAACTATTCTGAAAAATAGCATGCAAATACACCTAGCGCATAAACTATTCTGAAAAAATAACTTGCAAATACAGCTAGCGCATAAACTATTCTGAAAAATAACTTGCAAATACACCTAGCACATAAACTACTCTGAAAAATAACTTGCAAATACACCTAGCACATAAAACACTCTGAAGAATAACATGCAAATACACCTATCACATAAACTACTCTGAAAAATTACTTGCAAATACACCTAGCACATAAACTACTCTGAAGAATAACATGCAAATACACCTATCACATAAACTACTCTGAAAAATAACTTGCAAATACACCTAGCACATACAATATTCTGAAAGATTACATGTAAACATACCTAGCACATACACTATCTGAACAATTACATGTAAACATACCTATCATAGGAAGATTTTGAAAAAATACCATATTAACACACCTAGCATATTGATGTATGAATATATTTTGAAATATAATATAAGATCAAGGACGACATATTATAACAGTTGTTATGTTATTACCTAGCTTACACAAGATCCTCGCGAGACTTGTCGTTGTCCCCAGTATTAACATCAATAAAAAACATAATTCTCAGCATTATAATCGCAATTACATCGTCTGCTGCAAGTAATATTAAGAATTTTGACTCAAAGCGTTTTTACTGTTAGTACGTAATGGTTTAATACATAAAGAAAAAAGTACATACAGCTATGAAATGTATGTTACTGATGTGTTTGGTATGCAGCTTACACTTTGTTCTTCAAAAGTGTATAAAAGTTATGTTATGTTATGTTGGAAGACAAGGGCGCAGCTGGGGAGTTTAAATTGGTAAACGGGTGTACCGACCTCATTCATTCTTCCTCGTCACATCATAGGACGACGAGAGGCTGGGAAAATAAATGAATCGTTACCAGAGACTGTTCTCTGATAAATATATCAGATTACAAGGTGATTATTGAAATAATTAATACATGGATATTGTTTGGTTTGAAACCATCTCTATATTTGTCATTGTGTGTAATAATGTTTTAAGGAAAACCTTTAGAACTTTGACCTCTACTTCATATCTAAATCATGATTTAACATTGGTCGTTTGTCGATGCGGCCATTATCTGACGTTAAAAGAGGCATTTATACTTATAAAATACTTTCCTTGAAAAAAAATCCACTTCCATCCCGGTCAATACGCTCGGCATTGTCATTATATATCACGTCGTTTGGTTGTGATACCGGAATGTGATTCGTTCCATCGTACGTGATATTGCCTAAAATAAAATTTTCTTGCACACCGGAAAAGGCCGGGATAAAATGCTCGCGCTATGACGTTAAGACTCATTTATGACGTAATGTATAAAATATATGACGTAATTCATATAACATAATGTCTTAAAAACGACCGTAATAAAAATATAATGATAAGTTTCGGTTCAGATAGAAAATTCCGTCCCTTGGGATAACTATTTTCGCGGGAACTTGGCATAGCCTCATTTCCACCAAAACAGTTATCCCTCGGGACAGAATTTTCTATCCGAACATCAAATCCATTTAAGATTCTTATAATTTAGAATAACAACATAAGTGAGACTATATTCAGAAAAGTGATACAGTTGCTCCTTATGTCTGTAAACGTCTTAAAACCAACTTACTGTCTGTTTGGGGAAAGTGCATTGTGATTTACTTGTCACTGTAAAGATTCTTGACATGACAATAAGGCTTGGGAGTGATTGTAGATAAATGGGGCAAAATTCACTGTTACTACAATAGCAAAACAAAGCGCTTAAAAACGTTAAAACCTATGAGATGAATACAACTTACTCATCCAGTGGAATAAAACTTGACTTATGACAGATGAAACTAAACTTTCCTCGGTGGTTCCAACATTGTTCGAAACCCTAGCAACCAAACATAAGGTTAGTATACACAGAAAATATCAAGGGAAAATGCAACAGCAATGTAGTAAATAGTTGATAGTTATAAAAGTAATATCATAGAAATAAACGATGCTTCATTCGTGTCAGATCATTTTAGATTCATTTGAAAGTATACCGGGCTGCGTTCAGTTCGCTTAAACGTTTAATTTGTTTGCAATAACAGAAATGAACTGAACGGTATGTTCGCGTTAAACGTTTGCTAACATATTAACACCTCCGCCAGGGCTGCGTTCAGACCGTTAAACAGCAAACACGTTTAATGCCTGGTTCCCTAATGTTATCACGTACTGCGTCCTAATTATGAGGTTGATCTTTTGTCCAGGAAAATATGTTAGCTAACGTTTGCAAACGTTTAACCGAAGTTAACGCAGCCCAGTTGTTTGCTTGCGTTTAATCACGTGACTTAATGGAAAATGGAGGGACAACGCCGAGTAGACCGATTACATTTACTCTTCGTTTGTTATGTCACCGTTTGCGTTTATAAACAAAGTAAACATGTTTAACCGTGCTGAACGCAGCCCTGGATGGCTTACAAGTCAGGGAGCATAATAAATACATCTAAATGAACACAATGACCATTGGAAATGACTATATTAAATAACTGAACGTTGGGTATTTAGTAGTGTTATGACTAGTTTATTTAGATTTGATTTTGACAGTTTTAGCCATAAAGATTTATTTGTTTTAACGTTAAGTAACTATTTGAAATTTAGTTGTTTTTTTGCTCTTTATAAGATTAACTTTGATTACAAGTCCTTATACATTTTATAACATTAAATAAATGTTGGAAATTTAGTTATGTTTTGGTTATTGTTTTAGATTGACATTAATTATAAGTCTTTACATACTTTTTATAACATTAAATACTAGTAACTGCAACTGGACATTAAGATCTTATTTTGATTTACACTTTTTGTTATAGTGGAAAATTTAGTTAGACGCCATCTCAGGATCACTCACCTCGCATCGCTTATGTCGTAGGTTCGAGTTATATGCGAGAAAATTTCGCAGTTACTTGCGGAAGGACGGTCTGGGTCTTCCTCCACCAGTAAAACTGGATATACCATATATAACCTGAAATGTTGAAAATGGCTTTAAACCCCATTTAAATAATAATTATAATAATAATACTAATACTAATAATAATAATAATAATAATAATAATAATAAGTATGATAATTGTAAATACTAATACTTATTCATTGAAGCCCACTGTGAAGAGGTCAAAGCTTATATTCACTTCCTGGGTAGAACCAGTACAAAGCGTTGTTTTGGAGAGACATCGGGTCGTGTTGAGGATCGAACCCGCTACCTTTGCGTGTGTGCCAACACTTTATCCACTACATGACCGCTCCACTTAAAGGCACTGTATTATGTAGGTTTTATAGTTGATATTTTCAATATACACGATAGTTCAAATTTTGGCCGTTTGTTAATTACTATATATTTGATCAAGGAATTATATAGGTAAGGTAAAGCAACTAATTGAGATATTGTGAAAGCTCGCGTATTCGTACTTATATTCGCGAAGTCTCGTTTTCAATCATTTATCTCGGGAATACGAATTAAAGTTCGTACTTTGCAGTTTAAAATTCTCAACAAATTGAGACCGTTCCCAGAAATCTATGTTTAAAATTGTTGAATTACTTATGATTACAATGTTTATATACTTTAACTACAAAATTATAACAAAATTATTTAACAATTTTCTTCAATCTGCATTATTTTAAAATCAATATCAGTTTACAATCTACTATATTTTCTGTTATGGATGCAGTTTGGGTCTGCAATGTTTACTTTTACTGTATACTGTTTATTTAATTCAAGAATAAATATATAAACATGAACCTTTTACAATAACAAACAGGCCTTACCCAATTAGTTTAATCGGTAGTATTATTGGCTATCAGCCCAGGGATCGTGAGTTGTTCGACCCCCTCCCCCACTGTCTCCGTGCTGATTGATATACAAAATTGCGTCCCATTATCGTTAATCAGTGGTCAGGTTAACTGATCGTCTATTAGTCTTCGATTGAATAAAACTGTTTATATATATTCAGCCAATTCAATATGATTAACTATACGGTTATATTACAGACACAGTAAATTTATTTGGTAATATAGGCCTCTCACCTAAACTACAAAATACAAACAGTACAATTTTACAATAGAGTGACAAATACACAAAATATTAAAGGCAGTTGTAGCATGACAATGGATATTATATATGCAACTATAGAATATCAACTTCTAGTTTTTTAGTGTTTATTACGTGATACTAATATTTATCGATCGACGAAATTTCTTCTGTTTTTTGAAGATGACATGAAGGAATAGAATAAATTATGAGAACACTTTCTTAACCATATATATGTTAAATTACTGTAAAGAGAA
This sequence comes from Panopea generosa, assembly GCA_029582155.1. NCBI lineage: Eukaryota > Metazoa > Mollusca > Bivalvia > Adapedonta > Hiatellidae > Panopea > Panopea generosa. The sequence goes on from CM055909.1 coordinate 23,273,310, forward strand.
TGGAACAATCTAACTGTATAATTGGTTATTGTGATTGAATTAAGAAATTGAAATTGCACATTCATTCTTAAATATTTTATTCCTATTTTACTAGCGATAATATTAACAACCCTGTGGTATCTTACGCTATTCATGTCTATACGATGTAAATAACTTTGCACGGATCGACCCCTATAATGCAGGCCACATAAACTAGCTATTTTGTCACAACTTTTCTTTTTTGATATTAAAATTTTAATATTTAATATTATATTGAAATAATTTTGTATTTTGCAGTGTTGATGGTTAATTAATAAAAGTAATTACTATTCACATTGTGACATTTTCTAAACCACCAGGGATTCTTTTTAAATATTAGCCTATTTAAAATATATAATTGGATGTGTGGAACAGTCATAATGTGATGTATTGATTATAATCTGAAAAAAACTATTGTTAGAGACCAGCTTATACAAGGAACAGTGTTGAGAATTGTTAGGGGGGATGTTGTACTTGAAATGGAGACACTCGTACGTTGCATTTTACGATGGGCACCGCGCAGTGCTCTGTTAAGGTTTGTTTGTTTGTATGTTAAAATATACTTAAGGTCAAAATACCTGTCCGGTGAACTTAAACACGAATATCTGAACTATGAATTTATATAAATTTGGTAATGTGGGAAAGAACAATTCGTAGCTAATAAATGTTTGAATCATTGAAGAAGTTTATTGGTAAATTTTATCAAAAGTGGTGTTTAATATACTGATGTTCTAATAAGAAGCACTAGAAGTTTGAAATCTAATTTTTGTATCTGGTATGTCCACCGACTTTTGACCTTAAATATATATACAAAAACAGTCATTGGTATTATGTACTTAATTGGAAAATGTGAAAAGTAACTGTGTCTTGATAAAATAGTTCGTTGTTACCTGATGTTATTTATTTCGGTTTATTTGTTTTTATTTAACTGTATTGTGCCAAAACAAACATAATGAAACATGTAAAATATGTGTTTAGTTATACGGGTGACTGTATATACACGTTAATCTTATTAACCCGAGAACCGTTGTAAACATAAACAGGTATCTTATTTATATTATAATATATTGATTGGGGGAGGGGGGGGGGGGTGGTTATAAGGGTGACTGTATATACACGTGAATCTTATTTACCCGAGAACCGTTGTAAACATAAACAGGTATATTATTTATATTATAATATATTGATTGGGGGGGGGGGGGGGGGTTGCAGGTTTAAATGCATATGTTAAAACTTGATCCAACCTTAGTAGTAATCAACAATTATCGTTGCGTCCCCTACTTTAACTGTATGTGTTCTCTACCGACTGGACCAAAGGCATTTTACATTTATTTATCGCTTTATTACAAATAAATAGTTAAACACTATGTCCGCCAGGCACGATTTATCTACTTTACCTATGTCAAAATGCAATGACCGCGTCTCATTTGAATTCAAATTTGAATCGACTTTAGAACGCATACACTTTAATTTGAATCGACTTAAGTACTCATACACTTTAATTTGAATCGACTTTAGTACGCATACACTTTAATTACAATCGAGTTTCGTTCGCATACACTTTAATTTGCGAAATAAATGCCATTCATAAAAGAACGCCTCTTAATCAAATTGTTATTGTATAACACAACAGCTGTACTCTTTCTCTGTCAGTTATGGTACACTATGCTGATATTGAACCATCATAATATACTGCATAGAGTATATAAACACAGACCCACGTGTATTTGTTTTCATTTTAGAGTGCATGAACTCACAAGCTCCTCCCTCAAATTTAAAATCTTTGGCAGTTGGAATATTTTTGGAAACTTTTTATTAGCTAATAAATAAATGTATCAACAATACTCTAGAATATGCAAAATAATACCAATATCATTGATGTTGTCACTGTGAAATCTTGAAAAATCTTTATAAAACCTGCTCCAGAGCCATCTTGCGGCTTTTATATAGCAGTTTTGGCTTTAAAGGACATATAATTTACATACAAAATGATATGATAGTTGTTTTATAATTGTTTTGTTTAAGTACAATATGTTATTTTTATAAATGAATTAGTTCAAATGATTTTCAAGTCTGAAGGTACCGGACGAGAAATTATCACTGATGATTTCTACGGAGTGGAAGGGATCCGTATGAATGTCACGTCCATTTTGTAAGTGTTGCCATGTTAATTATTGTAGCTAAATTATCAACCGCCCCTATGTGGTTTCATGGTATAACATTAGCAATGACATGTGGTTACCTTGTTTATTTCACCGGGGTTTAAGAGAGGGTGTACAGGAGCCACTGTGTCCATTGGTCGATCTGTTGGTCGGTCTGCCGGTCTGGCATAAGTTTGTGGGTGGACATATTCCACAGTCTTCATGCGATATATTTTATACTTTAAATACGTGATCAATATCAAGTACAGATGTGCATGAAAAACATTCTGTGATGTTCACTTATATTCATGCACAGTAATTCATCGTGCACCTAGTAAAATTGCTGTATTTACCATTTTCATAATTGTTGTGGAGCAAACAACACAGTTTTCAGGCAATACACACTTCGTATAAATGATTAATAGCAAGTGTAAACTTGCGTGATGCCAATTTTGTGACGTTGAAGAGTTATTATTCTTGCACTAACACTAAAGATTGTGTTGTTATCATACTGCAGTTATTGAACTGCGAACTACAATTTGTAGACGAATAACTTGAAACCTTGTAACATACAGTATAAATGTGCATGGCGCAAATTTTATGACGCATAAAGGCGGTTACAATTACAGATCCTCGTTTCTTCTTTAAAAATGCATTTCCTTGTTTTAACTCTCATATTTTTATTTGAATGGCATTATTGATGTATGTTTAACATTTTGAAAGCATTGTCATGTTTGAATTGTGAAGAAAAATAAGAAAATATTGTTTTTAAAAGGAAAGTAATAAAAAAAAATCATAAAACTAACAAAAATGCCATTTTTTCGAAGAACGTCTGTCTAAAGAATTTTTTGTTTTGTACAAAAATACATTTTTCAATACGTCTTTAATAACAGAACATTAATTATACATATTTCTTTCAAAACATGTGACTAAATGTAACCATGGCAACTTTTTAAAACAAACTAGTATATCCTCGTTTTTGAATTTTTATGTATGCATATCTTGATAGCTACAGCCAGTTAGTTGTATAATTTATATGCAATACGAAGAATAAGTAGTGTATGTGATGGAAGAAAATTAAAAATATTGTTGTAAATAGGGAGATGATAAAATAAAAATCATAAAACTAACAAAAGTGCCATTTTTACCAAGAACGTTCTGTTTAAAGAATGTTTGTTTTGTAAATAAATATATTTTTCAATACGTCTTTAAAAACAGAACATAAATTATAGATATTTGTTTCAAAACATGTACATATATTAAACCATGGCAACTTTTTAAAACAAACTATTATATTCTCCAAATAATTGCAACTAAAACTAGGAATAAATTCATAGCTACAGACTATAAGTCGTGTAATTTTTGTACAAAACGTTAACTGATTAGATAGAACAGTAATGTGTTTAAAAAAAGGTTCTTTTTATTTAAAATATAACACACTGACCCGAAAACAACAACTTGATTATGATTAAAAATTGATTTACACCATTTGAATTTTTTATTCAATCATAGGGACTATGCTCTTCTTTATCTCTTTCTCTATCTTCTCTATATGTAGCCTCACCAGATTTTTGTTGTTATTTTTTCTTAAAAATAAGAAGTATAAACACCAATATATGTTCTTTTATCGTTCGTGGCCTCGGAAACAGAGACAAACGTGAAAAGTATTTTGTTGGCTAAAAGAGCAATCATTCTCTATATGTTTGTTATACACGAAACACAGTCTGTTAAAACTTTACATGACTACTGGAAAATTGAATGGGGAATGGAGGCATTCTTTAGTGGCAATAGTAGGAGTATCTATTCTAATAAATAATAACTTTCCATATACCATTACTGGTTATACAGTTATTGTTGAGGGCCGCCTACAGGCAATAAAGCTGGTTATAAACAGTAAATCAGTAACAATTATAAACATTTATGGCCCAAACAAAGATGATATGACAATCCTTAACTCATTAGAGCAATATGTAATTAATAATGAAGAAAATAATTGTATAATAGGCGGTGATTTTAATGTTGTTTTAAATATAAACATTGATAAAAAGAACGGTAGAGACGATAAAAACAAACAATTTCGAAATAAATGAAATTCTATCATTGATTTTCAAAATTTGACAGATATTTGGAGAACACATCATCCGGAAATAAGGCAATTGACTTGGCAATTCAATACAAAACCTCTGATTTTTTCAAGACTTGACTATTTTTAATATCTGAAAATTTGGCTAACGTTACAAAATCTAGTTATAAAAAAAAACGGTTTTAAATCAGATCATTCCATTGTAAATATTAACATAGATTTTATTAATCTTAGTAGAGGATCTGGCATTTTCAAAATAAATAACAGTTTAATCTTGCAAAAAGAATATCAAAACATAATTAAAAAATGTATTTTGAAACATCAGCAATTAACAAGGAAGCAAACCCAAATACTCTATGGTAAATAATAAAAGGAAACATACAAATCGAAACAATAAAATATGCAAGTGTTAAAAACAATTAGAAAGAAAAAATGAAAATAAATTTTATAGCAAATATAGAAAAAAAAGAAGTAAAAATGCAAAATACATTAAACCAGCAACTACTTTACAATTAATTTTAATTAGATCAAAAGCGGACATAGTCGAATTTAACGAAAAGAATTCAAAATATTTTTCAATGCTAGAAAAGAAAAAAGCAGAGTGTAAAATTATATCAAATTTGAAAGTAAACGGTAGATATATAAATGAGCCGGAACAAATTTTGAACGCTCAAAAAACATTTTATTAAACATTATATACAAAACGACAATGTCAAGACTCACAGTATATTTTTTTAATGAAAATATAAATAAGTTAAATGAAGAAGACAAATATCAATGTGAGGGAATTTTAACAGAATATGAATAATGTGCAGCTCTTAAACAAATGCAAGACAAAAATAGTCCTGGCTCAGATGGGATTACTACTGAGTTTTACAAAATATGTTGGCTTATATAAAATAACGCTACATTGCATCAATTAACCACTCTTTCCAAATTCAAGATATGACGGAATTACAGAAACAAAGTCAAATAACGCTAATACCCAAAACGGGAGAAGATACAACAGATCCAAGTTATTGGCGGCCTATAAGTTTACTAAATACAGACTATAAGATAGCAACAAAAGCAGTTGCCAATAGGATAAAACCAGTTTTAAATAAAATCATCAACAGCTCTCAAACAAGATTTTTAAAAGGCCACTACATAGGCGAAAATATCTGATTAATTTGTGAATTAATTGATTATGTCAAAAATGAAAATCTTCCAGACCTATTGTTTTTTTTTTCTGATTTCAAGAAAGCTTTTGACAGTCTAGACCATAATTTGATGCTTAAAACATTAAACGCTTTAATTTTGGAAACTCTTTATGTAACTTGGTTAAATTATTTTATTCAGATTCTGAAAGTAGTGTGATAAACAACGGCCACCTGACAGATTACTTACATAAACAAATAGCAAACGAGGAGCAAATAGCAATGAAATACGACACACTAACCAAACCTTACAATAAATGGAGAGTTTTTCTCAAATAAAATACCATCTACTAATTTCAGGAAGGAAACATACTATTCCTTTTTTCTACTTCTTGTCCTTTGCCTATTCATACACTTGTGTGTCTATTCTTTTCTACATGAAACTTGTCTTCTGTTCTCTTAACTCCCCCTTTGTCTTCCTTCAATACTTTTATCCATCTTACAAAAAAAAAAAAATTCATCAAACATTATTTTATAGCGAAACATGTCTTAATATTTTGAGTGTTTGTGCAACATAGGTATACAACAAATTTAATGAAAAATAATCAAGCATTATGAATTGTCGATATGTGCATAAACTTATAATATTATTGTATTATATTGTATTGTGACCATATTTATTGCTATACTATGCTGATTTATGAAATAAAAAATAAATTATAAAAATTAAAAAAAAATGTTTGAATTGTGAATTTAGAAAAAAATAATTGATGCTTGGAAATATATGAATTTAGAAGTCTACTTTCAGTTTCTCAACAGTACACACTGAGGAGAAAAAAAGTTTTTATATGACACATGACCCCTACTTTTCTCATCATATTTGGTTGTGCTGAGGTTGACAAACAGTGAAATGTAAGTTTCACTTCTTTCATTTGGGTCTCTCTATCAATGACACGCCTTCAAACTTTTATTATTTACTATAGAATAAAGAACAAAAATCAATGGTTGGGTAACACCTTATTATAATCAATATTCTGGTTAAATTACCATTAATTCAACCTCTGTGTGGTTCAATGTCGCAGAATAAGCGATGGAAGACTAGGTCAATAAAAGCGCATGCATGTTGTAAAAGGCAAACAGTGTAGTAATAAGTATAATATGCTGAATCTTCGAAATCTGGGTTCTAGCTTCATTCTGCTATTAATTTGTTGGTGTTCTATTGCGGGTATGTTAATAAATTGTCTCCAGGAGGATGGTGGGGAGCCTGAAATTTTTTGTAATATCAGCACCATATTACCGTCACGGTTTCTATATGTACGTCATTTGCGTATGTTATATGTAAATATGTATTGTCATGTGATGTTAAATATTTGTAACACAAGTAATTAAATATGTTTAAATTAATTAGTACGTTGCAGATTCCTAATCCATTCATTGATATTTTGATTATAAGAATTCAAATCTTAAATTGAGTTCGAGGCTAAACATGTTTGCAGGGATATGACGTCAGAAATCTATATAATTTCATTAAAGAAGTTACGTCACATTAACGATTGAAAACTTAACGTCATTTTATGCCATCGTGGGCTCATAAATGATAAAGAAACCTAACCACTTGTTCCTGAGATTTTGGAAGGTTAAACTGTGCTCGAACACGCACACATACACACACACATACACACACACACACACACACACACACACACATACATCTCCGCAAGTTGCTGATAACTTTCGCACTTGAATCAGCGGTAAGAGACGAATTATAATGAGACGCAGTGAATCATATCAATCATCACATAGACTGTGGCCCTGCGGTTGAAAGAAAGCGTTGGATGGGCTGATTTAATAGATATATTTTCACACGCAATTGTTGTTGCTTTTTGTGAAAGAGAGTTTAAATTGACATGGGAACAATCGATTGGCTATATACAACTTACGGTGTATACTTTTGCAAAGATCGAAATTGTCAGAGCAGGCTAGATTTGTTTTAATGTGTTTGATCGTTCGTTCGTTCCTTTGTGTTTGGGGATTTACGTCTTTTTATTAGTATTTCAGCTATGCAACGCCCACTTAATCATCGTTCCTGAAACCGTCAAGCGTATAACCTGTACTACACTTACTTCACCTCTGCATGTCACTGACTTCTTTCCCGTGTTTCTTTGCCATACATGCTGTTCCAATATTATAGGCTGTAACTCATAGTAGTGTAACAAATGCTATGGCCACACATACCGTGATGATTAATATACGACATTGTGTCTCATTATCATTTGTCTCTCACCATTGATTCAAGTGGGAAAGTTATCAGTTACTTGCGGAGATGGGGTTTGTTTGAGTACTGGTTAATCCCAGGAAACAGTGGTTAGGTTAACTGATCGTCTGTTAGCCCTCGATGGAATAAAAAAGACGCTAAATATACAATCAATCAATCAATCAATCAATCAATCAATCAATCAATCAATCAATCAAACAAACAATCAAATATTATGTGCTGAGACTCATGGTAGTGTAACAAATGCTATGGCCTCACACACCGTGGCTGGTTATGGATAAGAAATCGCGACTCCTTGATTGGCAGTCTTACGAGTTACCGACTGAGCAAGCCGGGCCCTGTTCTAGAAATAGAGTTATAATGCAAACTTTTCGAGTGTTTTGGTTTGTTTGTGAATGTTCATCGTAATTAATCATAATTCCACACATTAGCTATCGTAATGTGAAACCATCAGGATTGAAATTAGAATATAACGGTATTCATGAATAATTAATCAGGAAGTATCACGCTTGTGTATACATATTACATTACTGCTTTTATATATTATTTTCTTTCTAAAAACCAAATATTTTATGTGTAGCAGCGTTGACGAGACACTAGAGGAGGTTTCTGCGCTATATTATGTACACAAAAACATATCTCAAAGGTTTGAAAACACACACGGACATCTTACTTGTAAGTTTTTATCTACTGCTTATAATTTTAGTTATAATTATAAGTTTTGCGAACAATTCAATGCATTCTTTCTGATGAGAAATTGATCACGAGAAATATAAATGCTTTTCAGTACTTCAGCCGTTACTGTAAAACTATCACATAACATTTGAATTTATCAATGATTTCAGTATATAAAATAGGGGCATGTTTATTTTTAATTTTAGAAATTTGAGTTCTACTCGTTTAGTATATTTTTACATATGCGTTTTACATGTGTTTATTGAATACGTAAACTGCTTCAGTCTGATATTTTACATTGTAAATTTACGATGTCCAACTTCATGACAACCCATATTCAATACCTTAGTGAAATCGATAATTTCTTCACAAACCCAGGTTCAATACCTTAGTAGCATCGGCCATTTCTTCACAACCCAGGTTCAATACCTTAGTGGCATCGGTCGTTTCTTCACAACACAGGTTCAATACCTTAGTGTCATAGGTCATTTCTTCACAAACCAGGTTCAATACATTAGTGGCATCGGCCATTTCTTCACAACACAGGTTCAATACCTTAGTAGCATCGGTCGTTTCTTCACAACACAGGTTCAATACCTTAGTGGCATCGGCCATTTCTTCACAACACAGGTTCAATACCTTAGTGGCATCGGCCATTTCTTCACAACACAGGTTCAATACCTTAGTGGCATCGGCCATTTCTTCACAAACCAGGTTCAAAACCTTAGTGGCATTGGCCATTTCTTCACAATCTTGACGTCTAATCTGTTTAGCAAACCTAGTCAACGGGTGTATTCAACCTCCCTCTTTTCCCCACCGTCACATCATAAAACGAGACGACAAACATTAACAATATCCCCGTCAGTTTGTCCTTCTACAAATACAACAACATACAATATATATGTTGCAAAACACAAAAGTGTACTAAATGTTGTGCAATATTTAAAATTATAATGCTTTTTATTTCCATTTTGTTCAATCATTATCTGACATGATGTAAGAAACTTTATACGTCAGTGGCATTGTTTAGATATTGTATTTTTAATGATTCTGTCTGAACAGAAAACATTTGTTTATTATAAATACAGTTACAAACGTCAAGAACTACGAGATCTAATCAAGATAAAAAAAGCATCATTTATTTCTATATTGATAGTTATCAGCATTGAAAATAAACAATACGTTATCATCTATAATAAACAATTGGTTGTTACTTGACCAGTGGCACATTTTCTTCCACTCCCTGGATTCCATCACATCCTGAAACCGTTTAAACATATACAAAATAATGTCAATACTGATTATTATATAGTAAACACATGTGCATGTTTATTTAAAACTGATATAATATTTCATAGTTTCATATCCGAAATACATTATTATCATTATGCACAACGCTTTAATATTTGTAGTTGAGTCCTAGCTATACGTTCTGAACATTTATGCAAACTTAGCCAAACAGATAAATCAATCAAGTTCTGAAATATAAGCCTTTTGGAATAAATTTATTTCCTGGAATAAGTAGATCAAACAGTATCCTTATATATATAAAGGAATGAAAATACCACAAATCTTTACCGTAAAACCTATTGCTCATTTGTCAACTGACGTCTCATTTCCGATGGCTTGATAATAACTGTTTTTTCCCGGTAAGCACCCGTGTATTAAAACAGTTTATATTTCTATTGATAATATATACATAAAAAAACCATTTAAATAATACTTCCTTCAGATGAAATAATTTCCGTTTTACCGTTTTAAAACAACAATGTACATACTTAGCCTATTTTTTCATTTCATGTTCGTGACAATATACCGTAATCATTGTATACGACGTCCATATTGGTATTGTCTGGAAAAATAATATTTTTTTTTATGTTATTTGTTTAGTTTTACCTAAGAATAGATGCAAGTGCCCTAAAGAGCGCATGCTTGTGGTTATGCGAGCTTTGTTATAAGATTTTAAAATTTTATAAAACTACAGACACATTAATTTTTGTTAGTAGGTTATTTTGTTGGACGACCGATAATCAAAATACATGAACGTAATGCTAGCCGATATTTTATAAATATTCATACGCCTTTGTAATTTGATTGATAGTAATGCAGCGTTTAGTTTATTTTAGCATATTTTTTAGAAACGACATAATACAATGTCTACAATATAGTTTGATTGTTTGATTTGTTTCGGCTTGCTCATATTGAATACATGAAAACCAAATGAAATTCGAGGAATATAAAGTAGTCCTTGTCACGTCTGATCATTTTGGCGGTGATTAACACTGTAAAGCTTGCTCATAACGCGGAGGCAGGGCTATTCCTTGCTCATTACGACAAAGGCAGGGCTATTCCTTGCTCATTACGGCAAAGGCAGGGATATTCCTTGCTCATTACGCGAAGGCAGGCTATTCCTTGCTCATTACGGCAAAGGCAGGGCTATTCCTTGCTCATTACGACAAAGGCAGGGATATTCCTTGCTCATTACGCGAAGGAAGGCTATTCCTTGCTCCTTAACGGCAAAGGCAGGGCTATTCCTTCGACATAAAGCTCGGCTGAAACTTATAGAAAAACAGCGTTTCTGCTTGAATAGTTAGTATTTATAATGACCATCTAAAATCCACCATTGAGCTAGGGTGTTGGCATATGTTTTTAATGGCTGTGCGTCTTATAGAGTTATATTACGGTAAACAATGTTCATTATTATATGAAATAAAAGTTGTCCCAATCAGACAAACATCCGATTCTGACAAAAGAGGATGAGTGAGGTTGGGGAGACCGTTTACCAGGATTAAGCGCACAAGTGGCTTTTTTTTGCTACAATCTGTTCTTAGATGTGTGGCCACGTCTTCTGTATGCATGTTTTGTACGTGTCATAATTATTATATATACTGATTTTGATATTATCTTGATATTACAGTACATACTTGACTACCATAGTATTATATTACCATACTAGAGATATTTATTGATAAGTAAGTAAGAAAGTTAATTGTTTTTTATAAGATGACCAGAATTGACAAAGGCAATTTTCCTTGAGTCTTTATTTAAACAAATACATCGTATAACAAAGTAAATCGGAGGTCCTCCTCGAAGTGATCTATGGTGTCGTCTCAAGATCACTTAACTTTTATCGCTAAAGTCATGGGTTCAAGTCGCACTCGGTCCAAAAGCGTAATGTGAGAAAGTGTGTCCATTACTTGCCAGTTACTTGCGGAAGGACGGTGGTTCTTCTAAGATCCGTCCTGAGGTCTTTCTTCACCAATAAAACTGCATATGCCATAAATGACTTAAATGTGATGAAAATAGCGTAACTCTCGATTAAAAAGCCCCAACAAAACAAATTCTGATTTCGTATTCTACCCATTTTTATGAAGAGAAATGTACATTAATATTCAAATAATATAAGCCACGATTTATTTTATATATTAAATTGACTACATAATATTGAATATGTTAATAATATGGTAATGATATTTCAACATCATTCTGTTAATAATCAGTTAAACATGCTTTGTGGATGTATACTTAAAGGCCCATCGCCGGTAGATGCTACACACAGCATTATAGGCGGGGCTTATCACTAGCAGCCGACAAGTTTATATCAGTTATTTGATAATACTCATGTCCAACATAAGCTGTAACTACCAGCATAGCCATAGAAGGTACTGCCTGTCGCAAGTTGTTTTAAACAACAATGTTTATTGTATGTGCAGGTTCCTCAGTATTATGGATTGCAATAAAGGTTTCCCCAGACTTACTACAACAAACACAGCATTCAAATAGATTACAAAGGCCATCTTATCTGCATGCATAATAAACAAATTTGCTAATTAGGTACATCCAATTTACAGTTTCATACTGGGTTACATATAACACATCTCTGGTCATGATCAAAGAGATAAAGTGAAATTATTTGGGTCAAGTTCTATGGATTAGTACATTATTTACCTAGAGAGAATAAAAGTTATTTATGAAAAATAGTTTATCTTATTAATTATGGACGTATATCAAACGTGCATACATGTTGTAATTAATTGTAAATAAATTGCTTGGACACAAGTAAAGGGCAAACAATTATTTGTGAGACAAAACATACAAAGATTGAAAAATAAAGAAACCCCTTTGACATTATAGAATGACCCATTCCATTTAGGTTCACAATTTCCCTGGCAAAACTTACAAATTGAAGAAAATCGTGGAAATACTTTGAAAGTTTCGAGGGAACAGTTTTGTATATTATTTCATTTATTTAATTATAATGAGTGTGATTTTGAGGATCATTTAGTTACACCAGACTGGTCAATTAATGTTGATGAAAATAACTATAGTTAGACACAGAACATAAAGGAGTATTTATTGTCAGATGGCAATCAGGACAAAATAGAAGCACAGATGGGGAAAATGATGACGTGATTATGATGCTGATGATGACCATGAAAATAAATACATTCCTGTAGAACAGTTATGGATATTGTTTTCATGTCCGTTTATTTCAACATCAGTTTTGGCTAGGTGAATTTTCATTTCCTAATCAAAGAAACAGTCATTTACCAAAACGTAGATACAGACAATACTGGAATATGTTTTCAAATGTAGGAGTTTGGTTCCTACTTCATTATTTAAGGAAAAAAAGCAAAGAATATTAAACCAACCAAGATCTAAATTATGCCAAGTTGTGTTTTGAACCTAGTACATGGTTCATACACAAACATCCAAGGCCACCTATATAGCACTAAGTGTTTTTAATTGAAGGCTGTGACATAAGAACTGTATAAACAATAAAATGACATTCATTTACTAAAACACAAAACTAAAAGTTATTTCCAAAAGGAAGCTATTGTGAATTATGGGATTTAAAACAATGATCAGCCAAGGTAAGTGTGAATTGTAACTTATTTGCATCCAAATAAAAAAGCAAGTACTCATGTATCTGAGATAAGCCATAAACTACAATGTATAATCATTTGTTTAAACATGTATATGAAAAAGGCAGAAATAGTATGAAGATTGATCTTCCTAAACATGTAATTCACAAACTGAAAGTCAAACACATTATTCTACTCTGAGATATCAAACACTGCATGGCTCCTCACAAGTAAGTTATACACATCTCCAAGCAACTGTTGCTGTTTACACCACATGACAAGGGTCAAACGGGGTTCAAAATTCAAAGATTTAGCAAATTTTCCTTGATATTTCAATTTTGTAAGGACTACTACTATTTTGTTTCAGGGAGCTTTTGTGAATAAACGGCATTTTTATAAAGACAAAGTATGTCCCTTCAAATGCACTTCTTTTTGAAAATAATGACATATTTTTTACTATGTTTTACAGAAAAACATCTCCCAATTCAACATTGTTGCAAAAAAGAGCCACCATTTGAAATTAGGCTCCTCCCATTTCTTTTTATAGAAAAGTTTGGGGTTTAACGGCTTTAAAACCGCAATTGTAATTTTACACATGACTTGTGAATACCTTTGTAAGAATATTGTTCAGCAATCACCACACATTATTGATTGTTATTGGAATATGACTAAAGTCTAAAACTTTTGTGTCTTTGTTTAATATAATCAAATGTAACAATCTTAAATAGCCATATAATACCAAACTTGTGTTTTTAAAGCCGTTAAGTATAAATAAAATCATATACACTGGAAAAAAGATTTTGATACATATTATTTTCGGTACCCAACACATGTTCTGCATATAATCAGCGTGTCCTCAATGTGTTTGAAATGATTTTAACCGCCCGTTAAGAACAAACAATGGTCTCACGTGCCTGAGTCGTCTAAGGCGCTGTCTCAATAAAGCTTACCTTTCACCGCTAAAGTCGTAGGTTCGAGTACCGCTCAAATAAAATATGTGAGAAAGTTTGCCAGTTACTTGCGAGAGGACGATGGTTTTACTCGGGTAAAACAATAAACTGAGTATGCCATATATAACCTGAAATATGTTGAAAATGGCGCTAACCATTTTTTTTAAAAAAAGAGAGAGTTATATAGATTTGAGCGTGCACAGGTGGACGTTTGGACAAGGTAAATCCATGCACTTTCCTTTCCGAATATTTTATTCTATCCACCATGTGAATGCCTGTGAAACGGATTAGGATTTCAGATGTTATTTGACTTTCTGAACAATTGCAATGCCGAGAATTAAAATAATGAATGAAAAGTTGATATGCCAAATGCTAGCATGTCAGGGGCAAATTGGTGCAAAATATACTGGGCTCTCTAGCTGTTCTGTTTTAAGTCTGAACGGACAGGATATACTGAAAACTTGGCACATACTGGACGTTGAATCGTTTAAACTTTCCCCATTATTGGTGATTATAATTGTTGGCAAGGTTGAGAGGTTTGCGACGCAATATGCATTCATTACAGAGATCACACTTAAGGGAGAAGATTCTACCACACTTGCTCGAGAAACAAATATAAGCCTTGTATACATGATCGATCGTACTTTTAATGGTGAACAATCTCTAGTATCAATTTTAAAGGAATTTACAATGCAATACTTTGTATGTTTTTGTCTGACCAAAATAACGACGGTGCGATAACTCGGTCAATAGTTCTCTGTAAAGAAAATTAATTTCAATGCATCTGAATGGGTAAACGTGCACCTGATCCTGTGAACTAGTATTTATTGAACATCTATTCCAGTTCTGGAAGAAATTGCAATACAATACATTGTAGTTATATTTCCAAGATACCAACATAAAGAAAGATAATACTTGTTCTTGGAGACAATACAAACCTTGTGCACGTGTGCTACTGACTGTGTGTAAACGCGATGGTTCTAACAGAGTACAAAACACATCGTCTGTATATAAGTATATCGCATAAAGAATAAATACAGAATGATCAATATGGCTTCATCAGACTATTTTGAAGATCTAACCTATGTGTTAGAACAAATTGTATTAATTTGTTTTAGAAATGTTAATATTAACTGTTAAGTTAGGCAAATCACACCTGGTGTCTTCCTGGGTAGACTCAGTATTGAACATATGCGGATAAAGTGTCTTGCTCAAGGGCATCACACAAAGCCGCGATGGAGGATCGAACAAACACCATCCCCCGGTACTGGGTCTGATGTTCTACCACTGAACCACGTGATCATTAATGTTTTAGTTAATATGATGAAACATCTGGAGAACTTGGCAACACAAGTAAAAGAAAATGATTTTGTCAATTGTAAGAGTAGATTTGAACTGCTAGAATCTTGCAATCATGGAGACGTTACTGGATGCAGCGCTTTAATTTCGGGGAGAGAATGATTACTGGAAGGTGGGTGTAGTAGATAGACCGTCAGCGGCTCACGTCGGAGATTGCGGTTTCGATTCCTGACTCGACCAAATAGCAACTTATATACAACGCCAAGTACTGGTTTTACCCAGGAAACGGTCTTGAGAGAGAGATTACATAGACTCTGAGCTGACTTCGCAATCAAGTTAAATCAAATTAAAAACATTACTGGTTATTAGCGCTTTTCCTGTTTTGCGGTTGTTATTGCCCGGAACCCAATCTTTTTGTTATAAATAAAGTCTGCAGGTACTTGTTTATTTATTTAATGTTGTACATTTGCTCGTATTAATACGATAAGAGAATTAGGCTATCTTCTTACAGCACTGGTTAATTTTCTTTATTTAATCCACGTCAGTATTTAATGTCCTGCCATATCACAGGAGTTCCAATCATATCGTCTTTCTACAGGAGAGTAGAATTCTTGTCGTATATCTTCATAACTTATGAAAACTATTTGGAAATATAATGATCACCGTAACAGAACAATCGACTTAGTTCTAGGGAAGTGTGCCGGCTCCAATTAGCTCAGTCGGTAGCGCGATCCAAGGAAACAGCGGCTAGGTAAACTGATTGTATGTTTGACCTGGATGACATGAAAGTGACGCTAAATATTTAATAAATCAACCAATCTAAGTTGTTGCGCTGGTTGTTTTTGTATTCGAACTGTCGCCTGGTAGGATTTGGTTGTTTTTAAAGAGGTCGTGAGGATAAGAATGTGACCGAGAGACCTGCACTTTATCAAGACCATTCCGTTTGCAAATCATAACTTTCACTCCAAACACAACCAAACGAGAACTTGTAAAATATTACAGCTGAAAACAATACTTTTCTTATTATTTCATCAATTTATCTTGCAGAGATAATAAATGTCTGGTACGGGTTAATTTCCCAGCTTATCCGAGGAAATATTAATAGATACGCTGACCACCGTTATAGATATCACTTACCAATTAACTCTCCTTAGTGACGGTAGCAGGATTATTGCGCCCAAGATATTAGAGCTGTGTAAATCGGTTGGACATTAGTTTTGTTGAAAATACTTAAAATGGTCATATTTCTTTGTACATATGAGAACATTTGAACATTTTCATGAGTTCTGCCAAGTTTGGAATATATTGGGTACTGTTGCATGAAAATATAACAGTTTTAAGATGCGTAGTAATATACTGCTACAAATGAGCAGAATTGTCAAAAATGAAGGGATGTCATCAATAGATCAAAATTGTGAAGAAGCAGTCTTGTCAACCCTATGTTTTTTCCTGCATATATGGACCAACAGAGGACACGCTATAGAAACAATACACTTTTATAACCATTGGCAATGTGTTCAGTTTTCCAGAAGTTCATGTCTCTATATGTAGATCAATACAAAATTAATAGGTGTGCGAGACGTTGAACGACTGAAGTACTGTTGAAAAAGGCGCAAAACTCGAACAAACAATGAATGAATAGTTCTTTACAAAATGATCTACTATTTGTGTTGCAGTCTATCAATTCAAGTACGAGTAAAGAAATTGTCCAAATTATTAACTTCACTTATCAACTTTCATATTCGGTTATCTGAATGTATTGATATTTCGTCAACACGAGTCTGCAAATTATTTATTTTTTCTACAATATAATGAACAATTTTTTGTTTAAAGTGGCGAAATGCCCATCTTACGGCATTCGTGTGTTTACCGGTGACTGTCATAATAAGAGCTAATTTCGCTCTGGTCGGTTGCTGTGCAGTTTAAACTGTTATTGCTGCATAACATTTTGAAGAAAATGTATTAGAAATAGAGAAATACGAGTAATAAAAAACATTTTAGTTTCGGTTTCAAAAATTTTTGCCGTAATTCGGGCTGTTCCGTAAACGCTTGAACGATCTAAATGGCCTAATTTATTCCTAAAGCATTTTTTAAACAAATCTTTCGTCAGCAAATTTACGTAAAAAAGGAACATATGTCATCGGTATTAGTTTTAGTCTATACAAGTGACAGTCTGCTACGTGAAAGATTGTATTTAAATGAAAAAATTCGTGAAACGAGTGAATACCAAGTGTTTGCGGCATGCATAATTATTTGCCCACGTGATTCACGGAAATCGGCAAAAACCGCTTCGGTTCACATTGGAAATGAACGGAACCTTCGTTTTTCTTATTTGACTAGGCTAGTGAAATAAGAAAAATGATCTTTGGAAGCTTATTATTTCGAACTCGTGGCAGGTATAGATGGATAAAAATGGGTCGTTGGTCATTATTTACCACAACCTTTAGACATATATACTTTTTTTCGCTTAATTTTTCAAAAAAATACAGCGATAGATGGGCATTACATCACTTTAATTTCAGACAGGAATAAACATGTAACAGCGCTTTGAAATGAACCACCCGAAAAGTTAAATTCACAATTGTGTTAGTATCTTGTTTTCCCGCCTTTGGCAGCGTTAAATGCGATTCATATCTACCTCGTTGACCGTAACCCAATTAAGTACGTCATAGGGTTATTATCTACCTCGTTGACCGTAACCCAATTAAGTACGTCATAGGGTTATTATCTACCTCGTTGACTGTAACCCAATTAAGTACGTCATAGGGTTATTTTCAATTCACTTATATAGTGCTGATACTATGAATATCTTTATAAAATAAACATGTTACTTTATTTTATTTCACATTCGTGAACCAAGGTAAAATACAATACCATTTTTACCCTTAATCCCGTTACTTTCTACACCCCAATATACTCTCACTCATCCTGTCTACCAATCACCCGTGACCATTCTAACCAATTACCCGTGACCATTCTAACTTCTGGTGACGGGTACAATGCATCATTCCATTTGCCATTAGCAGTCACAACTGCACAGACGTGTTTAATAATCATTAAAACTATATCATATATCTTTGAAATACATAGTTGTTAATTATTATTACAGCCAGAACCAGTGCACCCTCACCACCGTCACCAATATATAGACTCCCCTTAAGACGGTAAAATTCCTGAGCACATGTAAGCAAGCAAGGCAAACCGCGACAAGTACGTGTAGGATTTGTTTTGCAACCACAAGGGTGAATTGATTTTATATCAGAACGTTAACCAGACATGGAATAACATTGCTATGCAGAGAAGCAATGCTTCAAATTTTAAGGAAATATATCCAATGAGTTTGATCATTAGATGGAAGATTAAAATAAGGCATTTAAAAACTCGTGTTTGCTAAATATGAATAAATTCAGGTGAGCGATTATGAAAGTTGAGAAGTGTATACACATGCTGAGCAGTCTTTGACCCCAAAAGTGTTGTTAATGAAAAACGATCAATGACTTCTGATCAATATTTATTTTAGAATGGATTTTTTTTAAAAGTATAAGTATAATGTGTTAATTTAAACAGAAATGCACTGCAGATTACGCTATTACACAGGGAACTCTAGTGAGATGGAAAGTGTTTAGGTTGTCTGTGTATCGAATGAGTAAATATTATGTAGATATTCTATGTAACCGTGAGGCTATCTTGAGAGGGAATTGTCATTTAATTAAGTTTTAAAGAGTTAAAACCTGGTGAACGTGTTTATCCAACCTAGCTCTTTCACCATCGTGACATCATAAAACTAGACACTGTAAATGCTCAGCGAGGATAGTTCTATGTCGGCCGGTCCGGTGTCGGTATAATGTGACTGGGAGAGGTATCACACCACGTGTCTTCGGCATGATACTCCAGTGTGGCACGATACTGTCTCAGGTAGACACCGTCGCGGTATAACGGAAACATTGTTGAAAGCGACGCTAAACACCATACAACTACAACAACTAATCGTCGTTACATCAAACTAGACAGTGTAAATAAAAGTAGTCCCGCAATATTACTTCAGGATGCTTTCTTCCTGGAAGGCGGCACATGCACGTATGTATGGTGTAATGGTGTAAAACATTACATAGTATTTTAACAAGTATTGATGTTATTTTCTAAGAATGATGGAATGCTGAAAAATTTATCTTGCAAAATTTTTATTACAAACATGCAGCCTATTCTTCAATTAATGATAGCATAACTATAAAATTGAATGCGTGACATTCGTGTAGTCTTTATGTTGTCATAAACTATCGAATAACATTAATGCAATCTATTCAAGCAGCAATACTATGGCGGGACGGTATCTCTTTTGAACATACTCACTGAAACCGAGCCTGCCTTTTTGTAATTCATTGGTTGCATTCTGCGCTGCTTTTAGTTTATGTCTTATAGCTGTAAAATATTGTACCAGTGTAGAAATCTCTAAAACCAGTTTTACATCAGCAGAAGTGTTTCGAAACTCGTTTATTGGCTGCATTTACACTATATAACTGATTAAACAGAAATTGTATTTGATGTCAATTATGATGTAAATAAGATTTAAGGCTAAGGGAATGCTTTGAAATGCGTTTAGGTGACGACATTAACACCATAAATGGTACTTTAAATCAGAATGTTGTAAACAGTGTTTCGAAGGAAAACGTAAACGGAAACTCATCAAGACGGTACACTTGAAGTTACATGTTCCAAGAAAATGAACATACATTTTCACTTCGCTCCGTTTTATTAGTGATGTATTATTGTATATTGACGGTAGTATGTTCAGAGCAACAGAAATAGTTTATCAAAAATGCTACAAATGCAGTTTAATTTTATTAAGTCAAAGGCAACAAGTGGAATGAACATGCACTATTGTGTACATCAAAAGTTTCTTGAGGAAAGTCGTGACGGTTGCAACACTATTAAAATAATCATATTGAGTGAGAGTATCAATTTTATCTTTGTTTTACATTGTTTTTCTTACATATTTTTTCGCTTGTTTTACGAATATGCTTGTTTCGTGAATTTTTTAAATATTAAATGTATGTGTGGACCAAAAAGTTTATAACACTTTGGGTGAGGTATTTCTTGAAAATATAAAATTTGTGAAAAATAAGTGTGATACGTTAAGTGGAACAGAGTCCTGGTATAAAGTGTTTCCAATACACAGTATGAATAATAAATGCACCTTAAGTTTAAACCCTTTACTTCATATAGACGCCTTTGGACACCTCTAATATGGACGCCTTAGGACAACTCATAAAGAAGGCTTTTGAATTATTGAGTGAAATATGTTTATATTAACTGACATAGTGGAAAACAGTGCGGGAAATGTTCAGATTGCTTGTTACGAGCAATCTGAACTCTTCCTGCACTGTTTTCAAAGGCCTTCTGTGATTGGTGCGGAAAAATGCGTATCTATGGCGTTAAGGGTTAATACAAAATAATTTTCTCTAAACAATCATTGATGACATGGTATATAATGCTTTATTAACTATTAAATAACAGTTGATAACTCACAGTAAATTATTTTATTTAGTTTTATACACGAACGTATTATCTTATAGGAATGTATACAAGTATTGTTAACGTATAAGATATCTTTTTTTTATTGCAAAGAAAGTACGATTTGCTATGTTGAAATTGTTTCCTTTCCATTAAATATATAACTCCCGAGTAACGATTCTGAAGCAACTGATACAAACATAAAGGGACTGTGTTTTATAAAATATTTCTTTCTTTAATCATCTTACAAAAACGGCAACATGCACATATGCGCATGGGTGTAATACAGACACTCATGCACTAGATATAATATGTTTTGATTGGATCCGTAACTTGACATGTAATCCATATGTAAATATTTTACAAATAGCGTAATGAATATATGAATATATTTATGGCATTGTAAAAAAATATTTCTGAGACTTATCTTGCAATATCTTATAAGACTATTATAAAGACATGCGGTATTAATATTGTGGTGTTCGTATCAAAGATGCTTTGGTACTGTTTTTGTTATTGTTTGATCCATTCATCTATCCATATATCCATCTATTCATTCATTCATTCATTCATTCATTCATTCATTCATTCATTCATTCATTCATTCATTCATCGATTCATCTATCAACCTATCATCCATCCATACATCCATTTTGTTTTTCATTCCATTATTTGTAACAACTACCAATGATGTTTTAGCTGTTTTTGTGGCTTCATAATGTATAGATTGACTTTTTTTAAAACAATTCATCATAAACGAATATAGAGCGATATCAAATCACGTGATTTTACTGCTGGTGAAGTACGACACGCTTTGATAAAATTGTCGGTTATATAATATGTTCCCTTGTGAATTCGCGATTTTACATCTCTAAAATAAATCTTATTTGATACTTTAAAGACCGTAGACGAACACTGTTTCTTTTGGGATCTGTTAAGTGGATTACACGTAGCAAACACAGCATCTCTATAAGTCTCTGATTTCTTTCCCAAATATTCAGAGTTGCGATATTCATGGCGAATATCCAAGTTGTGACTTCCAACACATACACCGAGTTTCAAATACATTTTGAGTTCGAATCCCATCCCGGCAACAGTCTCCGTGATGATTGATATACGGCATTTTGTCTCAATGTCATTTGTCTCTCACCGCTGATTCAAGTGAGAAAGTCATCAATTACTTGTGGAGATGGGGTGTGCTGGAGTACTAGTTCATCTTTAGGATCACAGGAAACAGTGGTTAGGTTAACTGATCGTCTGTTAGCCCTCGATGGCATAAAAATATTCAATCTATCAACATTTTGAGTTTAACTTGACCATCTGAGGAACACTTGAGTAGTTACCTGAAAGGTTATTGTCGCGTACAGGACATACGGGTACTGTTCTCCAACCTTTATATTGCATAGAGCAGTTCAGCATAACATAACGAGTCATACTTAACGTTGTAAGACTCACTAGGTCTTCAACAATTTAAAACTATAGATACATGTATAAATAAGCGAAGTTTTGTCAGTATTTTGAAGGAACGATGTTCAAATCAGTTTTTAATGGAATGGCAATATTCTATTCAGAGAGATAGTGATTCTGGAAAGGGTCAAAATAAGTTAAGAACATATCGTCTTTTTAAACATGAATTAAAAACCGAATTATATTGCACTTTGATTTTACCAATACGACATCGTTCAGCTTTCAGTAAATTCAGATGTGGAGTAGCTCCAATACGCATTGAAACTGGTAGGTATGAACATCTTAGAGAAGATGATCGTAAATGCCCATTTTGTAATGTTGTGGAGGATGAAAGTCATGTTATTTTAGAATGTACCAAGTATGATGATTTAAGACAACTTTTATTTGAAAAAGCCCATGAAATCTGTGATAACTTTTTAACAATGCCAAAGCCTGATTAACTAATCACTTTATTTACTCATCCAGCATTGATTCGAGTATGTGCCAAAACCTGTTTTAAAATATTGCAACGTCGTACTTTTTACCTATGTAAATAATGCTCTCTTTATCTTAGTTATTTGCCATATTTTGTTCCATCTATGAAAATATTGCTAATCAGTTCTCAATTGATCTGATCAAAGGAGATAATAGTTTTTTTAAAGATATTTTTAATATGCGCAAAAGTACTCTTTTTCTTCTTCAGCTTTTTAATTAAAAACTTGGTTAATTGCAGTTTTAAGTATAAAGATTTGCAATATTTTACATAGCTTTATCATGTCAAATAATTGTACTTTGTATTGGTATGCATATTTTATGTTTAAAATGTCTCTTATAATTCTTTTAGAATGGCTATGTACAATTTTAAATGTTCATGTATATGTTTTATTATTGTGATAAGTACATAGATGAGACGAAAATAAAGATAATACTACTACCTATGGATTAATAGTCTAACCAACTTACCTGTCAAGATTCCCGTTGCACATTTTGAACATTGTTCTTATATGTAAACAGTTCTCAAAATATCGTTGGTAAACGTCAGAACCTATTTTCATATATTTTGTCAATCGATAGGGAACCGAACTCAAATATATATAAACACATTAACGTACTCGTATCTTCATTATGAAGTCATAAATATTTTTTTTTTTTTTTGAATGGGGTTTAACGCCATTTTCAACACATTTCAGGTTATATATGGCATATCCAGTTTTACTGGTGGAGGAAGACCTCAGACTGAGTCAGACTGAGACTGAGTAGAATCACCGTCCTTCCGCAAGTAACTGGAAACTTTCTCACATAAAGTTTTTGGAGCGAGCGGGACTCAAACCTACGACCATAGCGGTGAGAGGTAAGTGATCTTGAGACGGCGCCTTAGACCACTCGGCCACGGAGGACCCCAAGTCATAAATAACATAACGGATTTTTTTAAAGGAAGACGTCATTGGAAACTCAAGCTTAGATGTTTCAGACGACATGAAACATTTTTATTTGTCAAGTTGTTTGTTGTTGTACTTAATGTAGGTTTATAAGTTTAAAAAGTTGATTAATTTTAGTGGTACTTACTTATATTTTATTCAATGAAAAACAACCAATAACTTTTAATCAATATTTTTTTTATTAAAAAAATACATGTTTTATGATTATGACGTGTTAACAGAAAGGCATCTGCAGATTGCGCTATCGCGCCGGGCATTCTAGTGAGATGGAACGTGTATAGGATGTTGTTGTTGTTGTATCGGATATGTTGACATTATGTGTATATAGCGTGGATAAAATGCGTAACCCTGACACTATCATGAGAGGGAATTGACACGGAGCACACTGAGAGAATTTCCGTTTTTATTAAGATTGAATAAGTAGAGAAAGTGTGCCTTTCACAATTTCCAGGAGGTCTCAATGACACAACCAATGAAACAGAGCCGAGAATTGATACCATGCATTAAAGTCACCAGACCGGACTATACGTAGTGTACATTGTATGGCTGAAATATTATACATCCTTGATGCAAACTGGCTAGAGTAAACCTGCCATACAAAACACATGAAGTCGCAATATATTCTGCCCTTATTCAGATAATTACTGTTTCCTAATACGTCTCACTACACAGTAACGCCCTTTTTCCCACGGTAACATGGTTTTTAAAAAAGGTCTATGTACTTTGGTTTTGAAATACTTTCAAAATGGTCCATAGTGGTTGTGATTTCTTGCTACTGTCAGATGAGTATAGCAAAAGTTGGCATAGCATAAACTGCAATAAGTCATCACTGGTGTTAAAAAAGTGACTCTTATAAGATTTCAACATATGCATGTGTTTATGAGCATTTGAGGACTACTTTTTTTAAAAAAATCACAGACTGTCACTGCACCCTCTTTAAAAAATTAAGGTGGTCAACCTACCAGTTATTGTGCATTTTATGTGAGTTTACATTCCTGCTATAGAAAAATTTTATGTTAATTCTTTTTTCATCAATGAAATCCTAGACCTTATTTTATATAGAACAAAGAATAAAATTTAACTGTGTAGTGAGACATAATAGTACATAACTCCAGTGACTGTCGAGACACGTAACAAATAGAGTTGAACGGTTACAATTTATTAATGCGTCTAGAAAGCTATTAATTGTGAAACAGATATGAAAGTCCGTGATTTATAATTGGATTTATTTTGGTTTAATAGACCTGAACAGGGAATTACTGGTGCTGGGACTTAATCTTACAGTATCACTTTTTATATATACTCTAATTAATCGGGCCTGCAACTTTCATGATTTCTGCACTACCTTTATCCGATAGTTTATATCTTATAGCTGTGAAATATTGTATTGGATGTCAGTAATGATGTAAAAAGATTTATGGCAGAGGGAATGCTTTGAAATGCGTTTAAGTGACGACATTAATACCATAAAGATGTGTAATGGCGTATGTTATTTAAAATCAAAATGGTGTAAAAAGTGTTTCATAGGAAGGCATAAACGGAAACGCATCAAGACGGCACACTTGAATCTACGTGTTCCAAGAAAATAAACATATATTTTCACTTCGATCCGTTTATTTAGTGATGTATTCAAAGTTTCAACAAATACAGTGAAATCAAATTAAGTCAAAGGCAACAAATGGAAGTTCTACAGAAAAAAATGTATAATTGTATACATCAAAATTTTCTAGATAAAAATCAACACTACTAAAAACCTTTTGAGTGGGACCAATTCTTTGTTTATTCCGCGATTATTTCCTCGTTTAATTCGCGAATATTTTCTTGTCTGGTTCGTTTCGCGTAAGATGGTATGTATGAACCTAAATATATTGCAGTTTTAGATAAATTGTTAGAGATATTGCTTGAGAATATCAGATTTGTGACAAAAGAATGAATAAGTTGAGAGGAACAGTAGGTTATGGCATAACGTCCATTCAGTGAACATTATGAATAGTAAATACACCAAAAGTTTTAACATAAAATAATTTTCTCAAAAAATGCATTGATGGCATTTTAATTCCCGTTTTTAAAAAAAGCATAGTATAACTGCAGTAACGATTGAATGCACGTGGGAAGTAACTCTGTGGTATTTATGTAAAGCTGTATTTACTATCAAATAACAGTTGACAACGCATATTAAAGCATTTTCATTAAGTTTTAAAACACGAATGTATTATCTAACAGGAGTGTATCATAGTGTTGTAAAGGTTTGACATGAAACTAATGTATTAAAAACCTTTTTGTTATGCAGGGGGTGTAGGATTTTCTTTGTTAAAATTGTTTCTTTTTCATTAAATATACATCTCTAACATGTGTACTCAAAAGTTTATGATTCTGAAATAAGAATCACTAGAAACCGATACGAGCAAAGAGGGACAATGTTTTACAACATTTTTTTATTTTTTTAATCTTATGAGTGTGCATTATATGTGAGGTTTGATTTAAAACGTGCTTATTATCGCTATTTTAATGCGTTTTATTTTTAGTCTTTTTCCTTAATATCCATTTAACTGAAAATAAATACAATACCTACAAAGCGAAAACGTGACAGCAGGGGTCATCACATGAGAACGGTCAGTAGCTAAAGACGTCACCTGGCGAGCTTTAACCAGGTAAACAGATATGCCTAACCTCGTTCTTCCCTAGTCGTCACATCACAGGACGAGAAAGTCTAAATAAAAGTATCCTACTCGCATATTCTCTTACAAAAACAACACGTGCACATGTCGACGGTGTGATACAGAGACTCGTGCACAAGATGAAAGTTTTAATTGGATCCGTACCTTAACTTTTAATTCATACGCATATACAAGTATTTTGCAAAAACTATAATGAAAGGATGAATATATAATGTGTTCGAGACTTTTTCTGAGATATAAATTGCCTAAGATATATGATAAAGACATGAACAGGTACGATGTTCTTTGATTTTTTTTGGTCTGTCTTTATTATTGTTTATTTTTATTCATTCTTTTATCCACTAATCCATCCATTCGTCCACATCCATCCATCCGTCTATGCAAATGCATCAATTCATTAATTTCAGTCTTGTATCAACTATGTTTTAACTGTTTAATGGCTTATCCTTTATGTATAGTAAACATTTAAGAAAACAATTCATCGTTATCGAATGTTTTTACATAGCGATATGGTACCACGTTGTATTATTGCCGCTGAAGACAAATTAGCTTTGTTAAAATTGTCAGCCATTAAAAATAAATGTTTAAATGCTTAAATAACCGTAGACGAAATGTGTTGCTAACTTTCCTTTCATTTTTCTATTATATGGGTGTCTGCGATGTGTATTCGTAGACTTAAAAACGTATAGATTGTGGTAAATGCCTTGTGATTTGTATCATATTGCTAGATGTGTAGCGTGTTGTCAGGTTTCAAACATCTAGGGAGCACAGTTTCAGTTTTATATAGTTTTGAGCATATTAATGAACTTCAAATATCAAATCTTTTTAGTTTGTTTGTATTGGGTTTTGCGCATTTTATCAGCAGTACTACAGTAATATAGCGGCGGTTAGCGCACCCCATCAAAGATCCTGTGATTGGCTAAGTGGCTAACATGTATTAAATACAATATATCTGTCAGTCTTTTTCTTCTTCCTCAAATATTCAGAAGTGGAATGTGCAAGGCCATAGAACAAAGTTGTAACTTCCAAATGCATGAACTATTTTTTTCAATACTTATACAAAGTCATTTTCAGTTTGACATGACCAACTTAGGAACACTTGGGCGGTTACATTAATGGTTATAGTAACGTACATGACATACATATTTCGCATAGAGGTATTTAGCTTAACATGGCAACGAATTATACCTATGGAGTTATAGTCTAGCCAATATATCTGCTCATTTTACCTGTGGCTTAAAATTTAATTTTTTTTATAAATTATGTAAATAATTCTCAAAATATCGTCCGTTAACGAAAAAACCTACGTCAATATATTTTTGTCAACTGATAAGAAATAGAAAGAAATTGAACCGATTAAAGCCAATATATAAATACATTAAAGTACTGGTTGCTTCATTTGAAGTCAGAAATAACACTGAGAACAAATATTTTAGAACATGCAATCGGAAACTCATGAAAAAGATGTTTGAAACCATTTGCTAAGTTGTTCGTTGTTGTTTTTAATGGGGTATGGTAAGTTATATAAAAACTATATATTTTTAGTGGTAATTACTATAGTTCATCACATGTGGTTTTCGTTATTAATAAAAAATGCAACCGTTATTAACCTACCTGTGCTGTTTTGTATATTTAACGACCACAAGTGCGATTTCAACAGAAAATGTGCTATGTGCGTGTGATATTTTTATTTGCTTACAACATTACGTGTGGAAAATGGATATATGATTTATATACTAACCTAATCTTTTTAGGTGAACATTTAAATGTGTGGTATTGAACATACTTATTAAAACACTTAAACTCTTTTATATCCAACACAACTAATTGGAAAGTCAGCTTGGAGCTTTTGTTCTTGTACTTCATCAGCAGATTGAATAAAACTATGTAATTAGTCTACAGAGGAAAAACACTGCCCTGGCGAAGTTCTTAGAACAAGGACGAAAGGAAGCGCAAAGTTAGTTTTTAATTTATTTGTGTTGGATATTCAAAAGCTCTAAATTTATCATTAAAAAACTACTTTTGGGAACAAAATTATTATTTTGAAGTTTAGGGAACCTCAAATAAGTTGTATTTTTACAATTCAAATATGCAAAAAATAAGAAGCTATAAAACTAATCGGAGATGCATTATTGAATAGACACAGTCCATCAAAGCAGTCTGACTACAATCAATAAACAGTCTGTTTAATATATATATATATATATATATCAACGCTTTGGAACGGTCAGTAACAAATAAAACATGGTTAGCGGGTATACATGACCAGACCTCGCTTTTCTTCTGTTCTATAGTAAGATTCTTAGATAGTATTCAATAAAAGTATCTCTGTCATATTATTCTCTTGCAAGTTTATTTACATTTAATTCCACGCAAAATGGTCGAACACCTTAACCTACTTTAAACATTTATATTAAAAACAAAATGTTAAAAGATAAATGCCGATTTGGTATCAATAACTAACATTAAACTGCCATATCGTGATACTGTTAATTATGCGAGTATATTGTAAGAATCTTTTGACAATAAGGACGTTCACAACGGTCAATGTAATGTAGCGCAATGAACTATGGGATAGATTAATTACTGGGGTGAGGTGGCGGGTGTAGTGCAGAGGATGTTAGCGGCTTACGTCAGAGAACGTTTTTTTTCTATTCCAGACCCGACCAAATGTCCTCATGTGGACAACACTCAGTACTGGTTCTACCTAGGAAACGGGCATGAGAGCAGTTCGCAGTAGCTCTGAGCTCACTTCGCAATCAAGATAAAACAAATTAGTATAAATGAAACATTACTGGTGATTGGCTTTTCCTCTCTTGCGGAGGTCATTACCCGGAACCCATTCACATTGCCGTTAGTAAAACCTCCAGGTATTTATCTATCTATTTAATTTGATACATTTGCACGTTTTACTATGATAAGTGAATTACGCTGTTCCCTTACAACATTGCTTAGTTTTCTTTATTTAATCCATTTCAATATTAAAGATGATTTCTACAGTTTTTGTCATCTTTTCCCTATGGATAGAATTCAAGTTAATGAACATTCACAGTAATTAAGTTTAATGTATGTCCATGCAATATCAGAAATTACAAAACACATGTTACCGTACAGATTCTTTGGTAGTACCTCATCAAAAATATACCCATTTTTTAAATTAGGCGAAAAACATGTAGATTTTACAAGCAATCCAAAAATTATATTTAAAATTGTTTACATCTAGTATTTAATTAAAAGCAATACACAGATGCATGCATATAATAATAATTTACCATGGAACTTGAATTGTAAACTTGAATTTAACTTTTTAGGGTTTTTAGAAACAAAATCATTTCGGCAGAGTGTCATTTGAGTTTCAATTTTGAAATAAAAATATAGCGTGTTTTTATATATTGATAAAGTGTATGAATACATTTTGCTGAAAATCTCACAACATACTCTCTGATACCATTTCTAATGACAATCAAAATAATAATACATTTTACCGCGTAATTTGAGAAAAAAATAGTTCTTAATATGTGCCATCGTTAAACAAGCAAAGTTGCATAGAATTAAAATTTTTAATATATTTTATATTCAGGTTAAATTGCTATAAACAATTATTATATTATAGTCATACATTTTCACATTTTTGCAATTTCTGTTTTTAGTAAAATTCTGTGTTTATGAAATAAAATAATAATTATACTTAAAATTAAGTAATCAAAATCCCCATCCGGCGACAGTTTCCGTGATGATTGATTTACGACATAGTGCCTCATTATCAATCGTCTCTCTTGGCTGATTACAGTGGAAAAGTTATCAGTTACTTGTAGAGATGAGATGTGGTTAACCTTTCAGTGTCCCAGAAAATAGTGGTTAGGTTAACTGATCGTCTGTTAGCCCTCGATGGCATAACATAATGTGTAATATTCAATAAAATATAATGACCAATATAATGCCGAAATCCCTGTTGTCAATTATTTCACATATTAAAACCGTATAAATGAATATTATGTGCTTTTATTTTTTTCTGTTTGTATTGTTGCGGTGTTTGCTTGTGTATTCGAATCTGTCACCTGGTAGAAGTTGGTATTTTAAAAAATGTCTTCAATCTGAGCCCGAGATCGAGCGACAAGCACCTGTCAAGACCACCCCGCTTACAAATCGTAATATTCAATAAAAACAACCGAATGAGCACTAAAA
Organism: Panopea generosa; assembly: GCA_029582155.1. Lineage (NCBI taxonomy): Eukaryota > Metazoa > Mollusca > Bivalvia > Adapedonta > Hiatellidae > Panopea > Panopea generosa. The sequence goes on from CM055909.1 coordinate 23,304,011, forward strand.
TTTATTGGCTGAAACAAATATTATTCTACTGACTTCAGCAGTCTTACAAATGAATTAATAAGGTTTTACGGTGTACCAGCACTTTATAGGTTATTCAAAGGCAACAGGAATCAAGATTCCATGTTCACTTTACATTTTGAAAAACGACAAATTGACATACTCATCAGCAAATGAATATGCAGAATGATCCTAGAACCTTGATACCTGCGGAACTGCAGAGTTTCAGTAAGGTGTATCATATTACTCAGAGGTTTGCTTCTTACGACATGCATAAGTCACAGTGATCCTTTTCTTGCAATCACTCATATGGCTCCCTGGAACCACACAGGTGTTGGTAATCTAACCACAATAATGAAAAAGACAAAAAATGATAAAATTAATTGAAGAAACAATTTGTGAATAGCTGTGTTTGTTACAAAGTGATGTACGTGTTGGTGTTACAGTCTATCATATTATGTTTGGGTAGGGTCACTATACACATGTTGAACGATCTTAAATACCAAAGTCTTACGCCCAGCGCACATATAATAATTCCTCAATCATTCGCTGATGATACTTGCAAGTAATGAAAACCAATCAATGACTTCTAATCAATAGAATATAAAACAACATTTACATATTTTAATTACGGCATGTTACCTTAAACAAAAATGCATCTGCAGATTACGCTATCGCGCCAGGGGGGCTCTGTTGAGATGGAAAGTGTGAGTTCTTGCTTATCGAATTTGTTGACATTATGTTGATGTAATATGTAACCGTGACGCTATCATGATAGGGAATTTATATTGAAAGGAAAGAGTGAATTTCGATTTTAATTAAGTTTGAATATATAGCGGCAGTATGCCTTTCACTATTTCCGGAAAGTCTCTACGTGTGAACCATTGAATCTGCGCCGAGAATTGATACAATGCATCAAAGTCGGATTATGCGTAGTGTACACCATTATATGGCTTAAACATTATACCAACTTGATGGTAACTGGCTTTATTATACCTGTCTTGTAAAACAAACGTTGCAAAATCAACAGTTGCGTAAAAATTATACAATTTACCTGTACTTTAGTAATATACAGATACTAGTTGTCAAGGGGCACAAATCTGTATCGATCTGCTGAGACTATGGGTATTTCATTAAACTGAAGTAGTTAACCCTGAGATAAATTGATTTATTAACTCAATCGACCTTCATCTAATTACAATTCCTAGTGGTTTGGTATCACAGGGCCCATTAGGATTGTTCAAAAATGGAAGACTCAATTGAAGCGAGCCTTGTATTTTCATAATTTCTTGACTGCATTCTGCGCTGCTTTTATCCAAAGTTTATTTCATGAGTCTGGGAAATGGTGTACAGTATAGAATGGAGTATGGTATTTAAAATCAGAATGCTGTAAACAGTATTTTAAAGGAAGACGTTAACGGAAACTCATCAAGACGGTTCACTTGAAGTTACGTGTTCCAACAAAATGAACATACATTTTCACTTCGCCACGTTTAATTGGTGATGTATTTTGATGGTTATTAATCTAGAGCAAAGAATCGTTTTTAAATTGCTACAAATGCCTTTTAATCATAAGAAGTCAAACAAGTGGCAGTTGCACAGAAATAATGTATTATTATGTACATCAAAAGTTTCTAGAGAAAAACATGACGGGTGCAACACTATTAAAATGATTTAAAAGTACAGACAGTGACGTTAATTATTTTATGTTTATTTCGCGAATACAATGTTTTGGTGAATATGTTTCCATTGATTCGCGAATACATTGTATTGGTGAATATGTTTCCATTGATTCGCGAATACAATGTTTTGGTGAATATGTTTCCATTGATTCGTAAATACATTGTTTGGGTGAATATGTTACCATTCTTTCGCGAATACAATGTTTTGGTGAATATTTTTCCATTGATTCGCGAATACTATGTTTTGGTGAATATGTTTCGATTGATTCGCGAATACAATGTTTTGGTGAATATGTTTCCATTGATTCGCAAATACATTGTTTGGGTGAATATGTTACCATTGAATCGCGAATACAATGTTTTGGAGAATATGTTTCCATTGATTCGCGAATACAATGTTTTGGTGAATATTTCCATTGATTCGCGAATACAATGTTTTGGAGAATATGTTTCCATTGATTCGCGAATATAATGTTTTGGTGAATATGTTTCCATTGTTTCGAGAATACATTGTTTGGGGGAATATGTTTCCATTGCTTCGTGAATACATTGTTTTGATGAATATGTTGTTTGGCGAATAAATTGTTTTGGTGAATATGTTTTCATTGTTTGGCGAATAAATTTTTTTGGTGAATATGTTTTCATTGTTTGACGAATAAATTCTTTTGGTGAATATGTTTTCATTGTTTCGCGAATATACTTGTTTCGCCAATATTTTAAATTCAAACTTGAAGAAGGTTTGTACGAACCTAAAAAATATTTGGATTTCGGTTGAGATATCTTTAAAAATATCAGATTTGTTACAAAATAAGGAATAAGTTAAATAGATCAGGGTTCTTGCACAACGTCCTTTCAGTGCACATTGTAATAATAAATACACCATCAGTTTTAGTATAAAATAATTTTCCGAAAATTCATTGATAACATTTTAATTCCTCTCTTAAAATACAGCACAAAATTACTTAATGTTGCGACACGGGGATGAATGTGTAGAATTAATGTAATGACATACTTACTATCCAATAACAATTGATAACGCATATGAAATCATTTGTATTTAGTTTTATAACACGAAGAATAATCTTGTAGGAGTATATAATAGTACTGTAAACGTTTTTTATGAAACTAATGTATTAAAAATATACTTATTATTGCAGATGAAGTAGGCTCTACTTTGTTAAAATTGTTTTTTTTCCATATTTGTATCTCTCTCTCGTGTTATGATCATGTTAAAACTCTCCCATGTGTATTCTCAAGTTTAGGATTCTCTGATATAAGAATCTCTAGAAACCGATACGAGCACAGAGGGACAGTGTTTTAGAACATTTCTCTTTCCTTAATCTAATGAGAGTGTGTTATATGCGGGGTTTGATTTAAAACATGACTGTTAACTCTAGTTCAATGTATTGTATGTCAAATCTTATACATAGGTGTTCAGGCAATTGAAGAAATTTAAACTTATTAAGACATAAGTTCCATAGCGGTGATTTTGGTATTTGAAGGAAATGTCGTCAATTGTGTTTAAAAAGAAGAACATACACTGAATGTCAGTAAACGCGACACTTTCATATTTGTACTGTATTTCCATCTTTTACACTTGTCACTCTCCCTAATTAGTAGCTACATGTTCCACTTTGTTCATGGTTGAAGTGGGAGAGTCTCATAACACATATGTTTTATCAATTCAAAAAACAAACACAATCATAAAGAAATAATGTTAAACAGCCAACAGTGCTGTTGGTTTTCAGTGTGCCCCTTAAAACATACACATGTATTAGCATTTGGAATTCCCAACCAATCATCACTGGTAAACAGAACTAATAAAATAGGTATTTTCGAATAAAGTCTGGTAAAAGATAATTGAGATATAAAAAGCAGCTACCAACCTTTTGATAATGATATTTCGAAGGTTTTGGCTGTGCCGAATTCATAGATCAGTTACGTTACGGTTCTTCAGAGTTGACTTAAACACCTTCATTTTTAATTGTGTATGCGTTTCCTGTTACAATTTACATTATAAGAACATGCCGACTTTAAACAAATATTTTCCGATAATTTTATAAAAAAAAATGATGTGTCCTAATAAGGTTGAAAGGGACGTTCAATTTCCATCAGATACGTAATCAAATGAGTTGGCACATACACATCTCCCAATGATAATACCTGCGTGTCACCACATTTCCAAGTAGATGCTATACAGTGATATCAAACATGGACAATCGTTATCTATATATGAACTATTGAAAACAAACTTTTATATCTTAAGATATATTTATGATATCAGTCAGATGTGTGAATGCTACTGAGATACGTTAATTTTATTTATGAAATTACACTATTTTCAAAATTTGTGTGTGTGCAATATTGTACATGTGAAAAATGTATTTGCATTCATATCTCTTATAAATGTTAAAAGAGACATTCTACTACAAAATAAATGTTTAAGTCAGATCCGTTAAACTAAACACTATGTATATACTATGATCGTATAGGAGGTATGTAACACAAAATGATTGTTTCTCCTATTCGGATGGTTGGAAGTACTTGTATACATGGTACATGGTAACTTTGTAGCGAGTTTATCTAACTTTTTGTTGTTTTACATGTGGTTTACATCCCCATCATATACATTAACGAGTCGTTTAAAGTCCACATACAGCTGCTGTCGTTAATTACTTAAACTCATCAATTTAATAATTATTTAATAATGAGCACAACGTAATATGTTTATAATGTATCTATACATTCAATTGGTGGTCTCGGTTTGTGATCCCTAAGAGTAGTTTTATCGACAGTATGTATCTTTCCAAAGGGAAAATACATATTAGTTTCTTATGATTTTATTGCTGCTGTTTTTTCACTTTCCACTTTAACTGATATCAAAACATAAACTAGGTATCAAACTTAAACATATTGTTAAACGAATGTTGAGTTCTTCGTGACATGCCGGAAACGATAGCGAAAATAGTATGCAGTAAACAGTGTTATCATTTCAACACATTAAACTAAATATTTTGGTTATACTGCCGCTATTTGTCTTGTCATACGCTGTAATTTGTTGAAAATAGATATACGAGGAGTTATCCAGAAGTTCGTGGACAAATCTCATAATATGAAAATGAGATCTCGGATTTATTTGGAGTTTTACATGTATTATATCTAATATTACTTCAAACTGCACGCAAAATATGAAGAAAAATATATATTCAAATAAAATAGTTACATGTATTTTAAAAAATGGCCTGTACGCCTATTTGCCGAAGGTCCACTCATACTTGAAATCGAGGAACTCTGTGATCACTCTAAGGACTTACATGATATTCATTCTTAATTAGCATGTGCACTGTACCGTAACCTATATTTTTATGAAAAAAAAATGTGACGAGATTCACCGCCTTGGAATTAAAAATATAAATAGCCAATGAGACCACCGGGAAATTACCGGGACGCCTATACTTGATTTTCGGGTGCACGCTTCTCCTTAGTCGTCACTGCATAATCCCGCCCGGGAAAATCAAAATAAGCATCCTCCCTACCAGTTCTCTTACAGTTACACGCACATCCGCATGGTGTTATACAGAAACTCGTGCACTAGATGTATATTTTGTTTGGACCCGTAGCTTGACCTTAACTCATGCGCACATGCAAGTTTTTAACAAATAGTATCATGATATGAATATATAAGGTGTTGAAGATATTTATGAGACTTATATAAGATATGAGATGAATACATGATGAACACGCACGATATTATTGTACAGTTCAAAGAGAATTTGTTTCTGTCTTTATTATTGTTTATTTTTATTCATTCATTTATCCATTCACCATTCCTTATCGTCATCAAACCACATCCATCCATCAATCAATCTATTTGTCCTTATCCGTCCGTCCATACATCCATTTGTCAACATCCATCCATCCATCCATCCATTCGTGCATTCATTAAGTTATCCATTCATTAATTCCATTCTTTGTCTCAACTGTTTTATGTTTTAATGACATGTGGTTTTATTACCGCTGAAGTAAGATTAGCTTTGTTAAAATTGTCGGTTATTGACATATAAATGTTCCCACGTGTATTCGTGATTTTTACATTTCTTAAATAAATCCCATTTGATACTTTAATGATGGTAGACGAACCGTGTTCCTAACCTGTCATTATTTTGCTATCACAAGGGTGTCTGCGATGTGTATTTGTAGACTTAAAACGTGTTATGGTGAATATCTTGTAATTCATATCGTATAGCTACATTCATTTTGTAGTTTGTTTTCGGACTTCAATCATCAAGGAAATTAATACTTCAATTATCATAGCGAGCACATTTTTCAACAATATTTTAGTTAAATAGCGGCGGTTTGCGCACCTAATTATCGTTTCTGTGATACGCTTAGAGACATATAAGTATTAAACACAATACTAGTATATATGTAAGTCTTTGACTTCTTCCCGAAATCAGAGCTTCAATATTTATAGCCGTAACACAAAGTTGTAACTTCTAAAAGCAAAGACTGACATTCAAATAACTTAGATACAGTTTCAGTTTAACATGATACACTGAGAGACACTAGACGGTTTAGATCACATACATGACGTACGGATTCTGGGTTATTTTCTCCATATATTGCATAAAACTGCTCAGAATAGCATGACAACGAATCATACCTATTGAGTAATAGTCTACCTGTCTGTCGTTATTTTCCGTGGCTTAAAATTGAACATTGTTTTATATGTAAACAATTTTCAAAATATTTTCGGTAACGTAAGACGCTACTTCAATATATGTATGTCAAAGATACGGAGCAGAATGACGTTGGAATGAATGATTAAATGGAATACAGAAACATCTTAACGTATTGGCTTCATTTGGTGTCAGAAATAACACTGAGAACAAATATTTAAAGGAAATGCAATTGGAAACTCATGAAATAGTCATGGTTAGATGTTTGAGACGGCAGGAAACAAAAGTTGTTCGTTGTTGTTTTTAATGGGGATTTATAAGTTCAATAACTTATTTATTTAAGAGGTAATTACTATAATTCATCATCTTTTTAACATTATGTAATAAAATATGCAACGGTCATGAGCATTGACCACACGTGAGATTTCAACAAGAAAGTTGTTTATTCACAGAGTCACTAATGCATTTTATGTTTGTGGTGTCATATAAGCATAAGCAATTACTTGTGAGTGATATACATGTTGGTGTGAAAAAAACGGCACCGGTATTAAAACTCTCTTTATCTATATATATCAGATTATGTAGATTTTGCACATGTATTGGCCATATGGTTATCATATAACTCCAATACAAGAAAATTATCTTTAAGTTAAAAATGCTTCTTAAACATTTTTTTTTAAAATGATATTCTAAAGAAATCGTCAAAGCTAAGTTAATTGAGCACAATTCCAAAAACCGTATCTAATTACCTTTTATTGGTATTACCAAACCGTATCTAGTTACCTTTTATTGGTATTACCAAACCGTATCTAGTTATCTTTTATTGGTATTAGTTATCTTTTATTGGTATTACCAGTCATGAAAGGACTACTTTTCTCGTCATATTTTGGTTTTGCAGAAGGTTAACAAACAATAAATGTAAGTTTTACTTCTTTCATTTTGTATGTCCACGTATACACCCAGCGTTTCTTTATCCTTCCAGTATATACCGTATGTCCACGTATACACAACATTAAACACACACTTTACGCTCGTACATTGATGTAAATCATCGATTTAAAATGGTCGCATATCGAAACACTTTTGACATTATTTTAAATGTTCCGCAATTGATAAAAATAATCAAATACAACCTAAATATTATTAAACAAACAATGGCGTGATTTCATTCTGAAAAATAGGCACATGTAGGACAAGACCGGGCAATTTGACCAAATATCTGGTGCGAAATTGCCTATTTGAATTGTTCAATGTGTGATTAATTTGCCAGTTACTTTCCAGTTTTTTGCAGAAGGACGATGATTCTACGTAGATTCTTTCTGATGTGTTCCTTTACCAATAAAATTGTTGTGACTGGATCTTGTAAATGACAATAGACCTAATTATCTATCTTATCAGGTCGTTGTATTGTGTTAAGCGTCGTTTTCGACCTTCGTCAGTTATATCGCCATGGTGTCTACTTCAGACAGTGTTTTGAGAGCACTACTATACTGAGAATATCATGCCGCAGACACATGGTTAGATACCCAAAGTTAGTCAAATTATAATAACACCGGCCCAACAATACCTAGAACTATCCTCTTTCCTGAGCATAAATTAAGGAAGCTTTTAGTCTTTGATATGACTCGCCCAGGTCGAACCCTCGGCATCCAAAGTGGACGCTCTACCATTAGACCACCGCCACGGTCACGGACAGATTGTTTTGATTTTCAAATCCATATGTATTTGTTACTTTGAAACATAGTCGATTTATTTTTTATTAAATCAATGAGTATTTTAATTTGAGTTTATACACGAACACGCCATTAATCCCGTGTGAACCCACCTAACTTAACGTCTTTAAAAGCATAGGTATTGCCTCGGATATAGACATGACGTGAAATATAAACCAAGACAAAACTTTCTTACATTCTTTTTTAATTTTACTTCAACAATTCCATCACTTTAAGACACGAGTTTAACAAATCATTTGCAGTCGATACATATGTATCGATAAAAATGATAGAAAATCTTGGTTTAATCCTTTACTTCATATAGACACCTTTGAACACCTCTTATATAGAAGGCTTTTGTAAACAGTGTAGAACCAGTTCTGATTGCTTGTGACAACAGAACTGGTTCTGCACTGTTTTCTGCTCCGTCAGAATAAATTTGTAAAATGTATCAATATATATAAATTGACTATGAGTAACTTTTGAGTTTTGAAGAATCAGGTTAAATGCATATGGTGTAAAGAGTTAAATATATCCAATATTCAAGAACATTGTTATTGCGTTAAGAATAATTACGTCATGAGCTCGAACGCTTCATTTGCTTATAAACTAATAAAATATTATAATGCACTTGGGAGGCTTTATTTGCACAAGCCCGTGTGGTTCTGGCTAAGAATAGAATCACGGTCGATCTTTGCAGAGGGGTAGGAATCCTCTGAATGGGTGTCATGTTCATTTTATCATTTTTTGTCATGTTCACTATTGTGGTTAAATAATCAACCCCTGTGTGGTTCCAGGGAGCCATGAGTGATGGCAAGAATAGGATCACTGTGGCTTATGCATGTCATTAGAAGCGACAAATTGAGTAATACGATAAAATTGGCTGAAATTCTGCAGTTCTGCAGGTATCAAGGTTCTAGGATCATTCTGCATATTCATTTGTTGATGTATCTTTTTTAATCTGTGTGTTAATTTGTTGTTTTTTGTACATGTAGAGTGAACTTGGAATCTTCCTCCTATTGGCGTCGAATAACCTATAATGTGTTGGTACGCCGTAAAACCCCATTCATTCATTCATTCATTCATTCAATTGCACAAAAACGGCATGAATGTTGCTATAGAGAGTAGTTGTTTTAGTACATTAAGCCATAATAAATAAATTGCTAGATTTTCATCCCCTCCCGCAAACCTGATTTTCATGCTGCCCCGACCCTTTTTATTTTCATTACAAAATTAAAAAGAAAAAAACAACAATATATATATATAGATATATATAAAATTATATATATATATATATATATATTTTTTTTTTTTTTTTTAAAAAAAACACCATTTAAAAATAAAATGAAAAAAATAAAATCCTCCCGCCTTTGCTGTTTTTAAGAAAAAGATTGATAATCTATCAATTAATTTATAATGGTCTTATGTTACTTTTCAATGAAGTAGGACTCCATTTATAGACACGTCCTAATACTCAGTCTCTGTGTTCCTTCCTATACATTTTAATACTTACAAGTGTAACATAGCTTGACCTAGTTCCTGTCCGGTGAAAGATACATCACAATGTCCCCTATGGGCATAAGACGCAATGAACTGCATTGTGACCTTGGTGTGTTTGTTGATATGTCCGGTAAAACTAAATGATTATTAATTATTAACTATTGTTTTAAGAATGATAGCCGCATCTGACCGCATCTTTTGACGGTTTTAAATTTGAAATTCCTTATGCCGTTTAACGTAAATGTTATAACATTCAGTCTACATTACGATGATGGCTGTAAGTTGTCGAAAATTAATTTAAGGTTATAAAATCAAAATATCCGATTTGAGTAAGAAAATGCCGATTTCACAAGAAATACTTCACGTTGTTGTATGCATCAAGGAATTAAAGAGATGTAATAAGTCATTTATACGTCAATGAATTAATACAAAATAACACTTAGAGAAATTCGTTCAAATTTAATTGTTTTATTTTTGTATTACGACCATTTTAGATTTTAAAACGAAATTTGACAAATGTAATATTAAAACATGTAATTTGTATATAAACTCACCCTCGTATTATTTTCAGATACACCTCAGCTGAAAAATAATAAACTTTATCGTATGATGAAGAAAAGTGCTGGTGCAAAAATACATGTTTACTTTTGAACACAATATTTCAATACTTGTCATGATAGTTAATATCTTATATTGAGAATAAGTCGTTTACGTTTAAACATATTTTATTTCAACATGAAATGGGGTTGGGCCACAAGTTCTTTCAACATTAGGATCGGCCCGTCCTCAACATCTTTTTACAATGTTTACCTTAAAAATCAAAATGACATATTTTAACAATTATTTTCTTAACCAATATTATGAGAAAAGAAAAGGTCTTTACATATAACCGACGCTTCAACAATAATGGGGTTGTCCGACAGATAGGGATTTACTCAGGCTGACCAGGACCCCAATCTAATAAACATCTCAACTTGAGATTTTTTTTCTACTCATTATTTTATTTTTTATAATTCCAGTTGCATTGATTAATTTGCATATTAATGAAATGTGTACACTCAAGATATACGCAAAAGCAACATAGGGTTTAGGGGGAACAAACAACCAGTAACATTAACAGCCAATAACCACTGCAGTATATGGATATTTACACTCGTGCTATACGTCTCACTACACAGTTACGCCCCTTTTTTCCCACGGTAACATGATTCGTACGCTTAAAAACAAGGCCTATGTAATTTTGTTTTGAAATATTTTCAAAATTGTTCAAAGTAGTTGTGATTTCTTGCTGCAGATGAGTAGAGCAAAGGTTGGTATAGCATATACTGCAATAAGACATCACTGGTGTTTAAAACGTGACTGTTATAGGATTTCAACATATGCATGTATTTATGAGCATTTGAGGACTTCTTTTTCAACAAATCTCAGGGTGTCACTGCACCCTCTTTTAAAAAAAGTCAACGTGGTCAACCTACCAGTTATTGTACATTTTTATGTGGGTTTAGATTCCTGCTATAAAAAAAAGTCTATGTGGAATTCTTTTTTTACCATGGAAATCCTATACCTTATTTTATATAGAACAAATAACAAATTTCAACTGTGTAGTGACACCTTAATATGTTGCATTTTCATGTCTCTTGAGTGTACATATGCTGTTTAATCAGAACTGTGTAATATTTGTATTATTTTTTATTTTGGACAGTTTATAAACCATCCTTTTGTCTTTGAATGCTATTTACCTTCTGTTTAGCAAGCTGTCAAAATTAAGCATCGTGTAATAATGTGTACACCTACTTTAGACATCAAACAAAAAGTGTAAAAGCCGCAATTTATCTTACAGATGGGAGGGGAAAAAATCAGAAAAATAATGCTATTAAATTGCACATCCTATATCAAGACAAGTGTGTTACAACTGCTATCGGGTTGTCGTGTTAATGGATTTAAATAAAAAGTGTCAGCTTTAAGGAATATGAATGAGTGTTATTTCAAATTTGACATGATAACGTGGCCACTTATATACTGTGACAGTTAATTAATACGTGTAAATTGCCGACTGTTAAAGGTCAGTTACTCCAAATTGTCCAGCGTATCCAAACATACTTGTTTCACTAGGTCATGTCCTAAACTAGGTCGTGTCATAAACATGTTCGTGTTACAATGTTCATAATTGTCCTTGTGACCCAGTTGCCTAAGGCCCTATCTTGAGATGATTTATCTTTCATGTTTGAAGTCGTAGGTTTGAGCCCGGCTCTGATCACGAATACATTACTTTAGAAAGTTTTCGAGTTACGTTCGGAAGGACAGAGGTTCTACTCAGATTGTGTCTGTGGTCTTCTCTTCCAGTAAAACTGGTTGCCATAGATGTTTTACGTATAACGTGTTAAAGCTGGTGTTAAATAACATTGAAATTAAAAATTAAAATGAAAATTTGCAGTTGGTTAATTGGAACTTATTGTCTCGCTACAAAGTTGAAGCTGTAAGTTTATTTTATTGAAAAAAATAAGTATGAAAATGTCAGTTATATTCATATAAGAACTCAATTGTCCACACTCAGTCTGATTTTTTCACAAATTTTTTTTTTTCACAGAGGAATAATGAATTTGCTCTAAAAATGTATAATAACTGACATGTTGTTTAATTGTTTAAATACTCTGCAGTATAATCCCTGAGTGCTTTAGCAGTCCTGATATCCTCTAAGATATGTTAAAAGCACCTTAACGTCACGTGTTTGACCATTCATGCTGCATTTTTGTATAACAGCTATGCTGTGACATCATCTTTTCATCATTTAGCGTAAGAACTGCCCTACAGTTATTTTAACTAATTCAAACTAATTTAAACAAGATGTTTTAGCGTCAGAACTGCCATATAAATATTTTGATATTTCAAACTAAATTAAACAATATATTTTAGCGCAGTAATTGCCCTATTGTTGTTTTTAAGATTGCAAACCGAACTACATTAGAGAGAAAAATGCCTTACTATCATGTTTACTATTCCAAACTTAATTACACAAAGATATTTTAGCGTAATAACTGCCCAACAATGATATTTGATAATTCAAACTAAACTAAAGAAGATATTATTGCGTAAGAATTGCCCTACAGTTATTGTTTATATTCCAAACTAAATTAAACATGATATTTTTGCGTAAGAATTGCCCTATTGTTGTTTTTAGATATTCAAAAATAAATCAAACAAGATATTTTTGCGTAATAGTTGCACTATTGTTATTTTATGATGTTTGCTGAAGAATCGCCTTACTGCTACATTTAAGTTTCCAAACTAAATAACACAATATCTGATAGCGTAAGATTTTTTTGTTTAGATTTTATTTTGATATTCCAATTAAAGTAACTTATGATCTTTTAGCATAAGAATTGCTTACTCTTAATTTTAATACTCCGAACTGAATTACACAAGATATTTTAACGCAATGATTGCATTCTCTCATTTTAAATATTCAAAACAAAATTACACAATATATATTAACGCAAGAATTACATTCTCTTTTTTTAATATTCTAAACTAAATTACACAAGATATATCAACGCAATAATTACCTACTCTCATTTTAAATATTCCAAACTAAATTACACAAGATATATCAACGCAAGAATTACCTACTCTCATTTTAAATATTCCAAACTAAATTACACAAGATGAATTAACGCAAGAAAAGCCTACTCTTATTTTAAATATGCCAAACTAAATTACACAAGATAAATTAACGAAAGAAAAGCCTACTCTCATTTTAAATATTCCAAACTAAATTACACAAGATATATCAACGTAAGAATTACCTACTCTCATTTTAAATATTCCAAACTAAATTACACAAGATAAATTAACGCAAGAAAAGCCTACTCTTATTTTAAATATGCCAAACTAAATTACACAAGATAAATTAACGAAAGAAAAGCCTACTCTCATTTTAAATATTCCAAACTAAATTACACAAGATATATCAACGTAAGAATTACCTACTCTCATTTTAAATATTCCAAACTAAATTACACAAGATAAATTAACGCAAGAAAAGCCTACTCTCATTTTAAATATGCCAAACTAAATTACACAAGATAAATTAACGCAAAAAAAAGCCTACTCTCATTTTAAATATACCAAACTTAATTACACAAGATAACTTAACGCAAGAAAAGCCTACTCTCATTTCAAATATGCCAAACTAAATTACACAATATAAATTAACGCAAGAAAAGCCTACTCTCATTTTAAATATTCCAAACTAAATTACACAAGATATATCAACGTAAGAATTACCTACTCTCCTTTTAAATATTCCAAACTAAATTACACAATATAAATTAACGCAAGAAATGCCTACTCTCATTTTAAATATTCCAAACTAAATACCACAAGATATTTCAACATAAGAATTACCTACTCTCATTTTAAATATGCCAAACTAAATCACACAAGATATTTTAACGCAAAAAAAAGCCTACTCTCATTTTAAATATTACAAACTAAATTACACAATATAAATTAAAGCAAGAAAAGCCTACTCTCATTTTAAATATTCCAAACTAAATTACACAAGATATATCAACGTAAGAATTACCTACTCTCATTTTAAATATTCCAAACTAAATTACACAAGATAAATTAACGCAAGAAAAGCCTACTCTCATTTTAAATATGCCAAACTAAATTACACAAGATAAATTAACGCAAGAAAAGCCTACTCTCATTTTAAATATTCCAAACTTAATTACACAAGATAAATTAACGCAAGAAAAGCCTACTCTCATTTTAAATATGCCAAACTAAATTACACAAGATAAATTAACGCAAGAATTACCTACTCTCATTTTAAATATTCCAAACTTAATTACACAAGATAAATTAACGCAAGAAAAGCCTAAAAGCCTACTCTCATTTTAAATATTCCAAACTAAATTACACAAGATAAATAAACGCAAGAAAAGCCTACTCTCATTTTAAATATTCCAAACTAAATTACACAAGATAAATTAACGCAAGAAAAGCCTCCTCTCATTTTAAATATTCGAAACTTAATTATAACAGATATATCAACGCAAGAATTACCTACTCTAAGTTTTAATATTCCAAACTAAAGTACACAAACTAGTTATGATATCCTAGTGTTACTGGTTAAAATGTCGTGTACGTAAATCGATATTCAAAATACATATATTTTGATATAATTTTCAAATTGTAGATATTGCTTAATCTAAATTTCATCATACAGTTTATAAACTATATAAAACATTTTATTTAACAACTAACCATGCCATTCTATAAAGAATTATAACAGACTTTATCAAAATATATATCATTACATATTTTAAATCAATTTATCACACATTGATAATGCATTGCTTTTGATATATTCCCATTTTACTGTAGCTGTCATATCGATAAAAACTGTTTAAATTATATATACAAATATCACGTTTTATAACAAACAAACACAGATCTGCAAAAAAGGGTTTATTTAAGCAAATATCAGAGTAATAGCCATTTCTAAAAAAAGATACATACAAGTGTGTTTTTTCTTCAAATTTGAATAAATAAAAAAATAACTCCAACTCTTTAGAACAAACGGAAAAAGTCATTTTTCAAGAATACCATCATGTGCGTATATTGTTTTAAAAAATGGTGATTAATTTAATCAACATTAAACGTGTCAGTGTCCTTGGCCACGGTGTACCCAGATATTCGCAGCAGTGCGATATATGGAACGGGCTAACCTTTATTTGTAAGGTTATTTACACTTAATGATTTACTGTCGTCGAACGGCGTACTGACGTCTATAAAATGTATATATATTAAACAGTTTAACCGATAATAGTGTTTAATGTGTCCGGTCGCTCAAGATCAAAATTTATGATATTTAAATAAAAGAAAATACTCCCGTTCTGCTGATAAGTACGCAAAGGTTACAGAAATACAATCATGATGGGAATGAATTCAGATTATACATTTTACGAAAGAAAAAATATTCAAAATTGACTACTTGAAAGAAAAATGTTTTCATTTATTGTATTATATAATATTAAACTTTTTAAGTACACTTCTATATTGAGTTGGATAGAGAGGGAGAGGGGTGGGAGTGGGTACGGGTTTAGGAACACCCGACCCGGATATTTCGTTAATATTGATTAAAGATATGTATGTTATTGGAAGCGGTTAACAATAACACTTATACTTGGACACTCCCTCTGGATTTTAAGTGTCCTCTCTGAAATTGACCAATTCTCGTATGACACCCAAGACTAAAATCCATGATACTTCAATGCATCGTATGCCCTCTGTTAGACTTTTAATTGCGTATATAGAGATGGAACTTAGCCTGATAAAATCAATAAAAAATAATATATAATAGTTCAGGGTAAAATCTTAAGTAAATTGAACAATCAGTGCTTATTTTGATATTGGTGTTAAAAAGAGGAATAATTGTCACAGTTAATGTTAATTTATTAACAAAATGAGCGATGCGTTTTCTAATGATATTTTCAGATCGATTTCATTTGGGGAATAGGAAATGACTATTTTATTACTTGCCGACGATACTTTCTTTTCGGCGTACACAAAAAGGTTAAATATTTGTAACCTGTGCATACTTGATAAATTGTTAGACAATTGCAATAATAAAAACGAATAGATATTAACAAAGATAAAATATGTGTTATGCCATTTAAAAGAAGAACTAGAAAACGTAAGCATATATTATAACATATTTTATAACGGATAAATGTATAGAATGAATTAAGCTATACAGTGATAAATTCTTGTGACTCAGATGCTACTTTCTGAAAGCAGCACGGCATTTGCGGAGTTAAACGAATAGACCCGAGTAATAAATCGGTAATTACATAAAGTTAATATCAAAACATCATGAGTGAGTTAAAGACAAAGTACCCTCCTTGGAAACAAAGACTGCTTCCGTAGGGTAGTCGCATAATGGCGGCTATAGATAATCATTGTTTCTTCTTTCGTATGTTAGCCCTCGATGGCAGAAAAATAACACTAAATAATCAATCAATCAATCAATCAATCAATCAATCAATCAATCAATCAATCAATCAATCAATTAATCAACCAATCAATCAATCGTTTCTTCTTAAAAATGCATTTTCCTTATTTTTATGCTCAAATTCGTTTTGAAAAGCATTATTCATGTACTTTGAACATTTTGAAAGCATTGTTATGTTTAATTCATGAATTTAGAAAGAAAAAATGATGCTTGGAATTTGGGATATGAATACATGGTTTCGGAAGCCTACTTTCGCTTTGTCAACAAGTCTTGTGAATGACACATGATTACTTTTCTTATCATGTTTAGGTTCACTTCTTTCATTAGCAATATCCATGAATGACAAGCATGCAAACATTTTTGTTAACTATAGAAAAAAAAACGATGGTTGGCTAACACCTATAACCCCACCCGGTAGATTACAACCAAGTGTAGCACACTACCGACTAATCGTTCGGGTATGTCCGTGGACCTGGGCCCTCCAACGTAAAATGCCGAGTTATTTTTCCATTCGACGGAACATCTTAATGAAGTCAATAATAATCAATAATGGCAAATAACAATATAGTGACACGTTTAGGCATAGTACCACCATTGCAAAAAGGAAGTGCTTCCGTGGTGTAGTCGCATAATGGCGGTTATAAATAATCCTCATTTCTTTATCTTTAAAAATGCATTTTCCTTATTTTAACGCTCATTTTTTTATTTGAATGGCATTATTGATGTATTTTGAACATTTTGATAGCATTGTCATGTTTGAATTGTGAATTTAGAAAAAAAATGATGCTTGGAAATTGGGGTATGAATACATGATTTCGGAATTCTACTTTCACTTTGTCACCAGAGTACACACTGAGCAGAAAAAAATGTCTTATATGACACATGACCCCTACTTTTCTCATCATATTTTGATAGTGCAGAGGTTGACAAACAGTAAAATGTAGGTTTCACTTCTTTCATTTGGGTTTCTCTATGAATGACAAGCCTTCAAACTTTTACTATTTACTATAGAATAAAGAACAAAAAACAATGGTGGGTTTACACCTTGATGTCGTACGTCATTACTGACGGAAACAATTTTTAATATACATATTGTTAGTTATAGCAACTTGGAAAACCAACGTTTTTCCCGTTCCTTTTATAGGTGACATAAAATGTACAATTTTACTGATTTATATGACAAATAGGATCTTACATTCGTGCTTATTTATTATTAAAATATATTGAACTATAGCTTAGAGCTTGGAAGGGCCTTGCATATTATTTTTGTCAACCCGTTTAATAAATTCTATAATTAATCAGCATGAAACGATTATCTTTATAATCTATCGGATCTAAATGTCACCGTTGTAGTTACTGAGACACTTGTAAGCACTGTTATGCTTACATAGGAATACTTCCTTTTAGACCTGGACAGGGCGGAAGACTTAATAGTACTGCAACGTTTAGAATCGTTACTATTTATAAACGGGAAAAAACTCTAGTAAATGATCAGAATGCATCCTATTTCACACATTTATGGTCATTGATGACAAAAATATGTATTCTATATTTTATAGTTATATGTTTTAGTTTTTATTCATTTGGTATTATAAGAACAGCAAACAAAATAATATAATTATTAAGTTCGTTCTTAATTATTAAGAAATTCGTCAACACTGCGCACGCATGATTGACATTTCACAAACTTCGCCCTTGATTCAATTCTAAACATGTCATGTACAAAGCCGCGCGAGCTATACTTAGAAACGGCTTTAACTAACATCAACTTTCAAACGTCAATCATCTCAGATTTCATCGTAGCTCCGCCTAGAATAAGTCAAATGACGTGAATTTGTCAGTCAAATGACGTTTAACATTAAGCCAGTTAGTGATCATTAAGTAAAACAATAACAATTAAGAAACAACGGTCGCTCCTTGCGACCGCTTTTGTGTTTCTTAATTGCTATTTTTTTACTTAATGAACACTTACTATTATCAATTCGTTGTTATAGTAACACAGACCAGCATTGACGAACATGTGCTTTTTTCTCAGCACAGCTTTATCAGAGACATGCAGTATATAGACAATTTAACGTGTCACTTCATAGTTTTGTCCTTTTTCAGTGACGGTTAACTATGTTTGCATTACAAAAAAGTCCTATGTAATTTTGTTCGAATTATTTGCATATTAGTTAATAGGGTCTGTGAATACATATTGCAGATGAGTAGGGCAAATGCTACAATTAGATAGGACTGGTGTTAGAAATATGACTTTTATTGGATATTAATAGATAAGAAAGTATTTAAAGCATTTGAGGATTTTTTTATTTTAAAAAACTTATGTATAGGGGTATCACTACACTTTCTTTATACAAGTTGATTAACCCTTCACTTCATATAGGCGCCTTTGGACACCACTAATTTAGACGCCTTTGGACACCTTATATAGAAGGCTTTTGAATTAACGGGTGAATTATGTTTATATTAACTGACAGAGTGGAAAACAGTGCAGACAGTGTTCAGATTGCTCGTTACGAGCAATCTGAACTCTTCCTGCACTGTTTTCAAATGCCTTCTGTGATTGGTGCAGGAAAACGAGTATCTTTGGAGTAAAAAGTTAACGGATGCATTCCTACTATAGAAAGAAAATACTTTAATAACTTTTTCAGGTTTATTTTTTTAACATGGAAATCTCGACATTATTCTATATAGAACAAAATTTAACTATGTAGTGTGACTTAACGACACTGGCTGTATGTATACAGTCAGTGGCGAAGCTTCTTTCACGCCAACACGCCTGGCACATTTTCTTGTGAATGCATCATTATATCTGCTGAAATGTCTCCCGAACACAGATAATTTGTCCTTAAAATCATTTTTTTCTGGTGGAGTATGTCCCCATATGATACCCCCAAGATCCCGGTGGGCTTTCGCATCATTTAAGGGTCAGCTACGCCACTGTTATTAGTGGTATAATTTAGTAAATCATGCAGATAATAAACAAAATGCATTAATGGACAAATTAATACTTATCTTCCAGTATGACTATATATATACAGAAAAAAATGCGAAGTTGTCTGGGAAAGGTCACGCTCAGTTCACCTTTAGCCAGAGAATGACGTCATAACCTGTGACGGTATGACGTGTATTAATGGGAATATTTAAGTACGTTGCAAGCAGCAGAGTGTTTATGTCCAGCGGTAGGTCAGTGTTTATTTTATTACATTTACTACTACCTCTATCACTTACTGAGGTCAGATGTGATGACACCCAAGTTGTCAATGACAAATGCACACCATTAATAAAAAAAATTTCTACAGGTTTTGTTTATGTTGTTTTTTCTATGTTTTTTTCTATAGATAGACTTTGATGAAATTTCCCAGAATGTTATTGTGAGGTTATAACAAACAAAACATACGGTAACTTGTTTTCTTTTATTTCTGATATTGCCTAAGCATACATTAGTCTTTAATAATTGGACGATTCATCAAATTCTAGGAAAATAGGACAAACACTCTAGAAATTGTCTTTAAAAACTTTTTTTCCATTAAACCATGTATATACTCACAAAACATATCTATTTAAACATGCCAAAATAATATATTGAATTTCCTAACTTGTGCTACGCGCCTATGTTAGACTAAAATAGATTTCCCGCTTAAAATGGCATAATAACCATAATGTGTGACGTATTAAATGAGTCACGTGATTTTATTTTTTTTTCAATTTGATCCATTATATAAGTTTACAGGTAATAAAAAATAATCCATCTTAAGACGACTCCGAATGACGAGGCGAAGGTCGGCAAACAGTATTTAAGTGCTGTCTATTTTTAGAATGGGGATTTCGTTTCAAGTTTGCATTCCTATTAAACCTTGATTTTGTCACGTTTTGGAGGATTTGACATACAAACCATTCGATTTTATTTATTCATGATGATTAGATGCGTTTATTCTAAAAAATATTTTTCAAAACTTTTATACCGTTTTTTCCATATATACCCCATTTGAAGTGGCATAACTAGAGATATTTTTTATTAAGTTTAAGGAATAAATGACAACCATTTTCGTGAATTTTCCACATCTTCCATCAATAGATTGATTTATTTTGGTGAGTAATATACATACAAAGAATGGCAACAACGTGATGCATGGACGATATAACAACAATGATATAGACATTATTATAACGATATACACAAACCATGAAAGGGACACTAATACCAAGGATAACACACAAAAAAAGGAGAAAAGTGCTTTGTAAAAGCCGAAACCTTCCCATACAAACGAATATTTTATTTCATAAATATATGTTTACTGATCAGTAATAATTCTAATACATGGGCGTTGAAGCGTTTCAATCATGAGTGGGGGAGTGGGGGGGGGGGGGGGGTCTGAGGAGAGAGTATATGAGGATATACTTCCAGAACTCAAAGTAGATGCTGAACCTGAATATTTGGGGTCCCCCCAATTGGCATACCCCGGCTCATACACCTTTGTAATATGCAAATTAACTGCTTCTCCGATGTAAAGTATCATAAGATTTCCATTTATCTTCTTGATGATGCCCAGAAATTTTCGAACGTTGACGGATATAGTCGATATCGGGTAGATCATACCATCACCATGTCGATACATAACCGTTAATGTATTTCACCTCAGATATAAGCAGTTCATATTAAATGTTACAAATACAGTCAAACCAGTGCAAGCGGTCACCTCTATTAAGCAGCCACTTGTCATAAGCAGCCACATTTGCTATTTCCCATTTATATGTTTGTTGAATAAATTCACCTGCATTAAGCAATAACCTGCATTAAAAGACCACTATTGCTCCTTCCCTTGACTGGCTGCTTAAGACACGTTTGACTACATATCAGTTTTCCTTTCATTATAAGGATGTAACTTACTGGTTACGCGGCTTTAAATGCAAGTGCTGTTGTTGTTGTTGTTGTATGGTGTTAAGCGTCGCTTTCATCATTTTTTCAGTCATATTGCGACGGTGTCTACTTGTGGCAATATTCTGAACGCTGTCACCGTTGGTGTATCATGCCGCTGACACATGGTATGATACCCCACCCAGTCACATTATACTGACACCGGGCCGACCAAACCTAGAACTTTCCTTTAAATGCTGATCGTCAAGCAAGGAAGCTCGAATATCATTTTTAAAGTCTTTGGTATGACCCGGCCGGGGATTGAACCCACGACCTTCCGCATGCGAGGCGAACGCTCTACCACTAGACCACGCTGCGGTCAAACTGATGCAGAAACATCTATTTGTATTTTTTAAAATACTTCACCTAATTTTTTCGAAACTGTCATGCACCACTAGTTTTATAAAAACAAATATTGATACTTTTTTAAATATAAAGTTTACTTAGAGATTTTTATATGTATGTGCATGGTTATACGTTCATATGTGTAAATATAGATATTTAGTGTTTATTTAAGTATAGTAAGAATTTGTAACTGATTATATACCTTAAGTAAAGATAAAAGTCCGCCATGTCATTTATAGTGATTTACTACCGATAAGCGGCGAATGTCAGCAGTAACTGACACAGTTTTGGTTTGTAGCTCGGATTAAATATTCTCAATTGGATTAATATATCAAGCGTTATAATACGATACACATCACGATATCGGTAACAGCGATATATCGCTGGACAGAACTAATCGGAATATTTAATAAGGAGCGAAAGTCTAATCGGTCTAAATAGGTATACGGTTTGCCTTGTATAAATGAAACTTGGTGTGTTTGTGAATGTTGGATTGTTTATCAACAGCAAAAAGCAAAAGTGGAATTCTTTTAAAGTACGAGTCTAATACTTAGTGAGCCAGTGCTATTGAAACTTGGACTGTGGAGTTCTAATAAGATAACGGTATGTATAGTAGCTAAACATCTGATTTATAGATACTCTAATCAATGCTTAAGAAAAAAAAATCCGGTATCGTGTTTTGTTTATCTGTTTCTCATTCGACACACTCTGCGTTCGTTGCAACTATTTTTGGAATATATAAAAACATCTATAAACATTTGAAAAAAGTAAAAGTCACGTTATGAAAGTAATGTTCAGAATTATGATTTAACTGGTACAAAAGTCTGGAAATATGTAATAATCAGCGACAATGAGTTGTGGTGATTACGCTGCGATACGTTTAATTAGTCTAAATTAGTTTTAACGTTGATCGTTTATAATATATATATTTCAAGATCGAAATTTGTGAAATAAAAAGTATGCAAAGGGCTTGGCTTAAGATTTAATAATTATCATTTAAACGTTATTATCCGTCGTCTGCGCGCTAGTATCGGAAAATGTTGTCACCTGCGAGTGCGACTCTGTACATATTATCATATTCAACAGCGGTATAAGGTTTATCTGTAATCCGCCGATATACAGACACAGTGTGTTCGGTCGCGGAGATGCGAATTTTAGGGATGCTCTTAAGTTATTGGTTTCTTTGGCTTGTGTTACAGCTTTAGTTCCAGTAGTATCGGTGTCAAACAGGGGAATAAGGAGTATACCCGCTGCACACATAACAGTGAGTTTAATTATTGTGAAAATATTTATAAGTGGTTTGTTTGAAGGTTCTGTTTTAGGTGTCCTCAGTATTGGGAATTATCACATTTTTTGTTTGAAAACTTTTTTTTTTCTTAATTGAGAAAGTGGAGATTGGATTGAAAATATTGAAGAAAAACATTTTTGAAAATATATTATTTTAGATTTCGTTGTATTTTATTGTTTAAGAGTAGAGAAGTGAAAAAAGTGAAGTAATAGTTTAAACTATTTTCATAATTTTATTATAATTTTCAATAGTTAAATGTAAATATAGTTTCGCGTATATCTGATTACTTGTTTATATATATATATATGTGCATTTTAGTAGATCTAGCACTATTTTAGTTCAAGCAGCAAAATTACAATTTCTTATGAAATCACTAAATGGTGAAATGAGGTGTTTTCGCTTTTGACGGTTACGAACAATTTTTGCAAGTATATTCGTTAAGATTAGCATGTTTGGTAGAAATTTAAAAGTAGCAAAGTTGTTCAATTTTATTGTAAAATTATAATACATGTATAAAAACAACAGTATGAGTTTTACACAATGGATAAATATTTTGCTTGGATAAATGTTGTATCACCTATGGCTAACAGTAATTTAAGAATTTTGCTTTTTTTAAATAATACGATTAAGTTAAAAGTTCATTTAAAGTAAAAGAAAGATAAAAGGGTGTTGTAAATTCTCATTTAAAAACAAAAAAAACAGGCGATTAACATTTAGCTAATTTGAAATATATACAAACATGATTTTTTAATAGAAACGATTTTTTAAAAACCAAAAATATTGGAGGATATCAAATATTTTCGAACAAGTGTGACGTGAATTACTCAAATACATCGTAGCTGCTCCAGACATTAACTGCTAAACAAATAAAAAAAGTAAGGGTCTGTTTATATGTTTCGTTATTTGTATTTCATATTTGCATCGTATATGTATGTCAATTTAAGAAATTGTTTTTAAGTGAAAATGTAATTGAATTGGTCACATGCCCCTTTAAAGATTTATTTTCAATCTCATCAGTTACACTGCATATTTGTACCAAACATCATATATTATGGATTATATCGTATTTTGTCTCTGTAGTGTAAAATTCTTTAATTTTGTTTAATAAACACTTGGTAGCGCCCGCGATACAATCACCCATTGGCCGTGTATCGGGTTATGCTACAACACCGAGGAATAAAATAGGGAAAAACTGCGTATTAATGAATTCCAACAAATACGATAAACTACAAGGACGTAATCAATTATTATTTTCGAATGAGACCTTTCTGTTTGTGAGTCAATAAGAGTTCCATAATTTACTGAACAGAAAGTTATAGGTGATTCATCTTTAAGCACTATACTATACATGTAATTACCTTGAAATTATTCTATTAAGCCCGGTCCGATATTTAAGCCTCTGCGGATTATACTCGAATAAAGTTTTATGCAGTCGCATCTTCAGTAATGATGAAATTGATTCATTAAAGCAAATTATATCACGTGTTGTATACAATCGGAATACCTCGCCGTTTATCTTAAAGTCAGCTCTACAAGCGTATATAGGCTGAGCCAATTCGGCTTTAAGTCTCGCGGGGAGATCAACGATATACACCAAAATTGAAAAATATATTTTTCAGATGATTTAGTTTGTTCCCCATTCCCATAGTTTATGGATTTCATTTGATACATCATAATTACAAATTGAATAAATTGAAAAAATAAATATGTATTAAATAATGTGATACTTCAGTTAAGTGTCATAATATATCAAATTTAACACAGAACGGTCGCTAGATCCGTGCATATATATAAATGTATATATGTATAAGTTTATTACATTATCGTTCGTAGGGATGTACGTAACATATCAATGTGTTTGCACTCAATATCCAATAGTTTGACCCAATGGGTCTTTATCAAGGAAGGAATATACAAAATATATAGATTAAGTTAACAAACAGTTTGTTGCTGGTTACAAGAAAAAAGACAACATTTTTTTTTATCAGAATTGGTATTTACCTTCGATCTGACTTATGATAATCGGCGAGATTGTCCGAATGTCGGTCCTATTAACAAAAATGACCGAGTACATGTGTGTACGAGTGGTTTTTATTAACCACTGGCAGCTAAATTTAAGGTAAATAATTGCGGGTTAGAAGCGTTATTTGCAGTATTGTTAGTGTCTGTTTTACATCCACCATATCAAAATACACACTGTTTAGATTTAAAAAAAACGTGCAGATTCATTGCAGCTCACATTATTAAGTTTGATAAGAAAATAAATCAAACCTGTCTTAAGCAGCCAGTCAAAAAATGGAGCAAAAATGGCCTATGAAGACTTGATGCTAAGGTCGCTTAATACAGGCTAATTTGTTCTAAAATATGTACATGTTAAAAAGCAAATGTGATTGCTTAAGACAATTGGCGGCTTAATAGAGGGGACCGCTTACACAGGTTTGACTGTTCCAATGTGAAAACTCAATAGAAAGCTAGAAATTGTATGACAACATTTTACGACTATCAGTTATTTAAATAATTGCTGGCTATTTTGGCAACACTAACTTTGCACTGATCTCCTCTGGACATTAAAATCAGTTTTTGCAGTTATTGTTAATTAATTTAAACATTTTCAAAAGCAAAGCACGCACGCACGCACGCACGCACGCACGCACACATATCTTTAGACAATGTCAGGATTAGCACCGGTATCCCAATTTTCAAAATGTCAATATTTGTGCTAAAGGAAAGTTATCTAAATTCTTCAATGTGCAAATATTTGTATTTGTGTAACATCGAATAATCATAAATAATCAGTGAAACTTATTTTTGTCCAGTTTGCTTTACGTTAATGATATCGTTATATACACCCGTCCCATCGCTAGTTCGCTGATCTCGACGTTAATTTCACTTAAACGATGTCAACTTGTGATGACCTTATTAACGGTCAGTTTGCTATTTGTCTTTCGTTGTGGTCAGCAGTCACCATTGATATGATCTCTTTGATTGGCTGACGAAGTATAGTGATGTTCATGGCATATGTATCAAGTAAATATTTTAATAAAGTGACATGTGCACAATTTGTAACGAACAATACAATAGAACACAAAAAAAATATAAAAAAAAATCTCGACCCTTTGGGCCTATTAGTCACCTTAATTTAATTTTCGTTTTTCTTTAAATGGGTTACAACGTACTGTTCACATTCAAAGTGTGTTTAATACATATCTATTACAGTTTTGTTATACAAATGGTCTGTAAGTCCGAGTTTACACATCACCTGCTTAATGCCAAAAGTTCAGTTATTTGTTCAGCGGTTATAATCATATATAAATACTTTCTTTGTCAGTCTATTAGTATCCATGATAATGAGTCTATTCTAAAAACGTAACATCTTTGTCCATCGTTTGTACACGCTTGGTATCCAGCTAGTATCACCCACGAGAGCTAATGTCGGAGCAACCCTTTGTACTCCAAGAAAATAACGCATAGCACGATTTTGGACGTTGTCAATAGTTTGAAACTGTCTGTATCCCTACACTGATGCCACTAGTCTAGGATCGGCACAACACAGCAATTGTAAAGTTTTTCAAACGAACAGAGGCCGAATTCCTTAAAGTTGTGTGTTTTGCTTATAATACTACCTAGCGCACGACCTGCTCCTTTTGATAAGGCTTCACAACGTAAAGTAAAGTAGGTCTTCTCATTAGATATTACACTTAAATACTTGTTAGATTCAACAGTTTCGAGCACGTTGTTTCCTATTTAAACTCAAAGTCACTTCTTTGTGATCTGCATGCACTTCGATATATTTGAGTTTACATGTTTTATAATCAGCTTATTGCCGGTTGTCAAAGTGACAAATGATCACAATACAATGAAAGTTTATTATATTTGAGTTAAAAATACAATTACATTTGTGTTTATTTGACAGACAAAATTCATTTTATCAAGTTAAGGAAACTGTATGGAAAGTAAAACTGGTGAAATTTAGTTTGCTGAATGCTGAACGAACGCAGGGTACCGAACTTAAGGGGGGCAAAATGTGGTAAAATGATAATTTTTCCCCGTTTTTTTTGTGAACATTTTCATTTGAGTCTCCGATGATACTTTAATATGGTCTTTTCGGTCTGCGAATGTTAAAAATAATGAAAATAATGTTAAACGTTAAGCTATGGAAAACGCAGAAGTGGTAGTTGACCTCTTTCAGCAATTAAGTGTACGCTCTTTAATACTGGCAGCTGAACAGTTTAAGATTAGGGTTTATTTCATTTGGATATCTTAAGGTGAAACACGAATATCAACCTGACGATCTAATCTTGTCTATAATATAAAGTTTATTTACTGTACTGATAACAATGATGTCTACAGATAATTAATATATAGTTAGTGTTGTTGACAAAGATAATGTTTATTAATAAACCAAGGTTACAACTAAATAAATATAGGCAATGGGAAAAGTGATAAAATCAAGTCAAGGACAATCGCGCTTTACGCTAACTACATGTATATGGTCAGCTACCACCATTGCGTTTTCGATACGCTTACACCTAATTGTCACTATTAATAACTCAAAAATGTAAAAAAAAAATGGGGTAAATCTTTTTTGCGCTCTGACGTTTTGTATCTCCACTTCAGCATAACTGAAAAACAAGTAAATTTCACCTATTTCAGATTCTATACAATTTCCTTAATGTAATGAATTACATCTGTTGAAGAAACATAATATTGTTTTTTAATAATACAAGCATACTAAACTTATATTGTATTGTGATCCATTGCCAGTTTGATATTTTCATCCAAAAAATATATATGCAATGAAAATACGAATACTTTTCCTAGCCAATCAGAGACCTCGTCTAAATGGTGGCAGCTGAGAATATGTTGAAACAGTCACCTCCGTGACCGAGTTGTTTAACAACCTATTACCTGTCGTTCCGGGATTGGGGGTATCGTGGGTTTGAGCTCAGCCAGTATCAAAGACCTTATGTGAGACAGATTGTCATTGGCTTGCCATTTCCCTTATGGAAGGACGATTGTTCAACTAAGCCGCCGTCTGAGGTATCCTTGCACCAAGGAAATAAATTGATGCCTCCTATACATATATGACCAAAAGTTGACGTGCGTTGAAACCCAAGCTATAACTAAGATAACTTACTATTTAATAAACTAGTAGTAGATGATTCAAACTATTGGGCATATAATCGTTTATATTATAAACTCTGTATTTGTATGGAGTTAAAATGAATATTTTGGTAAGGTAACTGAATAGTTTTGGATGGTTTACGTCTCATTACACAGTTAAGCCCCTTTTTTGCCACGGAAACATGCTCCAAGCGGGGCTGTAGTCTAACGGATAGAGTGTTGGCCCCTCGCGCCAGAGGTTGCGGGTTCGACCCGATGCCTCTCATAAAACAACACTTAGTACTGGTTCTACCAAGGAAGCGGACTCAAGAGCGGTTCATATAAACTCTGAGCTTTCATCGCAGTTGAGCTGAAAGGAATTAGCTAAATATAAGCTAAATTAACATGCTCCTTGCGATTAAAAAGTCCTTTATATATGTAATTTACTTTAATGTTTTTAAAATTGTTCGCCGGGCCCATTTAGCTGTGGAATACACGTCTGACTATTAATCCAGGGATCGTGAGCTCGAATCCCCACCCGGCAACAGTCTCCTTGATGACTGATATTCGACATTGCGTCTTATTATCATTCGTCTCTCACCGCTGATTTAAGTGGGAAAGTTATCAGTTACTTGCGGAGATGGGGTGTGTTTCAGGATCCAAGGAAACAATGGTTTGGTCAACTGATCTGTTACCCCACGACGGCATAAAACGACGCTAAAAATTCAATCAATAAATCAATCAAAATGTTTTTTTTCTTTCTGCAGATGAGTAAAGTAAAAGCTGACATAGCATATACTGCAATAAGACATCACTGGTTTAGTGTGCATTTTATGTTGAGATACATTCTTGCTATGAAAAAGAATGCTTTAAAAAAACAATGTAGACTGATATCCTACACCTTATTTTATATAGAAGAAAAGGTGTGCAGGGAGACCCATACTGCGTGAAATTATAGTGTTAATAAATGAGAGCATTACACATTAGAACATAATCTGTGATATCGCAATGGCTCGTATATCAGTGAAGTACGAAATGGTCTGTCAGAATAAATACGTATAATAATCCATTTCATTTGATATTGTCGTCAGTGACGTTCAAAGCAGTCAGAAAATGTTTGTTGTGCGTGCGTGCGTGGGTGCGTGCGTGCGTGCGTGCGTGCGTGCGTGCGTGCGCGCGTGCGTGCGTGCGTGCGTGCGCGTGTGTGGTTAACAAAATATCAGCATTTTCTAATCTCTTTAATTTTACTGAAGTGAAGTTAACTTCTGTATTATATAACTTCATGTTGTCATTACTGTAAAATGATTCAGTGTTATAATATGTATACACACGATAATATATATGAGCCGAAATAAAAAAACAACATGTAACCTTTTGTAAATGTCTACATAAAAGTGTGTAATGTGTTTGATAATGTGCCGATGGCTACATTATGTAATGTGTCTGAAAAATTGTAAAAGGCTACATATGTAATGTGTTTGAAAATTTGTGAAAGGTAACATATGTTATGTGTTTGATAGTTTGTCGATGGCTACCTATATAATATATTAGATAGTTGCATGTAATGTGTTCTATTGATATAATTAATCATAGCATTTAAAAAACAAAAATATCGAATTTCGCAAATGATTTATATAGTTGTTAATAGATTAAATCTGAAACCTTCCATGCACGAACAAAGATAATTGTATTAACACATTGCTGTTATAGAAGTAGCCTCCAAATGACTTCTCCACCGGAGTACAAATTGCCTCTCAGCGTTGTGTTATCGTCGCCATCGCTCGGGGGACACACGCATTGATACAATAGCTATGTAATCAGCTGTAATAACGTGTGTGAATGATCTGAATGAATATATCTGCAGAAGGGAACGACAGGGAAATGAAAAAGAAATAATTAGATATAGTGATGTAGTGACATGGGTCGATGCACTTTCAGAATTGAAAAAAAATATTAAAGAGAGCGCATCGGAGGGAAGGGAGAGAGAGTGATTGCGTGCGTTCGCTCGCGTGTCGGTCCGTACAGACAGACAGACAGACAGACAGACAGACAGACAGACAGACAGACAGACAGACAGACAGACAGACAGACAGACAGACAGACAGACAGACAGACAGACAGACAGACAGACAGACAGACAGACAGACAGACAGACAGACAGACAGACAGACAGACAGACAGATGCACGCACACACACACACACGCACGCACGCACGCACGCACGCACGCACACACAAGAAGACATATTGGCAATATGCAACAATATGTTACTAAATCATTCGATGCTACAGGATGACAAAAACAACCGAACCAATTCATTAGCATGAGCTGTTACACTGCTGTAGGTAAATAAAACAAAACAATCCTTTCATTTATAATAACATGAGCCACATGTGACACTAACGCACCTGTGACAACGCATTGTGTCCAGTGGGTATGTTTCATTCTTTAACATCTGAATTCGTAAAATACTTTGTTCCCAATTATCAGGGATATGCCCTTTTAGGGATTTGAAACGAAATTGTAAAGGTTTGCGAAATCTTAATCTCATTTTTTTTTTCAGAAATAGCATTACATGAAAATATATCAAATTTCCCATTAAGACTTGCAACTTTACCCAGATACGTCAATTTATTTTCTGACAACCCATTATCAGGTGTAATAACTTGTTTAACAATCGAAGTTAAATACGTGTAGATAAATTTAAACTGTCAGGCGGAAATAAAGCCGTCGCAGACTTATTTAGCTATATGAAATATGTCTCATATGCTGATAGAATTCATTACGAGTCTTTGGTTAATGTGTTTAGTAAAATAATACAACTTGAGTTCATTAATTTGATTCCGGAATACGTCAACATCATTAAGAACTTGTTTGCTGATGTGCAGAAATCACAATCTCCTGTAATCAGATCGGTATCATTTTGAAGTAATCTACTTCCGGTCTCGTCTGCGAACACGTATCAGCACAGTTTCTGCTTCCGGTTTCGTCTGCGAACACGTTGTATTAGTTGAGTCTCAGCTTCCGTTCTCGTCCGTGAATACGCTGCATCAACAACCTATGTAACATAAAATTATGTCTTTTCTAAAAAAAACAACTGCAAAACTGTTTTATCTTGTACGCGTATGTATATATATATATATATATATATATATATATATATATATATATATATATATATATATACTGTTTATCATTAACTATTCTTTCTCAGAATACCTTTTCTGCACTTAAAGCAATAGTGACCGGTGTTGTTTGCAATTTTAGTTTTTGGTTGTGTTGCCTGATTCCGTACGTATATAGAAGGATCGCAACAGTTCTGTTTGTTTTCACCAGGATATGAAATAAATAACGGCGGCCAGAGCACGTCATCATCGTGCAATTGATATGGACGTTGTTTGTGCAATTAATAATAAGCGACCTTCATTTTGAATGGAAGATACGTTGTGTTAGTTTCTTTAGAAAATATAACTTTCGCTCAATCGTGAATATCATTTATCGTCATTTCAATCGCAACGTGCTTACCGTTGCTTTCAAAGGATCTCCGGTAAGTTCCGAATGGATCTTAATGAGACTTATCAAGATTGCTGCCATTTTGACGTGTCATACTTATAAACAAGGAAGTGTATAGAGAAGGAAAGGCAGCTGATTGAGATTTTGTGAATGCTCGCGTACTCACGCAAAATCTCGCAATATCTCGTTTTAAGTTATCTTAACTTCCATTCATCTCAGGAACACAAATAAAAATTCTTACATTGCATATCGAAATTGTCATCAAAACAATACCATTCCCATAAATCTGTGTTCAAAATTGTTGAAATACTTTTAATTACGAAATGTGTATATTGCAGCTAAAATAACGACAAATTACGATAAAATTTCCTTCACATCTCAATATCTTTAATTCAACACCATTTAGCGTGATCAAAAATGTTTAAACATCTAAGATTACATACAGCTTACAGTTAACAGTTTATGTACAAGAAATCAGTTGCCATTGAATTATGAATGAATAATTTGCAAATCATGTATCCTTCGCGTGTTATTTCGTAAACATCTAGTCAGGCGATGCAAGTTTTCTATCCATCTATACAGCCGGGCCCGATTAGCTCAGTCGGTTACGCATCTGACTATCAATCCAGGGGTCGTGAGTTCGAATCCCCCTCCCGGCAACAGTCTCCGTGATGATTGATATACGACATTGTGTCTCATTATCATTCGTCTCTCACCACTGATTCAAGTGGGAAAGTTATCAGTTACTTGCGGAGACGGGGTGTGCTCGAGTACTGGTTAAGCCCAGGAAACAGTGGTTAGGTTGATCGTCTGTTAGCCGTCGATGGCATAAAAATGACGATAAATATTCAATCAAACAATCGATCAATCAATCAATCAATCAATCAATCAATCAATCAATCAATCAATCAATCAATCAATCAATCAATCCTTCTATACAAGTCCTTGTTATAAAGCCGATGCCACGATGCTAAGATAGCGAAAGGGTCTTCCTTGGTTTATCCTAGTATCTGACTTAGCCCGATTCAGGAATATTATATGTCATGTATGCTAAAGATGCATGAAAGTCCCTGCCTGCTTTGCAATTCATAGCGCTATATAATAATGCGTTAACCAAAGTTTGACGTAATTCAACTTCCGTTGAAGCAACTGACCAATCAGAGAGCTCGTATATAATTACTATGTAAGGACATCCGAAGACGTTTCTACAGTCCATCGAGTGTGCTAAAGCGCTGTCTTACCGCCGGCGAGGTGATGAGTGTGAGTCTAACGCGATATTACCACTTTATGTAGGAAAATTGGCTAGCCACTCGTTCCGTTCACATCTGGGCGTTTTTCTCTTATAATAAAACTGACCGGTCGTGGGTTCAACCCCATTAAATAAACATGCGAGAAAAGGCACCAGTTCTTGCGATGACACGTTAGTTCTACTCAGATAATGTTTCGATAAAACTTTATTTTGATTCGGGAAATTTTAAACCGGTCGCCATGCATTTATAACCAGTAAATAACCGAATGTCATATACCTGTTATACGTTGAAAACTGTGTTAAACCTGTGTTAAATTTTCTTGTGCCCATTTCAAACCTTCAGCAGCCGAGTCGATTATAGTATCTTATTATGGAAAATTAATGGTTTACTCTGTGGCATATCCGTAACACTTACATCGTGTCCCCGCCTTAAGATGTCACCAAATCTTTCACGCCAACAATAATGGTATTTAATACGCACTATGGTAACTGATTGCTATACTATTATACATCTGGTGTAATACATATCTCTAAACGTAACATGTCGGTTTCATAGTAAACAAGCATTAATCAGTAATTTTTGACACGCACATTGTGTGACTGTAATGGAGGAACAGACATACAGACAGACAGACAGGCAGGCAGGCAGGCAGGCAGGCAGGCAGGCAGGCAGGCAGACAGACAGACAGACAGACAGACGGACAGACGGACAGACCTATAAATATAATGAGAAAGTAAGACAGAAAAAGAGAAAATGAGAGAATGAGAGAGAGAGAGAGAGAGAGAGAGAGAGAGAGAGAGAGAGAGACAGAGAGAGAGAGAGAGAGAGAGAGAGAGAGAGAGAGAGAGAGAGAGAGAGCGAGAGAGAGAGAGAGAGAGAGAGAGAGAGAGAAATGTGCTTCAAAATGTATATACATGTACCATTGATCCTAGAATGAATTGTGATCATAGATTCCATTTACCACTTTAAAAATACAAGGACACCGTGGTGCATAATGTGATATAATTGAAAAAAAGATATTTTACAAGATACTAGCGGATTTAGATGGGACACAAGGGATCCACTCCCATAGAATTTCTTGAATAAGAAATTTACATATTTCTGTAAAATTGGTGCAAAACATAATAATATCTCAACTCGCACCCCTCCCTCCCTCCACACCCCATATCCGACACTGAAATTTTTGGACCCCGTCTGAATTTAATTAAACATCCGTACACAACATCCTGGACAACCATGCCTACATGTTTTGGTGTTTTTTGTTTAGAAGTTGTTATTTTGTTATTTCCCGAAAAACACATAAACTGTTCCCTACGGCTGCCTTATTTCATCTTGCACTGTGTAGTTTTCTATTAAAGCAGTATTAATTTGAAACAAACGAATCGATTGCAGTGAGCCATCCTCATATTTATCATTAAGCTCTTTCAAGGTTTTTGTATGTACTGATGCCGCAGTGTTATCCAAATCATGTTTGTCTCATTATTACTGTGTAAACATGGAATATTCTTTTACATCAAGGCCATGCTGTGAACTGTGAGAAATATGGCATCATAGATGAAGTGAAGAGACACAATGTGAAAACATATATGTATGTATATCGAGAAACACTTTTGAAGGATTTGTGCGGCATTTTCTGCGTTTGGTAAAGTACGTCCGGCGATACCCCTCTCACTAACTTGAGTTATTTAAATTTATTTTTTACATAATTCACTCGCTCCGGAGTTATGATATTTGATTGGTCAAAATTTGCAAATTGTGAATGCTCACCCTGTTATTACTCAAGTCATTTTAATCCAATATTAACCAAACTTGGTGACAATATAATATTGTACTGGGAAAAGGACTCGATAACCACCCGATTATCCCAATAACTCGGGTGGTACGGTCTATAATTGTTTGTAATTTATTTAAATATTGATATATTTTTAATATCCGATCTTTACCAAACTTTGTAAGAGTGTATATTGGCGTTTGTCTATGCCGAGTACATTGAACAGCTAGATCAGCCAAGTTACACCGGAGTTATAGCCTTTGGATTGATATAATTATCAAAATTCCCTCTTTTGTATTCAACTTTATTTAATCTAGTGTTCACCAAATTAAGTCACAATTTATATTTTTTATTAAAATTGACGTTTATTTCACTTCGATTGTAAAACAAGTTCTTACAACTAAACCAAATCACGCTGGAAGTCTTCCTGGCTTAAACGAATACTGCGCATAAGAAAAAAAAAGTGTCTTGCTCAACATAGCCGTGGTGAAGGATCAAACCCACGACCCTCCGATTCTGGATCGTCCATAATTGACAAAACATTACAAAAAAATTAGGTAACCTTCTCTTTTAAGTTTCAGTTACTCTAAATATGTGACCCTTGAATTGTTTCAAAATGGCAGATATGTCAATGACCTGTTATCTTTACAAAACCTGGTCACAATGCTTATTTACAAAAAGTTTAGTTTAAATGTTCGAGATTGGTGTTGCGATATTTATTTACTGATATTGCTAAATCGGAAAAGATTTATCACACGATGGAGACATTTTCTTGTTGAAAAATCTCAGATTAAAATTTCAAGTTTATGAAAGGAGTGAAATTTTGAGTGAAACCGAAAACAGATATTTAAACTCAATTTAAATACATGCGTTCATTGCATCATATCTTATGATTTAATAGTTTTTTCAGCTTCAGTTTTTTTATTTTTCCATAATATTTGCTCCCTCTTTCGTTTGCTGAAGTTTAAAAAATAAGAGATTATACACACACAATTTTGTATTATTTCCCATTGCACAAAGATTTAGGGCGTTTATTACTGTATATCGTGTCTCTGGTGACATGTCGCTTTGCCATTCTAAACCATTCCAAAAATACATGCATAGTTGAGTTCACGTCATATAAAAAGATTAATAAAAATTCGTATCTCGCATAATTCATAAAAAAAAATTAATTGCATGATGGATGTGAAACGGAACACCTGTTTCTATTTATAGAACCAGCCACTGAAGAAGCGAAAGGAAGATTGACTGCATTTCGGGAAATTAAATTAATATCTAGAGCAAACGGTAGTTTACAATTTTGTCAATTTTTAGTTGGCAGCTAGTGTCGACTCGAGTTTATTCCAAGTATGCGACAAAACAGCTTGCTATTTATTTTTAGAGCTAAAAACTTGAACTGTGTCACATTTTTTTACCATATATAGGTCAAGTTAAAGCGCGAATATAATAGAGTACCGTCGTTAGTGGCACACGTACGTTCTTTTGAGCTGGTACTTTCATGGTCAGTCATTGTCAGTACGTCCGATTTGTGCATGTTTAAATACTAGAATTAAAATGACGATACTTCATCGTCATACATGGTTATATGTATTGCTCATATGTGTTTGTATGATACATATAAAAACACTACAGATGTAGCAGAATTCTGCAGGGGTCGTATTCACCAACCACTTTTAAGAATATTCTTAGACTTGAGCTTGAAAATCCAACATTCAACCTTAGATATCACGTTTACCATGACAGATAGAATTATTGTGAGAGTTGTTTTGACTATGTATTAGGTGTCCCTACATGCTTGCAATTTTTTGTCTAAAAAAATGGTCTCAAAGTTTGTTTTTTAAAACTAAGTCTTGAGTTCAAGTCTAAGAATATTCTTAAAAATGGTTGGTGAATACCACTACTGGTCTCCAACGCTGTTAGGAGAGAATATGTCATGATATAGAAGTATTACTGTACCAAATCGAAGTTATTCATGGCCTCATGGTCTACGGCACCGTCTTAAGACACCTCTCAGGTCATAGGTTCGAGTCCAACTTGGTCCACAATCCTCGAGAAAGATTTTGCCCGATACTTACGCAGGGACGGTGTGTTTTTTCCGACTCATGTTTAAGCCTTCACCAATGAATATTTTGTCAGACACAACCTGAAATGTATTACAGGTGTAAGCCCTTGATTGTCATTCTATTTGTTTAGTGAATGAAACATGTCTTAGGGTTTGTCATTCAAAGAAAGACCCCAATCAAAGGACCACATACATTTTATTGTTTGTTGACATCTGCATTGCCAAATTATCATAAATGAAGCGGTCATGTTTAATCTTAGCTAGTTTCTTTTGTTTATTGTGTAACATGCTGACAAAGTGAAAGTAGACTTTCGAAATAAAGTACTCATACCCCAAATTTCACATTGAAGCATCATTTTATTTTCTAAATTCACAATTCAAATATGACACTTCTTTCAAAGTTTTCCAAATGCATCAATAATGCCATTCAAATTACATAATGAACATTCAAATTACATAATGGCCATTCAACTTACATAATGACCATTCAAATCACATAATGCCATTCAAATCACATAATGACCATTCAAATCACATAATGCCATTCAAATTACATAATGACCATTCAAATCACATAATGCCATTCAAATCACATAATGCCATTCAAATTACATAATGACCATTCAAATCACATAATGCCATTCAAATCACATAATGACCATTCAAATTACATAGTGACCATTCAAATTACATAATGACCATTAAAATCACATAATGCCATTCAAATCACATAATGCCATTCAAATTACATAGTGACCATTCAAATCACATAATGCCATTCAAATTACATTATGACCATTCAAATCACATAATGCCATTTAAATCACATAATGCCATTCAAATTACATAGTGACCATTCAAATTACATAATGACCATTCAAATCACATAATGCCATTCAAATCACATAATGCCATTCAAATTACATAGTGACCATTCAAATCACATAATGACCATTCAAATCACATAATGACCATTCAAATTACATAATGACCATTCAAATCACATAATGATCATTCAAATCACATAATGCCATTCAAATCACAAAATGACCATTCAAATTACATAATGACCATTCAGATCACATAATGCCATTCAAATCACATAATGACCATTCAAATTACATAGTGACCATTCAAATTACATAATGACCATTCAAATCACATAATGCCATTCAAATCACATAATGCCATTCAAATCACATAATGACCATTCAAATTACATAGTGACCATTCAAATTACATAATGACCATTCAAATCACATAATGCCATTCAAATCACATAATGCCATTCAAATTACATAATGACCATTCAAATCATATAATGCCATTCAAATTACATAGTGACCATTCAAATCACATAATGCCATTCAAATCACATAATGACCATTCAAATTACATAATGCCATTCAAATAACATAGTGACCATTCAAATTACATAATGCCATTCAAATCACATAATGCCATTCAAATTACATAGTGACCATTCAATTCACATAATGCCATTCAAACCACATACTGACCATTACAATAAAGACAAATGCATAAAGAAAAATATTTAAGAAGAAACAATGATTATATTTCCTGCTTTCAATATGCGTGGTATACTGAAACGTGACAATGTGTCAATATGAATTGAATAAAAATATACAATTTATGTATTAATTAACAATATATTTTACGTGATATTATGTATTGTAAATATGTTATTATGACGATGTATTTATGTACAAGTCTGAAATAAAATATATGTTCTGTTCTGTTCTGTCAATATAATGTGAAAAAAGTGGACAATTATATAGAGGCAATCAATCAAAAGTTTAATTCATATTGACATCAGTCTTTTAGAATTTTTTTTTTTGTTGTACAGTTTGTTAACCTATGAGCTAAGAATTGCAATTTGAAGTTTTGTATTTATAACTTGCAAAACATTTACATATTAATTTGTCATGTGACGAAAAAATGGTAATGTTCAATAAAAGCATCCCTTTTGATATATGCTGGTCCTAAAATCTTGATCGACTCTATTTAACAAACTGTCTAGACTTTACCGAATCATTCTTTAGTAGTTATTTCAACAACTATTTCTCAACCGTGTAATAATAAGATTTCTAGAAAAAGTGTCCCTTATTAAAATGATATTAGATGGAATAAGTAAAACAGACGTTAAATACAATACTGCTATACTGACAGAAATGAGAGGACATTACGGCTCGTCTGAGCATTAGTTAGCTATGTACATTACAAACTTAAAACATAATTTGAGTTGGCTACAAGAAATATAAAATGTATTAATGAATACGATAGTATTCAATTTAAAAATAAAAACATTCTTGTTTAAATGTAAAAATGTTTTTCTGTGATAAATTTTTAATAACATTCAATATTGTTGTTTTCATCCCCTGATACATGTAGGTGTTCTATACAGCTATTCGAAAGGAATCTTTTAACAATAAACATTAACAGTATCTCAATATCTGGGTCTTCTTTATTTTCACTCAGGTAATGTTACATATGTACATGGTGAAACAACATGAGGTATAAAACATTTAAATCTTACGTTTACAGATAGAGGATAGTCATGTCCAACAAAGCGGCTCACGTACATTTAACGCGTTGTCAGGGGCATCAACTCAATTTATACTGAGTACCGAACATTTCATTTGTTTGGTTCTGAATCTTATTCAGGTAGAGAGAGAAAGATATATATATATATATATATATATATATATAGAGAGAGAGAGAGAGAGAGAGAGAGAGAGAGAGGGTTAGTTTGTGCAAAAGTATATATTGGTTTGGCACAAAAAGTACATACTTAGTATAAATAAGATGAGATAGGACAAATTCATAACAAAACGAATAATTTTACACAAATGACAATAATCGCTAAAAACCAAAACAAAAAAATAGCAGCGAGTTACGTATGGCTGATACTCGGACAGATTCCCTTTGTATTGCGTGCCATTAGCTATAAAATTATGTTGACGTAAATTGATGTTTGTTTAATTGCTGATATGGCTGTTATTCCCATTCTTTTAATGCCAATGGTATCTGAATCATGGACTGCATGTTTATGTTTATTTCTATGTTGTCGGTTGTAACATTTTAACGTGAGGGTTTTACATGAGAGGACAATAACTGTTTGGCCGAAGACTGAATACAAAGATAATGACACAAAAAGGCATGTGAACAATTTTGAAACTTATTTATAATGCTAACATATTCATATGAAAATACTTGTTAAACTATTTCTCTCAGTAAACGTAACATGTAATAAAAGTCCACTAATATCATCACTACGAGTGCGTACGTGTCATGTATGTGACACACAAACATCAGGTAACTGACATGCGGCGTTTTAGGGGGCAAATGCGTTAATTTATGAGTTCTCCGTGTGGTAGTTGCCTATGATGCAAGGACATTTAGACTCAGTTTGTTTTTTACTTTTTTAAACATTATTTAGCTTCAGTCCAAATATGTGCTAGTGCGCATGCTCGAAGTCATTGCTTATGCCCATGCTAAAACAGATTGGTATATTTTTATAAGTAACATTTAAGTCTTGACAACGAAATGCTATAATTTTTTTCTATGTAAACAAAGCTTCGAAAAGTATTTATAAATGAACACAAATATATAATAAAATAACCATTTTGAATATCTACTAAATACTAAGATGATATAGGTAAATCATATGTTCTTTGTTATCTAATACATTTTGTTGAACTGACACGTCAATATACTAAGTATTTTATACTTTTTTAAATGTTCATAATGATTAAATCTGTCATTTGCAAAAGTATTGTCAACTGTATGTAAAATGATGAGAAACTAATGTTTAAGGTAATAACATATGTCTATGTAACTGATATCGCATTAACCATTACCCATATGTTGTTGAACTTCACGTTTGTGGACTCAAATAGCCAAAAGAGATTACTCTATTTTTTATTTTAGGACACTTTTATACTTAGAAAACTCGGGAAACGTATTCAAGTAAACTCATATAACATAGAAACCACAACCCATACAACGAAGTATTTATGAGGGCAGTGCTACATTTCCGTTTTGAATTAAGGCAGACATATGTCCATTTTTTACTTGGAATAATTTGCAGAAGTTTCTTGGCGCAACTAGCCTTAATTCAACGGCACTTTAGCTCTCACTTTACAGTTACGCTCGGAGCCTCCTTTTTTATCACGGTAGCAAAATTCTTGCCTTTAAAAAAAGTCCTATATGTAATTTGGTTGGAAATATTTTCAAAATGGTTCATAGGGGCTGTGATTTCTTGCTGGTGATGATTAAAACAAGAGCTGACATAGCACATACTGAAATAAGGTGTTTATACGATTTTAACAGATGAATACATTTATGAGCATTTGAGACTTCCTTTTTTATAAAAAAAAAACTGTTCAGCCTAGAAGTTATTGGGCATTTTTATGTGCGAATTCATTTCAGCTATGATTTTTAAAAAAAACGTATCTATGTAGATGTTTACCGTGGAAATCCTGATATACATTTAACAAAGACCAAAGAAAAAAAATCAAATTTGTAGTGAGACCAGATTAGACAATCGAATGAACTCAAGGGGACAACTTAGATAACTTGGGTACCTGCCTGAGCAAAACCATCCGAACTTCCACCGCCACAACAACATACAATTCAGTTCTGCTAGTGTATTGAAGTTATCAGTTAATGAGACCCTCTCTACCAACACATATGAGAAATAGCCTGCATCATTGTTTGAATATGTCCGGCCCTATAATCACATATCTACTTGGGTACCCATCCTAGTTCCAAGCTGCCAATCTCCATTAAAAATATGCTTTACCGTAACTAAATGAATCTTCTGTCCCTTTTTAACTTTGCTACAAGGACCTCCCGAACCCCCATCACCCCACCTCCTTTTTTTTATATTGTTGTACATTTTGTAATTTTATTTGTTATTAATTGTGTATTAAAATACTCAGCGCTATCTTAACTATTTTAAACTTTCGTACCCGCATTTCCCTACAATCCTTTTTTAAAGTTTGTTTTAAATCACATTCGCTGTAATCTATTCCACTGACGATTTCAACTTCGATACTGGCCCAAGAACCCTTATCTTCCCCATCTTTTTATTTTTACCTTACCTTTTTTTTTAAATTGAAATTGAACAACACTGTTTACTCTTATATATTTTGGAATCATCTAGAGCCCATCCCCCATTTACAGCTACCATTTATTTTATTATAATACTTATTATTATTATAATTATTATTATTTACGTCATTATCATTTACCATTAATATTATTATTATTTTTATTATCATTATTATTTATTATTATTATTATTATTATTATTATTATTATTATTATTATTATTATTATTATTATTATAACATAATTATCATTTCCATTAATAATAATAATAATATTATTATTATCATTATTGATTTTATAAATCATCATTATTATTATTATTATCGTTATTATCATTATTATTTATTATTATATTAACATAATCATCATTTCCATTAATAATAATAATAATATTATTATTATCATTATTGATTTTATAAATCATCATTTTTATTATTATTATCGTTATTATTATTACTATTATTAAGCTTTTGTTATGCTTTGAGTGTATTACCATATTACCTTCCAAATTTTAACTGTCTGCAACTCCGTATTACAAAAAATACAAAATAAATAATTAAATAGCTAATATAGGATAAGTGAAGTCAAACTGACTGTATGAAACTTAAGTAAAAACACGTGAGTGAGGAGAGATGAATGACGAATGTATTACAATTGCAAATTTGGAGCACTCAGGTGTTAATCGAGCAGCTTGACACTAGTTTACTATATAACCGCATCGTCTCAAAACATTGCCAAATATCATATTAAGAAAAATTGCAGCTGCAACCATTGAGTAGGGTTTTGATTTATGCATATTTTAGTACTAGCTATGAATGTATCACTGCTGTTTTATTGGCGATGAATTGTTTCTAAGTTGACATTCATTCTACAGTTATAAATGAGTGTGTGTGCATTTCTATAAAACTGTCTCAAAAGGTGCGTTTATTGTTATTTTGTGATTTGTTTAGTGGTTAGTGACCGTTCGTGAGCAGTGTAGAATAGATTACATACAGTAACGGATTAAAAAAAAGTTAATATGTGAGTAAGTTAAAAAGTCTAAGGTGTTTTTTTCTAGCTGCAGATGCTAACAAAGCCTGTACTTCAATAAGACATTACTGGCGTTAAAAAGTGACATTTCCAGGATTTTTACAAATAGGTGTATTTTAGAGGAGATATTTTCGTTTAACCCTTTACTTCGTATAGACGCCATTGGACACCTCTAATATTAAAAGCATTTATCCACCATGTATCAGCAATGGGTGAATTATGTTTGTATTAACTGACAGAGTGGAAAACAGTGCAGGAAGTGTTCAGATTGCTCGTTACGAGCAATCTGAACTCTTCCTGCGCTGTTTTTAATGGCCTTCTGTGATTGGTGCGGGAAAATGCGTATCTATGGATTAAAGGGTTAAAGGAGCTAAGAAGTATCACTCAACTGTCCGGTAAACAAAATCATTCAAATAGCATTTTTATAAGCAGATACATTTCTGCTGTGGAAAATTGTCTTAAACCATTCGATGTGGATTAATACAATACCTTATTTTATATAGAACATAGAGCCAAAATAAAATGTGTGTAGTGAGACCTATATTATGTTACATATAATACGAAACACAACTGCCAGTAGTGTAGAGTAGCTTTACAGCCCGTCCATGCAGTAAACAACAGATATTTTAATAGCATTTAATGAACAATTAAATACCTCTTGCCGGTTTTATATCAACACGTGGATTGTGTTGGGGGAATGACGAATAGCTTTAAATTGTAAATGTATATCACACAGGTATTAAATCAAAGGTTTAATTGGACAGCTTGACAACGGTTTTATGATATTGTTTAATTGTCTCAAAATACCGAGACATATCATGTTAAAGAAACATACAAATGCAACCACTGAATCGAATTTTACAGTTATAATTGATGCTTACAGTTTTACAAACCATATATGTTTAACAGTTCAGTAGCATTGGTTTGTTTAATGGCATATTCATCGGATTGTTTCTAAGTTTACATTCATAATTATTGTGTTCGTGTGCATTTCTATAAAACTGTCCCAAAAGCTGTATTTATTGATATTTTGTGATACCTTTGGCGTTGTGTGACCTCAACAGGATAGGAAAGAATATACACACGGATTTATTTAGCAAAGAATTGTATAAGTGAGTAAATTAAATATTAAGATATTTCTGATGCAAATTAAGTATTCAAAATATTACAG
This sequence comes from Panopea generosa, assembly GCA_029582155.1. Taxonomy (NCBI): domain Eukaryota; kingdom Metazoa; phylum Mollusca; class Bivalvia; order Adapedonta; family Hiatellidae; genus Panopea; species Panopea generosa. The sequence goes on from CM055909.1 coordinate 23,348,191, forward strand.
TTAGTCAAGTTTTGTTAGAATACCACTATCTAAGATGTTTAAGATTTTCAGTATGTGAAGTTTAACAGCAAAGACCTCCGACCTATTCAATATCTAGCGTGCAAATATTTAGTATGTCATCAATGTCTTTTTTACCAGAGTACTGATTGTCCGAGATGTGATACTAACGTACTTCCAGTACTTCAAGTAAATGATTAGCTATCACTTAGTGGATCTTAGAAAATATGATCAGGTATCCTCACCGACATGCGATAAAGGTGCCCAATATAAACACACAAGCTAACAAATAAACCTAATCTGTAAATTAATAACTTAACATTTTAATAGTGGTTCTTTATAAAACTTATAAAAAATATTGGCCCCCATCCCCTCTTATCCCAAGTGGGTTTCTTAGTATCCCTTGTCTCTCTCGCCGCTGAGATTTTGGATTTGAATATACAAACAATATTTTCTGCGATGCTTGCTTCTCTTAAAGAAATAATTTACATTTTGTGCAGAAGAAAAAATGAATCTGGAACTAAGATATAATTAGCTGAAACAAACATAGCCCCACAACGGTTATATTAAAACAAACACACACCAACAACGGTTATATTAAAACAAACACACACCCCACAACGGTTATATTAAAACAAACATGCCCCCACAACGGTTATATTGAAACAAACACACCCCCACAACGGTTATATTAAAACAAACATACCCACACAACGGTTATATTAAAACAAAATCAAAAACATTTATTTTGACAAAAGGCATAATAAATATAATTTTTTCCAAGAAATGTGTCCATTAGAAAATATTTGACAATGTTAATGAATACGGAGAAACACGCCTAAATGTTTTTTAATGCTATTAGATTTGTGGTAGTCCGATTGCTTGAATAAACCAATCAGGGTTTTTAGCAGAATACATTACATTTTAAAAGAAAGAGTGTCATGACGCTTGTCATTTAGTAAGCAAGCGTCGCAGATGATCAAGAGTTAATGCGAAAAGAAAATGGAAAGAAGGTGATGCTACTCAGATATTCCTGGATGCCTAATATAACATGTGAAGTGTTGAACATGGCGCAAAACCCCAGTTCAAAAGTTGCAGATCTCTATGTTAAAAGGATGATTTGTTTTTACGAGAGTTTATTTTCGTAGTTACTCTGACAATTAAACGAGACACCGTTTTTTGGCGATAGGACATAGAATACCCTTGAATTAAGTGTCATGTCTTTAGTTCAATATTACTTTATTGCATCTATTATATACAATTACATGATTAATAACACTACAATTATATGAATATATAGTACAAATGGTATGGGCTACAAGTTTTAACAACATTAGCAACAAACCTCCTCTCTCTCTGACCCACCCTCTATGTTTAAGTAGCAAATAACGCAAATATGTGGTTGGTGGTCTATTGGATACCAAAACATGACATTAACTATTTCATCTAGTTGAACTATAACGCTAATTGTATGCATAACTAAAGATGTGAAATGTTTCAAATGGTGGGCTCTATGTAAGTATCTGTCAATGTATATAAACATAACAAATAGGACATTTTCATTTAATGCTTCAATAAATAACGAAAGAACATTTGGTCGTCACTGTGTGTGACCGATTTTTTATAACATTGTATTACTTGCTACTGCACTGAGAGACTTAAAAAGTCAGATTTCGTAAACGTTTAATATTTACCAATTTCAATCAAACTTGGCAACAATAATCATACATATATGCTGCACAAAGTGTGTGAATTATATTGGAAATACTATCATTTTCCTGAAAATTAACGCTTCAAAGAGCGATAACCTATATCACCAACTTTGCCATCAGTAGCGGTTGTAACTACCATTTACAGCAAGGCAGGCAACATATACCCGCCTCGTTTAAAGCACAATATTTGCAATACAGTGTTGAGAAATGTTCCACTGCTGACCCAAGGTCTGGGAAATCTCAATTACATTTCTCTGCGATGGCAGACGGGCGTTAATGTGTCTACCTAACTCATCCTAGACATGCCCAATTAGACTTCCCAATTAGACATGCCCAATTAGACTTCCCAATTAGACATGCCCAATTAGACTTCCCAATTAGACATGCCTAATTAGATTTTTTGTGTTTTTTAAGCCTTTCAGTGTATATGGTTTAAAGAGTAACAACTCCCTATGCAATGCAATGAATCTATCAATGGCTTATATATGCATCACCTATCACTTTCTGTTCAGTAAATGTTTGAAAGTTCATTGCATTACAAAGAGGAAGGAAGGTCCCATTTGAGGATAAAAGTTGATTTCGTCCTTGTAGTTTATCTTATTGATGAGAAAGTTGTAAATACACAGGTCAGCATTTTCAAATTTATTCGTCAATGTTTTAGTATGACTCGATCATGGTCAATGAGCAACTTTTCACAGGTCTCGATGTAGTATTAGGTCAAGAAAATCAAAGAAATATACACTACAAAGACAAAATACAATAAAAGTCATTGAACAGACTATCCATAGTATATTGATATAAATATGCAGATGGAAAAAATATCGGCAATATAGGTTAGGCCATTTTTAAACTAAGTTCATTCATAGTGTTGTTATAATCATTTACACGTCAATGGAATTATATAGGATCAAAAGAAGCCATTATGTTATGACTTCTATGTGAAAAGTGTAACTGGGCGAGAAAAAGTGAGGCCAGACCTTTCGCTGACAGTGAGAATGTATTACCGGCTGAGCAAGCTGAATCGCTGACATACATATCGAAAATAAAGACAATTCATTATGCGGTCTTCCTCCACAAAAAACAACAACAACTGAATATGTCTCAGATAAGTTAAACATAAAATTGGTCAAAACGGCGTCAAATCAAATTTAAGAAAAATAAAAAGTTGCAAAGAGTCACTTTCAGATCAACATCATTATAGTAGTACCATAATAATTACCATTCTACTTTGTAGAGATGGCATTGATAAGATTAATAATTAGTTGATTTTTTACATAAAAAACAACAGCAGATCTATACCAGTTTGCAACATTTGTTAGTGAAGACGAAATGTCCTTCAGTGACTTCCATAGTCACATAACAATCAGGCAAAAATAAAGAAAGTTGGACGATTGAAACTGTGCTGGTACTAAAATGATGATTGTATACATTTGTGTTATCTACCTGGTGCGTTTAGATTTATCTTGGTGACTTATGAGTTCGCAGAGGTGACTGGGTGACCTACTTTAATAATATATAAGACATGTTTAGTTGGCTTTAATTTGAACTCTATTTGCGACAAACTGTCATTTCAAAGTGATAAGTAGATAATGGCATTTTAACAACATGTATACAACATCGTGAATATTTGATATGTTGTTTATGTTTAAACTTGTATTTTAAAGATGCTGTTTTTGTAAGATCAACGTGAACACTAAAATCGATATAAAACACTCTACATATAGATGTTGGAAGCAATCAACGATGAGTGATTTTGTATTGTCTTTCAAACAATATTATACATATTTTTAGTGTTATAAGTCCCATTTTCGATTCAATATGGCGTTTTTTACAGTTAATAATATAAAACGAATCGGTGCAGTGGATGGGCTGCTAGTCGCACATGCCATACGTCGCGGGTTCGATACACGATGAATGGTCTAAACAATACTCAGTACTGGTTACACCTAGAAAACATATTCGAGAGCTCTTAAGTAAACTTTGAGCTAACCACCGACCTAGAAATAAATCATTTTATATAAAACCGTATTTACGAAACACATCAAAATGTTTACCAAATATGCCATGACTCGTAGATGTTACAGTTTTCTACATGTTTGATTTTTAAGATTTTTTTCTCTTTAATCCGAAGACAACTGGAAGTATTTGATGAAATGCCCCTTAGCCTTAGACGGACGGAAGCGCTGGGTACGTGTTCTTGTCTCCGATTTGCTGTACCCTTAATTATATTCATTTGATGCTCTGACTTCTGCTAGGTTATTGAGTACATGTGCGTATAGCAACACCTGTTACTTTTTTATGTACACATGTCTATCTATCTACCTTAGCAGTTGTGTTTGCACCGTGCATATATTATATATATATATAGATTATATTTGAGTATAATTGGCAGGGATATTTTTATTCACACATTTTATGGTAGAACGACATAGGACTATTGACGTTGGGTAACCTTTGAGCTCCACAGTGGCGATTTTTATCTGCTGACCTTTTCACGGCAGTCATCTTTGTTGGCATTTCTGTATAGGTCTTGGTACTTATTATTATACTTATTCTGCATGTTTACTTCGTCATTGTTGTTTTGATAACTGTATTCATCTCTGTTTATGACTGTGTTCATATACCGCTGTGATGTACATGGTCTTTGTGGTCTGTCTCTGGATTTCTATTCTATTCTTTTGATAAATTGTTAAGCATATACTATGTAGAGTATGTATAAGAGGTAGGCCATACGTAATGTGATAGTGAAGTGTTGGTAATATTCATGATATGTAATTCTAATACCATACTGGTACAGACAAGTACTGCTTACTGATTTGATACATAGATTGGAGTCGTTGATATACGGGATGAGTGTGAGAAATAAAAGGACACTTGGGGTAACAGACGTACAGTATTTTGTTTCTATAATTAATCTGGCTTGTTGGTCAATTATATAAAAAAAAAATACGAACTGACTTAATATTTCAATAAAACATCAGATTTGAATACTGTGCCACCTGTTCGCCATATCTGTTCTCATTTATGTATTTGTTAATATAATAATATATTCAAATTAGATGTTAATACATTAAATGAGCTACACTATCTCAGAAGGTCAAATCAACTTCATGACATTTATACATATATAATGACGGAATAAATCAACATACTTATACAAATATCAATATACGATTGAGTTGATTGCTCACAAATCATTGCTTAAGGTAATAAACCCATTACTATCATTAGTAAAGAATTAACCAAAAACATACAAGCACATACATGTACCAATTGAAAAGGAACCTTGCCATATGTGATGTTTAGACTATTAAAGAAGATATAGTTAGTTATCTTAAACCCCAAACTTTTCTATAACTCAGAAAGTGTGATTACTTGCAACCGGCAGTTTCCTCTATGGCTATGCTGGTAGTTACAGCTTATGCTGGACATGAGCATTATCAAATAACTGATGTAAACTTGTTGGCTGCTAGTGATAAGCCCCGCCTTTAATACTGTATGTAGCTGCTACCGGCGATGGGACTTTAAGATATATTAGGGATGAAATTATATGTTTAAAACTTAAGATATGTTTGAATGAACCCTTTCAAATGTTTAACAATTTGGTTTAATCTAATAGTGTAAGATAATGAAATGTGTTCGTGAAATTAACTTAAGTTTTATATATATATATATATATATATCCCAAGTCTATTATCATTTATATCCGTTTATTTGTGTTAAAAATTAATAATTAAATTTTCGTTTTTAAAGTTATGCAATTGTTGGAACCAAATTGAAAACACGGTAAGACTTTTTGTATTGGTCTATCATTCATGTAATATCTATATATTAGTGGATCATGTGGCCTAGTAGTAGAGCACTGCCAGCATGCTAGGAGAGTCTAGGGTTCGATTCTCACTCACGGCCATGTGTGTTGGCTGGAGCAAGACAACTATTCCGAATTTACCTAGTACTGGTTCTACCTAGGAAGACTTCGAGAGGGACTTGTCTAAGATGTAAGAACTTGTTTCACAAGCGAAGTAATAATAAATAAGATTGAAAAAATCTATATATGATAGAAAACCCAACTTTCGTTTTTAAAAGTGTTAAGTATATAATTATATTGCTTACAAACGACTATAATGGATGGATGGATGGATGGATAAATGGATGGATGGATGGATGGATGGATGGATTGATGGATGGATGGATGGATTGTCTTTATAATTTTGGAAGGTCAGCTTCGATTTTCACATGTTTTATAAACATTTAAATATCATATCATTTAACTTTCGTGGCTACGAATTTTAACGCGTGCACAAAATCCTGTTGCTTCGAGTTTAAACATTTATTTATCTATCTGGGAGCTAAACTTGATCAAATATGACCAGGTGGTAGCGGTAAATTTGCATAGATAACAGGCTGACATATATATCATATTTCATATCAGGCCTGTCTATTGACTGCTTTGTTATTTTCATATAATCCAAATACTTGGTATATGCAATGCGGTCAGAAGGCTTGTTAATTTTAACCTTCTTCTTGTTTCTGAAATATCGTGGAGTAAATCTACGTAACGTACCGTTTCTTTCTTTTTCATATGAGTTATGTTATATGTTGATAAAGACAAGTTTTTGTTTTACGCCATACACATCTGTATGCTCATGTTTCTGCAAATAATCTAGGGCTTGAAGTTTATGAAAATTATATAATTTGTATTTTACAAATATTAGTAAGCCTTGTATATAGTACAGTAACTTTGTCTTTCGATCTTATGTATATCAAATGAGACCCTCCCAGGGGGTCCCTGTTCCATTGTTAAGTAGATCCACAAATGTATTTGCCATAGTTTCTGAAAAGTATTTCCCCCAGATCTCTAAAATTAGACCTTTGATCCCTGAAAGTAATGACAAATGTTCCCCAGATCCCTAAAAATAATTGACCATGTTCCCAAATCTCAAAACAAAAAACCTAGCAGGGAATTTTAAATGCAAATCTTCGATAAATGAAGATTATTGGAATGGATTACAATATAAGAATAAAAAATAAAACGCATGTGTATATTTTATTAACAGTAAGAGAAATTTTGGGTACTTTCGTAATTATTATATATTGACAAAAAACTACACTCTGATTACGACTGTTTTTATGTAAGACTAAAATTTATCACAGGAGATTTTAAATTTACGGTTAAAACAGTGAAGATTGTTTTTAAAAAGAAAATAAGATGTCAGCATTTCCTGAGATCTGAAGTGGTTTATATCATCGTGTTATATCACAGTGTTTTTTTGTATTGATGTACTCGGTATATATGTTATGTGTTTAATTATCTACATGTTATTACAACATTGTAATTTGATGAGAAACTATGTATAGTTTAAATCTATAAAATATTCTTCTTCTTCTATATAAATAAATTTATGATCGCACAGTTCAACGGTGCTGAAGCGTTAACACCGACCACAGAAGGATGGCCATTAAAAAAACAAACACCGAGGTGTGATAAATCTAATTTAAACATACAATTGCTCAATTCGCTTGAATAACAGTCAATACAAACTATAGAAAAGAGAAACTGAGAAAAAGTACAGAAGAGAGAAACAGACACCCTTGATACAATAATTAACACACTGCATACATTTGAATTATTTGTATTAACCGTCTATTATACACGATGCGTTCAAATGGGTTTAGCATCTTTTATAAACTATAAACTATGTAATTATGTATTTATTTATTCATTCAAATACAAAACTTTACATCTTTGTTAACAATTAGTCAGCAGGACATATCGCGGTTCATGATGTTTTTCATTGTCCATTAAAATTTGAATAGTTTCATATTTACATTCCAATGTCAATCTTATATACCCCGGCACGATGAAAGGAACATACGTGTTTCAATGATCAGTTGATGTTGATTTGTATAAAATAGACGCATATCAATCTGTCAGGTGAATAGTTAATTACTTTGCATCTTTCAAGGTTACTGATGAAATACAATGGTATACAACTATACTGTTCACCCTGTCCAGCTATTTTTATTGCTATATTTTTAATGCTACGTGTCACACATATATTCGTGATTTTATCCCTCGCCGCATAGCTAGAGTGGGGTATAGGAATGGTTATATCACCCCGTCTCTCCGTTCTTCCACAAGTTCGTGTCCACTTTGCATCTCATACATGGACACCCCTTAAACTTTGAATAGTTTCATATTTACATTGAGTTGAACATTTCTGGCAGGACTGCTTTCAAACAACTTAAGACGGTATAGAAAACTCTCATATGTTTAGGCTATGGTGAGGCAGGGTATAAATGTGTTGTATATGTGATCATACTATCTGGGTAAGTTAGTCGTATGAGCTTAATATCTGGTCTCGCTTATTATTACGATATTATTCAAGATTATTGTTAGATAATAGTTACTGCATACCTATAAATCATTAAAAAAATGAAAGTCGCCCAAATTGTTATAATCCTCAGCCCGTATTTGTCCAGAATGTTAACCTTTGAGAAATGAGTTTGCAAAATATTGGGTATTATCATGAATTCACGGATATCTAATATATATTAGGGGATAGGCTTAAATCACAAATTCCTTTCTAAATGGATATATAATCAGTTTACCTTCAAGGTAAATGCTATATATACATATTCATTCCAACGATGTTATAGATTTGACACGTTTTGTGGATTAACTATTGGTGAAAAACACCGAGCTGTAATAAAAGCAATTTGCGATGAAATTATTCCCATCGGCTTGAATAACAGTGAAGAGACACTTGGGAAGAATGAAAACAGACTCAGTGATAAAAATGAACACTCTTCATAATATCATGATAAACTTGACTCTCCGATCAATACTAGTACATGCAATGCATTCAAAAAGGTTAAAAATCAAATATGTAGACTGTTTTGTTTATAGACGATATCGTATATGAATGTGTATTTAAAACTGAATTTATTAACGAGTTTGCTCGAATATATATTATTTGGGGCTTTTACCAAGTATAGGACCGTTTTTGCCAACAAATACACTTGGTAAGACACTAACAAGAGGTTAAGATTCTTTTATTGCTAAACTCAGAAAAAAATGCAACACAACTCATTTCTATAAATAAAATGAGAAGAATTTCGGGTTTAATAAGATTTCCGTCATTCGAGTATAATTTAACGTCTCAATATAACGTTTACCATGACAAATCGGCAATATTTAGATGTGTTTATGTAGGCAGGAGAGCCGATTTTAAACTGAAAATACTCAAGGTTAATATTAAATATATGTCATGGGTTTATATCACTTCTGCACATATAACTCAGGTTTAAATTGTTGATTTATTTGCTTCAAAATGAGACAGATTACCAAAGTAAACATACTCAACACGAAACAACAGACTGACAATGCCGTCCAATACGCGAGATGGCGATTACGGGCACTCCAACGCAACACAGTAACACGAAACAACAGACTGACAATGCCGTCCAAATACGCGAGATGGCGATTACGGACAGTCACACGCAACACAGTAACACGAAACAACTGACTGACAATGCCGTCCAATACGCGAGATGGCGATTACGGACACTCACACGCAACACAGCAACACGAAACAACAGACTGACAATGCCGTCCAAATACGCGAGATGGCGATTACGGACACTCACACGCAACACAATAACACGAAACAACAGACTGACAATGCCGTCCAATACGCGAGATGGTGATTACGGGCACTCACACGCAACACAGCAACACGAAACAACAGACTGACAATGCCGTCCAAATACGCGAGATGGCGATTACAGACACTCACACGCAACACAGCAACACGAAACAACAGACTGACAATGCCGTCCAATACGCGAGATGGTGATTACGGACACTCACACGCAACACAGTAACACGAAACAACAGACTGACAATGCCGTCCAATACGCGAGATGGTGATTACGGGCACTCACACGCAACACAGTAACACGAAACAACAGACTGACAATGCCGTCCAATACGCGAGATGGTGATTGCGGGCACTCACACGCAACACAGCAACACGAAACAACAGACTGACAATGCCGTCCAATACGCGAGATGGCGATTACGGACACTCACACGCAACACAGTAACACGAAACAACAGACTGACAATGACATACAATACGCAAGATGGCGATTACGGGCACTCACACGCAACACAGCAACACGAAACAACAGACTGACAATGCCGTCCAAATACGCGAGATGGCGATTACGGACACTCACACGCAACACAGTAACACGAAACAACAGACTGACAATGCCGTCCAATACGCGAGATGGTGATTACGGGCACTCACACGCAACACAGCAACACGAAACAACAGACTGACAATGCCGTCCAATACGCGAGATGGCGATTACGGACACTCACACGCAACACAGTAACACGAAACAACTGACTGACAATGACATACAATACGCAAGATGGCGATTACGGGCACTCACACGCAACACAGCAACACGAAACAACAGACTGACAATGCCGTCCAAATACGCGAGATGGCGATTACGGACACTCACACGCAACACAGCAACACGAAACAACAGACTGACAATGACATACAATACGCGAGATGGCGATTACGGGCACTCACACGCAACACAGCAACACGAAACAATAGACTGACAATGCCGTCCAATACGCGAGATGGTGATTACGGGCACTCACACGCAACACAGCAACACGAAACAACAGACAGTTCCATTCAGTACGCATGATGGCTATTCTGGACAAAGGGAACGAATCAAGACACGATATTCAAATCAAGCTAGCACCTGAACAAATCTTCCCACCTCCATTTAGTAAGAAAGATGACTGTTTTGCAGGTGTATTTTTTTATCCTTATATATTTTATTTCTCATTTTACATGCACGTAAATAGCATTACATTCTTCATAAACACAATGAAAACGATCAGTGTAGATATTATACCAGCATGGTAAGACATACAACCTATACACCAGCAAGAGCAGGCAGGATATATTTACATACAGAAAGGATAGCAGTAGTATAACTATATATATTTACAAACACATATAAGCAAGAGAGCTGGGCCACAAGTTCTGCCAACTTTAGCCCGTCCTTAGACTGATAAAGTGACTATGAATTTCAGCCGGCGTTTCTCTTTATCCTTTCTGTATGTAATGTTATTGTACGATTATGAGCAAGACATTTGTTTAAACTTTAAGTTATCAATCTAGTAAAGGCAGTTTTAGAACATATATGGAAAGGTTTCACTAATGATTTATGAAATACCTTTACATACATATTCTAAAACCGTAACAGACCGCGGCGTGGTCTACTGGTAGAGCGTCCACCTCGCATGCGGAAGGTCGTGAGTTCAATCCCCGGCCGGGTCATACCAAAGACTTTAAAAATGGTACTAGAAGCATCCTCGCTTGATGCTCAGCATTTAGAGGAGAGTTCTAGGTCTGGTCGGCCCGGTGTCAGTATAATGTGACTGGGTGGGGTACCATACCATGTGTCTGCTGCATGATACTCCAGTGTAACAGCGCTTAGAATACTGTCTTAAGTAGACACCGTCGCGATATGACTGTAAAATGGTTGAAAGCGACGCTAAACACCATACAACAACAACTAAAACAACCGTAAATATCGCTTACAATGGTTTGATAATATGCTCTTGAAAAAATCACACGGCGTTCATTTATCCTTCTAGTATATTTCTAACGATAAATATTGCAAAAGTTTACATTACTGGAATTAAGTGTTGTCACACTGTGTTACATGAATAATAATACCTTCATGTATAAAACAAGAAATAAGTTGGTGGATATAAACAGCAGAGAAGTTTGTAGATAAGAGAATGGAGTTAGGATAAAGAGGAAAAGTACTTGACACTCTGAGTCTACAATAGCATATTCATGTTATTAATTCAATTGCAGCCTACCTGTCTTGCCGTTTTATTGTCCAAGTTTATCTTTAACCATTTTTATGATTCCTTCTATATTTTCGTCGTGTTTTAAACATTTCTAGCCACCTTGATATACTATATAATGAATGATAAGAATAATGCAGAAATAAACAGGATACAGTTTGTGTCAAAATTATTGGAAGTTATTGCTATAACTAATGACGTAATTAGAAAAACAAACTAAATCAATGTATTTTCTCACAAACCGCTCTGATGAATATTGATAAGTATTGAAAAACCAAGTAAGATTCATGTCCTTTTTATAAATGTAGCATATACTACAAAAGTAATTACTGACAACACATCAAGATAATATAGGACATAAACTAAGTTTATAAACTATTTGAGAATGAACAGTACAGGTGTCAACATCAACCAACACTCAAAGATAACTCGATTCTGTAATCATTGCTTACACTGCAAACATTGATTATTATCTAATGACAGCGACGTTATCGTGAGAATCTATGATTTGCTTTTGTTTTGCATATTGCTGCACGTTTTCTTACAATCAGATGCATTTCATCTTCGCGGGGGGAGGGAGGGGGGTCTCTTGAAATATCATCATTTATCTCCATTTATTTTCCAGTGATAACTAATGTCAATCTTATATACCCCGGCACGATGAAAGGAACATACGTGTTTCAATGATCAATTGATGTTGATTTGTATAAAATAGACGCATACCATTCTGTCAGGTTAATAGTTAATTACTTTGCATCTTTCAAGGTTACTGATGAAATATAATGGTATAAAACTATACAGTTCACCCTGTCCAGCTATTTTTGTTGCTGTATTTTTAATGCTACGTGTCATACATATTTTCGTGTTTTTATCCCTCGCCGCATAGCTAGAGTGGGGTATAGGAATGGTTATATCACCCCGTCTCTCCGTTCTTCCACGAGTTCGTGTCCACTTTGCATCTCATACATGGGCAGCCCTTGAACTTTGGCCAACTATTCACCTTCTCGAGACGATGTGCAAATTAACATTCAAACCATGCTGATGAATGTTAATATCACAGTTCAAGGTCAGATGTTTTAGGCTTGTGATAGCCATTATTCAGTGTCTGCTCTGTCTCTTAATTTTCATTTAGCTGGGCCAGATGTTTACATCCTCGAGATGTATAGCTAGTGGTAACGGTGAAATAAGTTTATGAAAAAAAAGACTATTCATCATTTTTTTAAGCGTAATAGGGGCGTTATTTCTCCTGATGTATGCGAGGATGTTACTGAAATATGGGCTCGCAAACACCAAGACAGGTATTACTCAACCGTTCTTAAGATATTCTTAGGCTTGAACTCAAAAATGAATTTTGAAAAATACACTTAGAGACCATTTTTTAAGACTAACATTTGCGGCAAAGAACATCTTATATATAGTCAAATAAAACTCACAATTATTCTATATCTCATGATAAACTAGACATCTGAGGTTGAAATTTGGATTTTCAAGCTCAAGTCTAAGAATATTCTCAAGAACGGTTGGTGAATACGACCCCAGAAGTGATTTAGCTCCCCCTTTTTGTCGGAAGTTGAGCTAAAAATAAAAGGTAAATTGTACAGCAAACGTATCTCTTTTTAAATTTTCGGCCTTTCTTGTCTTTATTAAGACAACAAGAGTTAAAGTCTTAAATACGATTTCTTTGATTTGGAAAATTTTACGTAGAATTGATGGAACCCACACTCTGATTTACGCCTTATTGACATAGTGTATGTTTATTTACACTTTATCCGCATATGTCAGCACATACAGGATACCTCAGTATGACCTACTACCTCAGTTCTTTCAAATAAACATCACACACGTACTTTTACCCGTTATCTTATGAATCACTTTGAAGTTATACTAACAAGGCGGTCAGAACGCTCTATGATACTGAAAATTTGGTTAATGTTTATTGCAAGTTCATATCCCAGTAACTTCTAGCATACACCAAGGAAACTTCAATTTTTTATTCATTATCATTAAAGGGAGTATATCATTGAAAACTGTCTTAGAAATAAAAACAAATGAAACGGAAGAAAAGCAACTAATTATCATAAATAAATAAAATCCAAATGGTTTGGTATATCAAATCTACCGAAGCGTAATGTTTCAATTACAGTGGTAAACTTGAAACGATCAACCCATTCTAAAAAAGACATCACTTACATGTAAGTACTGCTTGGCGACTTTCACAAAGTCATATGGACTCTATTTCTCTGTTTTTACCTAATTTCACAAGTTTTAAAACTCCCGATATTCTTCCTTTAAAGGGGCACGTCGGTTTTAAGTAGAATGAATTTAGGTCATTTTCACTAAGAATGGTCGTTATTTGTTTAACCCTTTACTCCATAGATACGCGTTTTCCCGCACCAATCACAGAAAGGCTTTGAAAACAGTACAGGAAGAGTTAAGATTGCTCGTAACGAGCAATCTGAACACTTCCTGCACTGTTTTCCTCTCTGTCAGCTAATATAAACATAATTCATCCAATAGTTCAAAAACCTTCTATATTAGAGGTGTCCAAAGGCGTCTATATTAGAGGTGTCTAAAGGCGTCTATATTAGAGGTGTCCAAAGGCGTCCAAAGGCGTCTATATTAGAGGTGTCAAAAGGCGTCCAAAGGCGTCTATATTAGAAGTGTCCAAAGGCGTCTATATAAGAGGTGTCCAAAGGCGTCTATATGAAGTAAAGGGTTAAGTGTGACAACTTTGTTTTAGACGGAGTTATTGTCCCTTTTATACAAAGAAATATTTAGTAAAGTGTTTTAAAAAAATCTTATCCAACAAAATACTACATGTAAGTGTATTTATAAAATTGAAAGGAATGTTTTGTATTAAAGTTTAACAATTTTGCTAAATCGGTGTTTATCGGAAAAGAAGTTATCAAAGATGAACATCATATACATTGCCAAAACATTGTATTAAAATATTGATTCTATATGGGTGGAATGTATTTTGTACGGAAAACGAGCAGTTCTACCCATTTATAAATTAGTTACGACAACAAACGTCCACGAAATCCTGAGAAGCTCCCCGTAACCTCTAACTTTAACATTCAGAATTTACAATTTTGTTTTAATACGAGATCTGTAATATGGTTAAGCATATACAATGGTTGGTACAGTACTGACGGTAGTCAGTTATTGATTAAGCAATCAAGGTTAGACAAGTAGATAAACTCATTGTTTATTCATTTATTTCATTGTATCTCCTGTATCTACATACATGGCGTGAGGGTAAAACAACAGCATATATTATTGTCCATGGGTATGTATCAACTATCCAAATGGCCCAGACATGGGGCTCGGTCATATTCGTAGACGTCGTATTACTTACGTCAGATATCAGGGAATTATTCACTTGACCAGACCGCTCCCCTTAATGGTGTCATTACGTTGTGCCACCGGTTTACTTCGAGACCAATTTAGTAAAAGAATGAATACATGAATGGGATGGATTTACGGCACGTCGACACCTGAATAGTACTTTTTTCTATAAAACCCTTTGAGATATAGTGTCAGAGTATGTTGTATAATTAAACATCCGTCTAATGACTTTGTTATAATCATGTTAAAGACAACAGTGGCTAAAGAATAGATATAATTAAAGTTTGTATTTTAGTTGGCGGGGGTGGAAGGGGTAAGAGGTGGATATATTATCATACTTTTGTTATAATTAAGCAATAATTAAATGAGTATTTTAATGCCAATGAGCACACTTGGCATACATCTCATTCATAAGTCGAATTTCACAAAAATAAGAAATACAAACCTGTGTAAGCGGTCTCCCATGTGTCTTTATCAGCCACATTTGCTAGTTTTATGCTTTAAATGTAAATTCACCTATTTTAAGCAAGACGCTGTCTTAACAGGCCACTTTTGCTCATTCCCTTGACTGGCTTTTAAAGACAGGATTGACAGTATAAATCTTATACATTTCAAAGTACACATCCACCAGATCAGAATAAACAACAAAGATATTATCAGTACATAGCATAAACAACATAGAAATAGTCAGTACGCAGAATAAACAACAAAGACATTACCAGTACATAGCATAAACAACATAGAAATTGTCAGTACACAGAATAAACAACAAAGACATTACCAGTACATAGCATAAACAACATAGACAAAGTCAGTACGCAGAATAAACAACAAAGACATTACCAGTACATAGCATAAACAACATAGACGTAGTCAGTAAACAGAATAAACAACAAAGACATGATAAGACATATATGTTTGTTATCTTTTCAACTAGTTATGATGGGATACATTTGGTATACTCGTATATGTCTATAATTTTCCTCCGACTGTTATGATGGGACACATATGGCATATATGTCTGTCATTTTCCCCTGCCAGTAATGATGGGAGCCATATGGCATAGATATCTGTCATCTTCCTACGCCAGTAATGATGGAACACTTATGATATATATGTCTGTCATCTTCCTCCGCCAGTAATGATGGGACACATATGGCATATATATCTGTCATTTATATATCTGTCATCTTCCTACGCCAGTAATGATGGGACACATATGGTATATATGTCTGTCATCTTCCTCCGGCAGTAATGGTGGGATACATATGGCGTATATGTCTATCATCTTCCTCCGCCAGAAATGATGGGACACATATGGTATATATATATATATCTGTCATCTTCCTCCGTCAGTAATGATGGGACACATATGGTATATATGTCTGTCATCTTCCTTCGCCAGTAATGATGGAACACATATGATATATATATCTGTCATCTATATATCTGTCATCTTCCTACGCCAGTAATGATGGGACACATCTGATATAAATGTCTGTCATCTTCCTCCGCCAGTAATGATGGGACACATATGGCATATATATCTGTCATCTATATATCTGTCATCTTCCTACGCCAGTAATGATGGAACACATATGACATATATGTCTGTCATCTTCCTCCGCCAGTAATGATGGGACACATATGGCATATATATCTGTCATCTTCCTCCATCAGTTATGGTGAGACACATATGGCATATATATCTGTCAACTTCATCCGCCAGTAATGATGGGACACATATGGCATATATGTCTGTCATCTTCCTCCGCAAGTAATGATTGGACACATATGGCATAAATATCTAGCATCTTCCTACGCCTACGCCAGTAATGGTGGGATACATATGGCGTATATTTCTGTCATCTTCCTCCGGCAGTAATGATGGGACACATATGGTATATATGTCTGTCATATTCCTCCGGCAGTAATGATGGAACACATATGGCATACATATGTCATCTTCCTCCGCCAGTAATGATTGGACACATATGGCATATACATCAGTAATCTTCCTCCGCCAGTAATGGTCGGATACATATGGCGTATATGTCTATCATCTTTCTCCGGCAGTAATGATGGGACACATATGGTATATATGTCTATCATCTTCCTCCGGCAGTAATGATGGGACACATATGGTATATATGTCTGTCATCTTCCTCCGGCAGTAATGATGGAACACATATGGTATATATGTCTGTCATCTTCCTCCGGCAGTAATGATGGGACACATATGACATATATATATATATATCTGTCATCTTCATCCGCCAGTAATGAGTGGATACATATGGCATATATTTCTGTCATCTTCCTCCGTCAGTAATGGTGGGACACATATGGCATATATATATATATGTCATCTTCTTCCATCAGAAATGATGGGATTTATATGGAATATACATCTGTAATCTTCCTCCGCCAGTAATGGTGGGATACATATGACATATATATCTGTCATCTGTCTCCGCCAGTAATGATGGGATACATATGGCATATATGTCTGTCATTTTCCCCTGCAAGTGATGACGGGACACATATAGCATATATATCTGTCACCTTCCTCCGTCAGTAATGATGGGACACATATGGCATATATGTCTGTCATCTTCCTCCGTCAGTTAGATTGGAAACATATGGCATATATATCTGTTATCTTCCTCCGCTAGTTATGATTGAACACATATGGCATATATGTCAGTCATCTTCCTCCGCCAGTAATGATGGGACACATATGGCATATATATCTGTCATATTCCCGCGTCAGTAATGATGGGACACATATGGCATATATATATATATCTGTCATCTTCCTCCGTCATTAAGATGGGACACATATGGCATATATATATATATATGTCATCTTTCTCCACCAGTAATGATGGGACACATATGGCACATATGTCTGTCATCTTCCTCCGCCAGTAATGATGGGATACATATGGCATATACATCTGTAATCTTCCTCCGCCAGTAATGGTGGGATACATATGACACATATATCTGTCATCTGTCTCCGCCAGTAATAATGGGATACATATGGCATATATGTCTGTCATTTTCCCCTGCAAGTGATGATGGAACACATATTGCATATATATCTGTCACCTTCCTCCGTCAGTAATGATGGGACACATATGGCATATATGTCTGTCATCTTCCTCCGACAGTTAGATGGGAAACATATGGCATATATATCTGTTATCTTCCTCCGCTAGTTATGATTGAACACATATGGCATATATGTCAGTCATCTTCCTCCGCCAGTAATGATGGGACGCATACGGCATATATATCTGTTATCTTCCTCCGCCAGTTATGATTGGACACATACGGCATAAATATTTGTTATCTTCCTCCGCCAGTAATGATGGGACACATATGGCATATATGTCTGTCATCTTCCTCCACCAGTTATGATGGGACACATATGGCATATATTTCTGTTATTTTCCTCCACCAGAAATGATGGGATACATATGGCATATATGTCTGTAATCGTTCTCTGCCAGTAATAATGGGACACATACGGCATATATGTCTGTAATATTCCTCCGCCAGTAATGATGGGTCACATACGGCATTTATATGTCATCTTCCTTCGCCAGTAATGATGGGACACATATGGCATATATATCTGTCATCTTCCTCCGCCAGTTATGATGGGTAACATATGGCATATATATCTGTTATCTTCCTCCGCCAGTTATGATGGGACACATATGGCATATATATCTGTTATCTTCCTACACCAGTAAAGATGGGTCACATACGGCATATATATATGTCATCTTACTCCGCCAGTTATGATGGGACACATACGGCATATATATCTGTAATCTTCCTCCGCCAGTAATGATGGTTCACATACGGCATATATGTCTGTTATCTTCTTCCGTCAGTTATGATGGTTCACATACGGCATATATGTCTGTCATCTTCCTCCGTCAGTTATGATGGTTCACATACGGCATATATGTTTGTCATCTTCCTCCGTCAGTTATGATGGTTCACATACGGCATATATGTCTGTCATCTTCCTCCGTCAGTTATGATGGTTCACATACGGCATATATGTCTGTCATCTTCCTCCGTCAGTTATGATGGTTCACATACGGCATATATGTCTGTCATCTTCCTCCGTCAGTTATGATGGTTCACATACGGCATATATGTCTGTCATCTTCCTCCGTCAGTTATGATGGTTCACATACGGCATATATGTCTGTCATCTTCCTCCGTCAGTTATGATTGTTCACATACGGCATATATGTCTGTCATCTTCCTTCGTCAGTTATGATGGTTCACATACGGCATATATGTCTGTCATCTTCCTTCGTCAGTTATGATGGTTCACATACGGCATATATGTCTGTCATCTTCCTCCGTCAGTTATGATGGTTCACATACGGCATATATGTCTGTCATCTTCCTTCGTCAGTTATGATGGTTCACATACGGCATATATGTCTGTCATCTTCCTCCGTCAGTTATGATGGTTCACATACGGCATATATGTCTGTCATCTTCCTTCGTCAGTTATGATGGTTCACATACGGCATATATGTCTGTCATCTTCCTTCGTCAGTTATGATGGTTCACATACGGCATATATGTCTGTCATCTTCCTTCGTCAGTTATGATGGTTCACATATGGCATATATGTCTGTCATCTTCCTCCGCCAGTAATGATTGGACACATACGGCATATATGGCTTCATCCCCACTATCCCCGCCAGTAATTATGGGACAAATATGGTATATATATATCTGTAATTTTCGCCTGCAAGTAATGATGAGAAAAACATGGTATTTAATGATACAAGCTTTTTTATGCTAACTCGAGATGCTGGATGCCTTTAAACAAAACACCAGCCTAAAGAAAAACGTTTTGTGCGCATTTCACTCATCTTGCGAATATAATATGCTGCTCCGCCAATTACACTGGGACAAATAGAGTATTTAATGACAAAACAGTTGTATTAGATGCACATAAACAAAAAAACAAAAAAACACTGAAGAAAAATAGGTCAAACATTTACGTTCAACGCTCTTACACTCCTAGCGTCATATCAAAATGCAGTCAAAATCTATTTTAAGATTGCACAACGGTGACAATATAACAGATCTTGCATACCATACATTTTGATGCGTTCGCATCTAATTTTGTGTCTAAAAAGCAAGACAGTGGGTGCAAGGTTAATGATACCATGACCTCTAAAGGTATTTGTATAACAGACACTACCATCACTTGTCTGATTATATGAGTTATGCATAATTTGAGAACTTAATTATGTGTGGCTCTTTCCATGCATAATAATTAATATAATTTGCATGTTACTTTTCGAATAACAATTGCCTGCATTTCTTTAACATGATTTATTTGACTGGTTTTTGTAATATTGTCTTTTAAAAAGGAACATTTTTTCCATTTTCAATTCACGGTTGCACCATCGTTGCTTGAGAATCCGCTGGGTGGTCTTCAGTTCGAATGTCCGCCCAAAAAGCAATCTGTGTATGACTTAATCCACTATTATCTTCCTTGAGTACTCCGGACCTACAGATGAATGAGGTAGAAATAAAACTTTAGTTCTCTTTTCATTTTTCAGGGCTTTGTAATTCAGTGGTTTATTTATTCCTAATTAAATGGTTAATCATTTAGAGATCACCACTGAAACCGGCTTTCTGGGCAATTCTGTGTCATTTCAAAATTGTTGGTTCGAACCGCATTGTGGGCGAATAGTTGTCATATTATTACTCTGGAAATTGATAA
This sequence comes from Panopea generosa, assembly GCA_029582155.1. Taxonomy (NCBI): domain Eukaryota; kingdom Metazoa; phylum Mollusca; class Bivalvia; order Adapedonta; family Hiatellidae; genus Panopea; species Panopea generosa. The sequence goes on from CM055909.1 coordinate 23,368,946, forward strand.
GTATCACAAAAGCATTGAATTTAAAGAAAAACCTGGTCAAGGTATGTTTTTTAACTTTATAATTGAATTTCCTGAACCAGTGAAGAATTTGAGCCCAGACACATGCTGCAGATTTTTTTTCACTGTGTTTTGGACATAAATGTTACAATCGAACCCTATGGGAAGTGTAATAGTGGTGTGAGATGTGTAATAAATGACCATTAGCTTTTGTTGTACGGCCATGAATATTCCATTCCTGAATATGTGGGGAATTAGTCAGTGACTTGAAGTGGATCTTAGATGCGTTGACCCAGCGCTGTTATATAATATATTGCTATATAATTGGAATACTGACTGTTATACAATTGGAATATTGACTGTTATATAAATGGAATACTGACTGTTATATAAATGGAATACTGTTTGCTATATAATTGGAATACTGTTTGCTATATAATTGGAATACTGTTTGCTATATAATTGGAATACTGACTGTTATATAATTGGAATACTGACGGCTATAGAATTGGAGTACTGACTTTTATATAATTGGAATACTGACTGTTATATAATTGGAATACTGACTGTTATATAATCGGAATACTGTTTGCTATATAATTGGAATACCGTTTGCTATATAATTGGAATACTGACTTTTATATAAATGGAATACTGTTTGCTATATAATTGGAGTACTGATTGTCATACAATACGAATACTGACTGCTATATAATTGGAATGCTGACTGCTATATAATTGGAATGCTGACTGCTATATAATTGGAATATTGACTGTTATATAATTGGAATACTGACTGTCATACAATTGGAATACTGACTGCTATATAATTGGAATGCTGACTGCTATATAATTGGAATATTGACTGTTATATAATTGGAATACTGACTGCTATATAATTCGAAAATTGACTGTTATATAATTGGAATACTGACTGCTATATAAATGAAACAAATCAAACAACAACCCATATGTCTCTACTTAACATATTCAATATAACAAGAACATTAGCTGAAAATCTGCAAGTCATCGGAGTTGGCGGTTTAATGGCCGGCCCTCGTATTTATTTGCGTTTTATTATGCTTGTAAAAGATGATTAGCAAGTAAAAGTCCATCGCTGACGACGTCATAAATCCTCTGATTGGTGCAAAATAGTGCCAAGTATGAAATAAGAAGGCATTTGGACACCTTTTTGCACAAATGGAATAATATTTGTCAATGATATTAAATATTCAATATGCATCTCATATTAACGATAGCCTTCTTAACCGCCAAGATTAAAGATTTACACTTTTTATACAATTTAAGGAGGAATATACCTTTTAAATTATTTTCGAAATCAGTGGAATATTTGGTATGTAATGAAACTAGAAGTAATTTCCAATTTGAATATGCTTTTTTTCTGCGGTAAATATAACACTTCTTTACCAATGACGTCGTAAACATGGCCATGTTTGGTCTCTCTGACGTCCCGATTTATAGCAGCAAAATCGCGTATTTGTCGACCTCAGTTAAGTTATACCGAATGTACAGATTCGAAACACATATCACCACGTACACATTCAACGGATATATGAATTTACATATGCAATAATTACGCCGAACGCCAAATTCTGAAAATATTAGCGAAAAACGGAAATTATTATTTTCTCGATTTTTTCGAAAAAAATGCTTCAAATCAAAATTACCACAAAACAAACCGAGCGATTTTGGAATAATTTTTATTTGATTTCTAACAATATGCTTCACAGTGATTGCGACATTTTTAGAACAATTGACAAACTAGATTTTTTTTTATTTTTAATTATTTAACCCCACCCTACGTCAAAAAAGACGTCAACATATTGAATAATTTTACACGTTTTCCATAAGATTTTCGGCAGTTCATTAAGGTTAAATTATTTTCTAAATCAGTGGTTCAATTAGTATATTATGAAACTAAAAGAAATTTCCAATGTGAATATGTATTTTTTGCAGCGGTCAATAGAATATATATTTATATGTGACGTCGTAATCATGGCCATGTTCAGCCTTTCTGACGTCCCAATGTATAGCAGCCAAATTATGCAAAATTCGCTTGATTTGTTTTGTGGTAATTTTGATTTGAAGCCGTTTTTCGAAAAAAATCGAGAAAAAAATAGTTTCCGTTTTTCGCTAGTATTTTCAAAATGTGGAGTTCGTCGTAATTTTTGCATTTGTAAATCCATACATCCGTCAAATGTGTACATGGTGATATATGTTTCTATTCAGTGTATTAGGAATAACTCAACTGAGGTCGAAAAATATGCGATTTGGCTGCTATACATTGGGACGTCAAAAAGGCTGAACATGGCCATGATTACGACGTCACATATAAATATATATTCTATTGACCGCTGCAAAAAATACATATTCACATTGGAAATTTCTTTTAGTTTCATAATATACTAATTGAACCACTGATTTAGAAAATAATTTAACCTTAATGAACTGCCGAAAATCTTATGGAAAACGTGTAGAATTATGCAATATGTTGACGTCTTTTTTGACGTAGGGTGGGGTTAAATAATTAAAAATAAAAAAAAATCTAGTTTGTCAATTGTTCTAAAAATGTCGCAATCACTGTGAAGCATATTGTTAGAAATCAAATAAAAATTATTCCAAAATCGCTCGGTTTGTTTTTTTGGTAAATTTGATTTGAAGCATTTTTTTCGAAAAAATCGAGAAAATAATAATTTCCGTTTTTCGCTTATATTTTCAAAATGTGGCATTCGTTGTAATTTTTGCATCTGTAAATTCATATATCCGTTGAATGTGTTCGTGGTGATATGTGTTTCGATTCTGTACCTTCGGTATAACTTGACTGAGGTCGACAAATACGCGATTTTGCTGCTATAAATCGGGACGTCAAAAAGACCAAACATGGCCATGTTTACGACGTCATTGGTAAAGAAATGTTATATTTACCGCAGGAAAAAAAGCATATTTAAATTGAAAATTACTTCTAGTTTCATTACATACCAAATATTCCCTTGATTTCGAAAATAATTTAAAAGGTATATTCCTCCTTAAAAGACGAAAGAAAGAATGCATTTTTATCAAACTAATTTTTGGGTGTAGTCTTTATAATATATAAATACTATGACCAAAAAACAATATATCTATCGCTAACATAATTATGTTCATTATTACGTTATTTTCTTTATCATAAACATTTTTATATAATATATAATATATAGTCTATTCACGCTTGGTATGAAAATAAAAGTAAATGTTTAAAAAAGTATGACATCTATAAGATTTGGTGAAACACATATAACGTGCAATGAAAGGTCTGCACACGGTCTTGGGTATGTTTTTTATTTCATATATGCATCATGTATATAGTTGTAGTTGTATGGTGTTTAGCGTCGGTTTCAACATTTTTTCAATCATATCGCGACGGTGTCTACTTGAGACAGTATTCTAAGCGCTGTCACACTTGATTATCATGCCGCATACACATGGAATGATACCCCACCCAGTCACTTTATACTGACACCGGGCCGACCAGACCTAGAACTCTCCTCTAAATGCTGAGCGTCAAGCGAGGAAGCTTCTAGTACCATTTTTAAAGTCTTTGGTATGACCCGGCCAGGGATTGAACCTCATGTATATAGATATATAGACTAAATAGCTATTGGAATTTTATCAAGGTAACTTTGCTTCGCTTTTATAAAAAATACATAGTCACTTAAACCTATCCACACTAAGCGAATATGAAGTCCGAATATCTCTAGTTGTGTTGACCCTCAATATATATATATATTATATATATTTTAAAAGGAGATCAACTTTTGTAAACGGGTGAAAGGCATCAGAATTGAAATATTCATAACATGCATGACAAGACGTGTTATGCATATCCGCATTGTATGCACCCGATATTTAAAGAGTGGTGATTGGGCTTAAGGTGTTACTCCTGTCTGCTAATCCGTCCGTTCGTTCGTTTCTTTGGTTTCAGTTGAACAACATTATAAATTGTCTACGTATTTTTTACAAGAGCTATGACCCCTTTTTTAGTAAGAAAAATTGTTTTTGATGAATAGCTTCTGAAAGAGTAAATGTATTTAGGTAATATTTGGTGTAATTTATCCCAAACACTTGATATATCTCACAAATCAGGTCTATTAACTTTATCCCAAACACTTGATATATCTCACAAATCAGGTCTATTAACTACCATTTCTTTGCATGTCTCAAAATTCATTACACTTGAACGATTGCTTAACCATGATGTCATTAACACTTTCAGTTGAAGCAACTGAAGAATCAGCATGCTAAAATGCGGCTTTCCCAACTATGCTGTTTAACGGACCCAATCGGGAGTCCGTACTACAGACTTATATTTGGTGTATAAAAAATGAGGTTTAAGAGAGCTGGTCATTCGTTTATTGGTGCAATAAAGATTGCATTTGAGGCGTGAACATTGAAATTGTACTTTTTTTTTTCAAAATTGTCGTGTAAAGCCAAAAGTGGACATTTATTAAATTTGACGTGAGTCCCGCTTACACTCGCGACCGACGTATCAAATATCGCAATTCGAGTAGGTCACATTTGTAAATAAAAAGTAAAACGATATCAGTCAGTATCGTTTTTCATTCTCCCCTTTTATGTTTGATCGCATTTTTGTGTCACGCGAAAGAGGCATTAAAATTACACGAACCGGTGTTTGCTTCTACGGATTGCCAAACGTTGAAATATTCAATATGTTTATATTTGCATACAATATTCATACATTTTTTTTTATTTTGTGACATTTGCATTCTATATTTCTCATTTGTATGAAATAATTCTTGATTAATATTGTATATTGTTTCGTTTGTATTCTATATTTCTCATTTGTATTTAATAAATAACGATTTGAATTGTATAATTTCTATTTATATTCAATATTTTTATTGATATTGTTTCGCTTTTATTTAGATCGTAAAAAGCATTTATATTTAATATTGTTCATTAGTATTATACACCAATCTACATTTCTAGTCTACTGAATTCCTCTATTATTGGATTGTAGTGTATGCAATTTTCATTTGTACTTTGTAATTGCATTCTGTTTTTTGTTTACTTTGTTAGGAAGGGTTTCATTTGTCCAGTTTTATTTGACGGTTCTCCCAATATAGCTATACATGGATAAATAAGTAACACATCCTGCATGTTCGACGCTATCAAACGATGAATAACTAACAGTTTGTTTATATCAATTGATCTATGACGTGTTTTGTTTGTACGAGGACAAAGTGTTTCCCCAGATGAAGTCACTAACTCCGTATGAGGGTCTGAAAAATATACACAAGCATTACCCAGTATGCAATTATACATTACAAATGAAAATGACGAATGCAACACGAATATAGAAGTGTTGAATACAAATGCTTTTTAACGATCTAAATGAAGTGAATTTACAAGAAATACAAAATAAATATATAAATATAGAATACAAATAAAAAGTATACAAAACAAATCAACTGTTATTAGAAACACATGAGAAATATAGAATACAAATGAAACAATATACAAATATAAATATAAAAAATATTAAATACAAATGAGCAGAAGTAGAATACAAATGTAAAAATATACAATAGAAATGTATGAATATTAAACAGTTATACAAATATAAACAGACTGAGTATTGCAACGTTTGTCATGCCATAGGTTTCGTCTGACAATTATTTTTTATCGTTTAAATTGGCCTGTATGAGTGTGTATTTCATTACTTTTCAATATCCGTAAGGTGCACCTGCAGCATGGTGTGACAGCTAGTGTTTGAGTTACATTATGTAATAGTTATATATACTATATATTTAGGATACTAAGAGTATAAAATAGTGTTACATATTAGAAAGAGTAAAGACATAAATTTAATCTGGCATGAACGTAAATATATCCTTCCGTCCCAATGTCGCTCATAACTCCCCAAAATATGTATTTACCATATTGACTTCTATAATATTCTTGTTTTCCGCAACTTCCATTTCTTTTCTAGTATATCTTTACAATTGATCTTTACTATAAAATTAATGTTGCTATCTTGTATATATATTTAACTAGAAATCCGCATTTGTCATCCTAATTTGTGTAATTGTAATGTATTTAGATGAGGAATTCTATAAGCTTGTCTTTCATTCCAATCCTTTTGAAAAAATTGTTTGTAAATATGTTGCTATTGAAAGATATTCGAAATAAAATATGTTTTAACCAAAAGTAAAGATGTGTTTGCGTATGCACGCACGTGGCATAAGTCAGCAAAGAATCATACCATAACATGATACTTACTACTATAAATAAAACATACCACGTGGGTCGGTGTGTGTTACATATCACGTGTTGTATTGACCTGTGTCACAACTTCATTAGAACTATTTTATTTTGACGTTTTTCATTAACAAGTCAGGTGTTCCGCCATGATTTATTTCTTCTTTGAAACAACATTTAACTACCTACTAAGCGCGTTTTAAGCACACAGAAAAAAAATCGAATCATTGCTTAATCATTCAAAAGATGTCATTGTCCTCTGAGTCTACAGCGTACTGTATGTTTGGTTGTTGATTCTATCATTGGGTAACTCGCTTTCATCTTTAATTGTGCTAAGACCGGTGGAACTTGGAACTCCATGATTCCCGCCCGACCACATTCTCTGTGATAATTTATATGTGATATTGCATCTCAGTGTCATTCGTCTTTTACCGCTGATTCAAATAGGAAAGTTATAAGTTACATGTGGAGTTGGGTGTACTCATGGTACATAGCATTCATGGTTAACCTTTCAGGATTCCAGGAAAGCGTGTTAGGTTAACTGATCGTCTGTTAACTGTCAATGGTATAAAAGCCGTTCAATACTCAGGCAAACAAACAAACTTTACCTGAATATATTTTTTTAAATATATCTATGGATCATTTTTATGATGTATATATACACATGTATTTCCAATTATGAACCGGAGATGAAACTGGGGTCTAATTATGGTTAGAAAATTGATTTTGTCTATCGACGCAATTCCTTTATTTAGCCACTGAATAAGTGGTTATCTGACACCAGAATTCCACAAGTTAAATTCCCATGATCTTAGTTCCCACTGCTTATATTTACATTATGGTCTGGCCCGTTATCAGGACACATGCAGCACAGGGCAATATTGCCTTTCGCTCAAGACGACAATGATTTCGTCAAACTTATCTATTCGTGCAGTCGTCTGGTTACTAATTAGATCATCAACAAAACAAATTTAATATATACAACTTTAAGCTGATTTGAACGTGTTTGTGTTATATCGCAAGGGCTGACATAATAATAATATATTATACGCAAAAGAAAAAGTTTTTTCATGCAAGTATAACTATTATACAAAATATGATTTCGATGTTTTATAGATTTAACCAATTTTTTCAAAGCATGTAGAGAAACTTCATTATATAGTCTGGCTGAAAGGTTATTGTCCCATTATGTAAAACACTTTTTGCCGAATAGTGGAGACTCAAATTTGAGATGAAAACACTGATTCTATATAAATAAGCAATACATCTATTTTCTACTCCTTTTACTCTTAATGCGAACATATGTTGACATCTTTGTATATGTAATTTCATTTTTGTTAGAGAGGGCCGAATCTAATGTTGGCATAACCTTTTACAGGAATTGCATACATGCGTTGACATTTTAATCATTTTTTGCTTGAAGGCCGAATCTAATGTTGGCATAACTTGTCGTCCGACTCATTTGCTATTCTATGTAAAGAAAGAAAAAGTACACTTAAACTAAACTATTAGTCAGCATGCCGATTTCGATGTTCAAGAATAAAATTTAATTGGTATTTCCTTGAAACCAACTGGTACATACCTTAATGTTGATTGACATAAAAATGAAAATTAAATACTTATAATTTTACTATTTTATATTTATATTTTAACGGTTGGAGTTGTAAATCATCAAGAAAAAATTAGTTCAGATATTTCAATAATTCGCCAAAGAGCATGGAACTTTATGCTATCTGTAAATCAAATTCCGTCAACTTGAACTGTAATTCAATACTCAGAAATCGGGAAATTGATATGAACTAAAATTACGCAATGGGGGCCTTCGTGAATAAAAGATATGATCATGACGTTAAATCCAAACGTTTTGTGTTCATATTTATTATTCTGAAGTTAAATTTGAATCAAAAAGGCATCTTGTCTGTTTATCTGTGTACATTAGTGAAGTTGTGTAAGATGCGCGTGGACATTCTGTAACGTGGGTTAGACACCAGTATGAGGCAGTTATCTATCTGATAATACTGGTTGTGGAAAGGGCGAGGTCAATCGCGTCCGTAAACCAAGTTTAAGCTCCAAAGTGGAGGATTTATGTGACAGGTACACAATGGTGACCCCATAAGCTGTGTGTTTGTGGTGTAGTTATTGTGATTGTTATTCTATATAGTGTCTCCGTGCGTAAGTGCCCACGTCATTGCTAGGTCAAATAGATGTTGTTGTTGTGGTGTTGATTTTGTTTGTTTGTTGTTATTTGATGTTGCTGTTTGTTGTTTCTGTTTTGTTGCGTAGGATGTGTGTACGTAGTAGTTGTATGTGTGTGTATGTGGGGGAGGAGGGGGCGGGGTGTAGTAGTAGTGACACAGATTCCAGATACCCAAACGCTAGAATCTTAACTCAAAATCCCAGACTCCAAACTCCAGACTTAAAAATCCAACTCCAAATTCCAGAATCAAGACTAGTCTGTCGCTACAAACCACTCCATACCTAGTGGGACTAACGTGTCACAGTCACATATGGTGACCTGAATACGTCAATATAAAATATGATTAATATACCCGTAGTAAACGTTCTTGGGTATAATAACCTCGTTAATATAAAAGGCAATAAACTGCGCTGACTAGGACACTTTAATTTACTCATAAAATGTATAATTGCTTAGGAAGTGGTATGAAAAAACAAAATTAGCGGGATGGTAGTGCAGTGGATAGTGTATTGACGGCTCATGCGGTTATGGGTTATATTCCCAGCTCGAATCGATGACCTCTCAGAAGAACAACACTCAGTACTGGTTCTACTTGAGAATAAAACTCGAAAGCGGTTAATATAAGCTCTGAATTTAATTCGCAATTGAGCAAAAATTAGTAAGTATAAATAAACAAAAAATACAAAACCTGTACATCTACCTAAGCATTTGTGTATTGAACTCAATACACACATGCATACTGTCGTTTTTGTAAGCGAATAATCTGGCGGACGTGTTGCTATAGACACTAATCTCGTCTTATGATGTGACGACGGGGGAAGTGCGAGGTTGGTGTTAGATTTAAGCTTCCCGGTGCCGATTTTTGCTACTGAAGTTTCCATGGTGATGACCCCTAATGTCACTTCTCCTGTATGTATTGTACTTGTCATTATTCCGTTTATTGATAAAGTTTATGCTGCTTCGGCTGAAGTATTGTTCTTTTTATGCTTTGTATCCAGTTGGGAGGTGGGGGGTCCTCCGTGGTTAGGTGGTCTAAAGCGCCGTCTCAGGATCACTTACCACTCGCCGCTTAGGTCGTACGTTCGAGTCCCGCTCGCTCGCCCCGTTTTATGTGTTTATGTGAGAAAGTTTCCAGCTACTTGCGGAAGGACGGTGGTTCTTCTCAGTCTGCACCAGTCTGAGGTCTTCCTTCACCAGTAAAAATGGACATGCCATGCATAACCTGAAATGTGTTTAAAATGGCGTTAAACTCTATTAAAAAAATAATTTGGTATTTGTTTTTTTTAAGCAAAAGAGATCAGCTCTATCAAATCATTAGAAAGACTTCGGTTATGGTGGTTTATGTCAAATTGACTGCTGAGTGTTTATTTATGCGGCGACACTTTAAGTGTGTACTTATAAGGAAGTTAAATTTAAAGAGGTGGGTGGTTGTGTGTCAAGTTTATGAACTCACTTTAATAACCATCCTGAGTAGTATGCTAAGTTAAGACGTGTACGCAACATGAAGCATACTTCTAAAGAATGCTGGGGTTCTTGTTTTAGGAGAAAAAACTCGGCGTACAAACCTGTAATTAGCCGGGCTTCATGCTATATGTATAGCCGGGCTTACGTCGGCGTGACCGAGCTTCGTAGCCTCGATCACCGCCAGTATGATTATACGGGACAGGTACTATACTATTCTTTATTCGTCTTATTTCATTTTTATTCAATCATTTTATATATGCAACAAATCCAGCAAAAACATACACCAGTACTGTGGTCACTGTATTATGTCAGTTCTTAAAAATGTGGAAACAAACGCTACAAAAATATGAATGGAATTAGGAACGCGTATGAATATGTATTACATCCCGGTAGTACTTCCGGTTTTATGAGGTGACATACGCCGTGATGCACTAACGCACTACTTGATTAGTGGATTAGTGGTCCAGTGGTTAACGCCTTGGACTGCAAACACAGGGATCGCAGGTTCGATTCCCCGCTCCTCCACCTAAAAACACTAATCAGTCTTTCGGATGTAACTTTAACACAAATCGAAGTCCCATGTATCGGTGCTTAGCACCGGGCATGTAAAAGAACCAGCGACACTACAAAATGATCTTATGCATTTCTGCACTATTCTCCACAATTTAAAATTACTATTATTCTTCTGGAGGCGTCGCCCATATGGGAAACCGGTGGCTACGATAAATTAATTTATCATCATCAGCAGCACTACTTGATGTAGCGACTGCGCATTCACGGTTTTACTGTCATGTTAAGTCACCTGTAAAGAAACCTCTACAGATACCTTTTTAGATATTAAAAAAAAATGTGAATAATTAACAGAATATGACAATATAGGGTCTGATTTTGTGGCTATCCCGATTTTTGGATAATTATTATCACTAAATGTATAACCAGTTAGTCGTCATTTCTGAATAACGTTTAATTATTCATACTATTACAGGGTTAAAGACGTTTTTTTTCGTTATAACATATACACTTCACGAGGTGTCATACGGAAATGTACGTATAACAGTTAACGTTGTACAAGTTAAATCACGTGACAAATGACCGCTACCATGCGTATTGAACACGTTCGCGCACTCATGTACGCAGGCACGTGCACTCGCTTTCTCATCTATGTCTCCATATTTCTCTCTTCTCTCTCTCTCTCTCTCTCTCTTTCTTTCTTTCTTTCTTTCTTTCTTTCTCTCTCTCTCTCTCTCTCTCTCTCTCTCCCTCCCTCCCTCCCTCCCTCCCTCCCTCCCTCTCTCTCTCTCTCTCTCTCTCTCTCTCTCTCTCTCTCTCTCTCTCTCTCTCTCTCTCTCTCTCTCTCTCTCTCTCTCTCTCTTTGTCACTCTGGCTGATACATAAACGCAAATATATGAGCAACCAAATGCTTATTCCACTGATTTACAGATGTTGATATTTAATGCAGACAGAATTTGGCATTTTGATTTTCTCGCTTGCTTCACGATTTAACACTTATTCCGGTTTTTACACAGCGCACGTTCTGTGTCACATTCTCCAATACTTAACCATCTAATGCTAAGAATAAACGAATTTTTATTTTAACGACGGCAAAACAATAATCAAACCGGGCCAAATGTTACAGTGGAAATAAAAATGTTTGCAATTGGCAGATCATGAGGTGGGAGAGCGGGGAAGCTGATGTCATGGTACATTTTTTCGTGAAAATGGGGAAAAGTTGAAAACATGTTTTTCGATCCATCCAACCCTTGGATTACGTGGAATTTTTGTATTGAAAATAATTTCGAACCTCTATGAAGTAAATAGTTGACCAGCTCTCCCCAGGAACACACGCACGCACATACACTCACACACACAGTCACAAACACACGCATGCACATACACTCACATACACAGTCACAAACACAAGCATGCACATACACTCACACACACAGTCACAAACACACGCATGTACATACACTTACACACACAGTCACAAACACACGCATGTGCATACACTCTCATACACAGTCACAAACACACGCTTGCACTTACACTCAAATACTCAGTCACAAACACACGCATGCACTTACACTCAAATACACAGTCACAAACACACGCATGCACATATACTCACACACACAGTCACAAACACACGCATGTACATACACTCACACACACAGTCACAAACACACGCATGTACATACACTTACACACACAGTCACAAACACACGCATGCACATACACTCACATACACTGCCACAAACACACGCATGCGATTACACTCACATACACAGTCACAAACACACGCATGCACATACACTCAAATATACAGTCACAAACACACGCATGCACATATACTCACACACACAGTCACAAACACACGCATGTACATACACTCACACACACAGTCACAAACACACGCATGTACATACACTTACACACACAGTCACAAACACACGCATGCACATACACTCACATACACTGCCACAAACACACGCATGCGATTACACTCACATACACAGTCACAAACACACGCATGCACTTACACTCAAATATACAGTCACAAACACACGCATGCACATACACTCACACACACAGTCACAAACACATGCATGTTCATACACTTACACACACAGTCACAAACACACGCATGCACATACACTCACATACACTGCCACAAACACACGCATGCACATACACTCACATACACAGTCACAAAAAAACGCATACACATACACTTGCACACAGAGTCACAAACACACGCATGCACATACACTCACATACACAGTCACAAACACTAGCGCACACGACTTGTCTCTGATATATTGAATCAACATTTCACCCCCTAATTTGGATCCGCCCATGTAAGATAAATGCCTATCGCTATCGAAATGTTTCAATAGGTAAGGAAAAAAACTCGTTTGTTAGTTTAATAATATATTCGTTTTTGCAACGTTAACATGCCGTTTATTGTGAATAAGTCAACGATTCTTTTGAAAAAATCAGTGTTGAAATTAGCTGCGATTAATAACTATTTTTTCGTGTTTTTCTTTCTCATTAAATGTCATAATCTGCTCTGGTGTGGATCTGAATCGCTTTAGTGCGAATGACATAAGAAGTATGTTCTAGTGTAGTTACTACATGTGTTGGCATATTATATTGCAGAACGAATGGGACTGTCCATTTATATGAGCTGTAACTCCAATGTTATTTATATACATGTGAAAACTAGCTGCAGTGCGAATATAAATATAAATTTAAACCATCTGTTGTTCGGATATACATTTAGATAAGTTTGATATAACTTTAATATAAACCAGCTGTATTGCGGATCGATATTTACATATAAAACTAGCTACAATGCGGATGCAGTTTACATTTATATAAGCTGTAATGCTGCTGTAATTAAGATTTAATGAGCTGTAATACAGCTGTAATTTACGTTCATATTAGCTGTAATGCTGATGTAATTGACATTTATATTAGCTGTAAATAAGCTGTAATGCGTTTGTAATTTACGTTTATATTAGCTGTAATGCTAATGAAATTGACATTTATATTAGCGTTATACGACTATAATATACGTTTATATTAGCTGTATAGCGGCTGTTATTTACGTTTATATCATCTGTAATGCTGCTATTATTTTTTATTTATGTAAGCTGTAATGCAGATGTAGTTGACATTTATATGAGCTGTAATACAGCTGTAATTTACGTTTTTATTAGCTGTAATGTGGCTGTAATTTACATTTATATTAGCTGTAATGCTGATGTAATTAATATTTATATTAGCTGTAATGCAGATGTCATTTACATTTATATTAGCTGTAATACGACTATTATTCACGTTTTCATGAGCTGTACTGCGGCTGTAATTTACATTTATATGAGCTGTAATACGGCTGTAATTAACGTTTATATTAGCTGTAATGCGGATGTTATTGACATTTATATCAGCTGTGATACGGCTGTAATTTACGTTTTCCGTGCGTCTACATAAAGCAACACATTTGTAAGCTACTTTGATTAACCATCTGGAATAAGATTATTACTGACGACTCGGTCAAATTGGCTATCTGCTGATCGTGAATTAACACAGATCCATGTGTATAGAGTGCATCTCCCTCGAATTTCAAATGTTTGGCAGTTGGGTTTAACTTTTTTATCAAACTGCATATAACAAACACTTTTTGGAAATTACTTTTGCCAATTAAATGTATTAACAATAATCTTGTAGGATGCCATTCCGGGAGGACCGTGGTTAGATAATATACTCCTTCCAGGTGGACCGTGGTTAGATAATATACTCCTTCCAGGTGGACCGTGGTTAGATAATATACTACTTCCAAGTGAACCGTGGTTAGATAGTTATTCTTTCCAGGTGGACCTTGGTTAGATAATATACTACTTCCAGGTAGACCGTGGTTAGATAATATACTCCTTCCAGGTGGACCGTGGTTAGATAATATACTACTTCCAGGTGGACGGTGGATAGATAATATACTATTTCTAGGTAGACCTTGGTTAGATAATAAACTACTTCCGGGGGGACGGTTGTTAGATAATATAATACTTCCGGATGGACGGTGATTATATGATGTACTACCTCCGGGTGGACCGTGGTTAGATAATATACTACTTCCGGGGGGACGGTTGTTAAATAATATTCTATTTCCGGGAGGACGGCGGTTCTTTTTATTTGCGCGTATCGTCATATGCTGATTCTGTTAATAAAAGTTGACTCTTACTATGTCTTTATTGTAATAAAATTTATTTCAATCTAACCTGGGCGCGTAGCCAAAGTTTGAAAAGCCATTTTCATTATATTATTTAGGCATGTTTAAATAAAAATCGTTTCGGCAATACGCGGTCAGTGAGTATTTACTGTAAAAACATACGCGGTCAGTGAATATATACTGTATAAGCATACGCGGTCAGTGAGTCTATACTGTATAAGCATACGCGGTCAGTGAGTCTATACTGTATAAGCATACGCGGTCAGTGAGTCTATACTGTATAAGCATACGCGGTCAGTGAATATATACTGTATAAGCATACGCGGTCAGTGAGTCTATACTGTATAAGCATACGCGGTCAGTGAGTCTATACTGTATAAGCATGCTATATTGAAAAAAAAAAATTTTTAACCAATTTTTAAAGTCCTGATATATTCCCTTTAAGCCTAAAATTAAATAGTAATGTATTAATAAGAACTCGTGCATGCAAGTGCGTTTGCGTGTGTTTGCGTTGGTGGGGGTGGGGGGAGGGTGGGGCTTCATGTCCAAATATATTACCACCATGATATCTGTTATTAAAAAAATAAAACAAACTTCAGCATTACAAAAATACCATAAATCATACAGACCAGTGTGCAAGCTAAAGGCAAAATCACTGCAGGTATATAATTATTATAATAGTTGATATCAATCTTCTTTTCAGATATAAAGATAACAAGTTTCAAGGACAGCGCACACAGGTGACAACATTTGCAACGCATTCGGCCAGTGAACCGGTGGCGGTGCAGAACGGTGGTGATAACAAATAATTGAGTTATAAAAAATTAGCTGCGGGACGAAGCATCTGTAGTGTGGCTCTGAGGCGAAGCATGAATTATAATAGTGTGGCTCTGGGATGAAGCCTGAGTTATAACTGTGGCTCGGTGACGGAGGCTCAATTATAATCGTTGGATCAGTGACGACGACTGAACTGTAAAATTATCTCCGTGTGTGGAACGAAGACTGAATTAAAATCGTGTATCACTGTGCGGAAGGCTCAATTATAATAGTTGGATCTGTGACAAAGACTGAATTATAATAGTTTGGCTCTGGAACAAAGACTGAATTATAATAGTGTGGCTCTGGAACGAAGACTGAATTATAATAGTGTGGCTCTGGAACGAAGACTGAATTATAATAATTTGACTCGGTGTGTAAGGGTGTATAAAAGCAGTTATAAACTGGGATACACGAAATGGTATAAACCATTTAGCCTATTTGATCTATAAATTTTAACTACATCTATTAAAATCAATTACGCGTGCAAATTGCTTCATTGTGAAGATCACACTTTCATGACTTAAAACATTAGCATGCTAACCGTAGTGTTTGTTTGAAAAGCATAATTACTTCATACACATCGGTGCTCTACCGGACAGATATGTTTTTGCATAGCATAAAGCATAAAGCATAAACTCCGCAGTTGTACACGTCAGACTAAGTAAATGTATACACAGCAGTGCTCAACTGGACAGATGAAAAACGCATAAAGCATTCAAACTCGATACTTGAAGTGTTCATTCACAGTATAAAACTCTAAAGGTAATTTTACATGTTAAAACTGAACTTTAATCATAGCGATTTAAGTAGAGCGCAATCGATGATCGATTCTGTATCGGTAAAAATTGATTTAGAGATATAAATAAATCTTTAAAAAAAACCGTATTAATTTCAAACCTTTTATAGATGTTTCTAAAAAAAGCCATTTCGGCGCATCTTTAGTAACGATAATATCAATAAAAACCTTATAAGCGCTGATTAGTATTGCTGCAGATTAAAGTAAGAACGAAATTAAACAAGTGAGTAGCTGCGCTTTTATCTGTTTGATAATATTGCGTGGGATAATAAGTGCTCAAAATAAGTCAAACTAGATTTATTTTGCTCCTCCCTCCACCTCTCTCTCTCTCTCTCTCTCTCTCTCTCTCTCTCTCTCTCTCTCTCTCTCTCTCTCTCTCTTTCTCTCCCTTTCTCTCCTTCTCTCTGTTTATATATATAGATACTGATATATAAATATAGTAGTGTTATTTAAGACATATCCGTGGTCCCCGGTGTAAAAATAAAATTCATTTACATGCTCCGTGGATTAAATACCGGTTGTTTTTACGGTTAATACAAACGTTAAGACAACATTTGACTATACTGTAGTAGAGTGTAACAGTGGGGAACAGTTTACCTGTGAATGCACATACAGGACGTAGCATTAATTAAAGCGAACTGACAACTTTAGAATAAAAGCATTTAAAGTATATTTATATTAGAAAATGTCATATGAAATGTAGATACTCGCAACAAGGAATGAAATATGAATAATTTAAATTTGACTGGGATCTCAAATGAGACGTATACAGAAGACTCGGGAAATTACGGCGGCACGCGAGAGGACAGTATGATAGTGGACAAGAATGTTCGTGAGAACATGGAGTTGCCAAGGGATTATATTCTGGATTATGATGAGTACTCGAGGGTGCTAGAAGATTGTCACACCTCTCTGCAGACGACACCTTATCCTTCGGACGGTGAGTACAGTTCTTGTTTTTTTTTTGTTATATCATTATATGTTATTCAGCATTATAAAGTGGGGGTATGATAAACATTTGCTTTATCGGTAGGCCAGGTTTATCTTGCAGCAATACACATTGATGACATCATTGTTTTTGCGTTATGTTAAGCACAAGTTTTTTAAAACACTTTTCGACCGTTGATAAGCTGTTAACTATGTCAATGAATATAAATCAATAATCATAACTGAGTAAAACAGTTTCCATAAAAAATATATATATTTACTTCATCTGAATTTCATCAATCAAATTTGAAACAATTTTCAGGCGCATTCAGGCCCCAATTGTACAAACAAGCAAATAATGACATGGTAAATAGAATATTTTATATCTCAACGTTTCATAAATGTTAAAAATGATGTTAAATTAATAACAATACCAACGACACAGCTGCAGTATAATCATCAGTATAACAATAAAAACAATAACTGCTATACAAAACACCATCAACTATGATTGTTGTAACAAACACAGCAACAACAATGACAACAACATTTATAATCAAGCGTAAAATATCCAAAACAATAACAACACCACTATCTGTTGAACAATAACAATTATTGAAGAAAAAAAACACTACAGACAACAACAAAAGCAATAGCAACAACATATACGCAATTGCAAAAGAAAGTTGCACTTTTGTTTTTCCAATATTGTTTTAACTTAAAGTGCTATCATGTCAAAGTTTTTTTGTAGAAAGGTATAATATAAAATTTGCTTTCAGTGAAGCATAAACTTTGCATTGTATATTTGACCGATAATAATTGTATATTGAATAGAGTGTTTTCAGTTTTTATGCACGTGCACATCATGGAAGAAGTACATGTTGGCTAAAACCTGTTTAATCACATTCTCTGTACCTTTTTATGAGAGTAAAAACACATTCATTACATAGCTGTAAAAAGTGTCTATGCTCAGTAAAAATCAACATCTTCAGGCAATGGTAATGCTTGCTAGTGGCACCAGCATCGCAGACTTAAGGAAAGCATTTTATTGCCATGGACAATCATTAATTTGTCTTCGTCAACGATTTTATGCGACCGTGGGAACTGCTGACCGTGGACAGGAAGGTCTCGTTTAACCATCGCTTGAACAGACCGTTATATCGCTATGACGCACCTTCGACGTTGCTAGCGTCTGCGACGGTATTAGCAAAATACACACTATTAAGGTGACTTCTGAATAACTTAAGTTAGGTCAAGTTAAGATACCAACAACTTGCATGATCTTTCTGTCGCTCTTGTTCAGGAATGGAACAACGTACTCAACGTTGTGCTACAACGGTACGTAATGACAATGCGTCGACGTCTCATTGTTTGTATCAACGCAAGAGGTGGCCACACACGTTATTGAAGCAGAACAAACAAGATGTCTTTGAAAAAAATCACTGAAAATTCAAGTCTTTACTGGCTAAAATGTAGCTGTTGATCTGCAACTTTTTATTTCGACCCCTGTATTGTTTGAGCAGCAAAATCATTACGTGACTATTGTCAATTTACAAAACAAATGCATCCACGTTAAACCCAATAAAATACTTCAAATATTGGTACCAACTATGATATAATTTGTTTTTTTCCAACATGGACATTTTTGGGAAAAACGACAGTGTACACTTTCTTTTGCAACTGAGTTTATATTGATCGAAAACAACAACTACAAGATTACAAGATTACAACAACAGTAAATCAGCTACCGTAACAACAACAACAACAACAACAACAACAACAACAACAACAACAACAACAGCAACAGCAACAGCAACAGCAACAGCAACAGCAACAGCAACAGCAACAGCAACAGCAACAACAACAACAACAACAACAACAGCATTTACATTTACAATAACAGCAAAATATGAAAATAATTGCAGCAGCAACACCCCTCTAACGACAACACAATAAAAGCATAAAACACAACAGCAATTACTACAACAACGAAAGCAACACCACAATGATAACAACATAAACAACTGCAACATTATCAAGGACCATCTTCATTATCTTCATCATCATCAACATAATCATCATTGTCATCATCATCACCACCAATAACACCATTATTATAGAATTTAAACATGATTGATAATCTTTGTCATTATTTCATATAATCATTACCATAGCAACACAACTGCTATCTTCATCATTAACATGTATGTAACAAAAGCAACAACATACGAACGCCCAGTGTTATACTTGTAATTGTGATATTAATTTAAAATGCGGTTGTGAAATGTGGGGATTAGATACAAAAACAAACATTTGTTATAAATTTGGGTCGGAATGGCTTTATTTTATTTATGTATTCACATTGCTCAGACAGGAATATAAATCGCTCATGTATAAATTGAGAACTCAAGTTGTGTGTGTAACAGTTTATATATGTATATATATATATATATATATACTGAGCCACGATAAAAAATTTCGACAATGAAAACACGATGTCAGAGCGGTCGGTAGTCTATTAGTGTCCATCCGACTGGATACGGATATAGATACAAGATATACGTTGGACTTGTGTCGCCTATATGTAATGGGATACTGCACAGATAAGTTTACATGTTACTGTGCTACCCAGACTGTCACTTCAGACCTCATTCTCTGCACATGACAAAAACCTCGCCAGGGATTTAATTCCATTCCCTTATCTCACAGTATAAAGTAATGATGGTTATGTACTGAAGTATTAAATATACAGAGTGATTTGAAAGATTGTAATAATGAATACGGATATACGGGTAACGGAGGAGAGAGGGCCCGGGGCTTTATTGTTAACAATTGTTTTGTTGA
Organism: Panopea generosa; assembly: GCA_029582155.1. Classification (NCBI taxonomy): domain Eukaryota; kingdom Metazoa; phylum Mollusca; class Bivalvia; order Adapedonta; family Hiatellidae; genus Panopea; species Panopea generosa. Next base: position 23,389,001 of record CM055909.1, read on the forward strand.
CTAGCTCAGCAGTGACAACTTTTAATAGTGAAAGAAGCACAGATACATACTGTTCGTTTGTTTGTTTGTTTGTTTGTTTGTTTGTTTGTTTGTTTGTTTGTTTGTTTGTTTGTTTGTTTGTTTGTTTGTTTGTTTGTTTGTTTGTTTGTTTGTACATTGAGCGTTATTTTTATATCATCAAGGGCCAACAGACAATCAGTTTATCTAATCACTCTTTACTGTGATCTTAAAAGGTTAACCAGTACTCCTAAGTAACTGATAACTTTCCCATTGGAATCAGAGGTGAGAAATGAGCAATAATGATACCCTAAGACGTATGTCAATCATCACGGAGACTGACCTGGTTGGGATACACGCACTAAACCTGTTCAAAAATGAAAAAAAAAAATTTACTAGCTCAGATATGATGGAAGAAAACTTTGATAAGTGAAAGAAATGCAGATTTTAACTGTATAATGAAAAGATAATGACATGGCCACTATTTCACAGCCTTTATATATTAAACTTAAATACTTCAAATCTTAAATCTAAGAAAGGCATCCAGGTGGTCACGATGTTAAACTGGTTCTAATAAAATTGCATATGGTTTTATTGATATTGATTATAAAATAGATAAATAACCAGTTAAAGTTTAGTTAACTTTTTAAGTATTTAATCAAAATGTTGATGAAACAGACACCACTACATATAATAGGGCAGTCATATCGTAACGTCTATCATACTATATTTTTTTTACGTTTTATTTAAAAAGATCACATGTTTGTAGAGTAACTATGACAGACGTTATATTTGTATTAAATGACGTATTTTGATTTATTTCTGAATCACACATTGCGCGTTTTTATGGTGTATCATCTTTTGCGCACAGTAGTCGGTTTAGTGAACCTTCCCTGACACGGCGGGGATACTAAACCTGGAGAACGGGTACAATCTACCACGCCTCATCAGACTTTACTGTTTATATGAAAAGGTATGATGTCATATTCTAAAACTTTTAAAACAAGTAAAAATTCAGTAATCGGATCTCCTTGGTTGCATTTGTGAAATTATTTTCAAGCGGTAGTGTAGTGGATAGAGTGTTGGTCTTGGTCGCTCACGCTAGAGGTTGCTGGTTCGATCCGCTGCTCGACCCGATGCCTCTCATAAAAACAGTTCTCGTTCTTCTCAGGAAGCGTACCCGAGGGCCGAGAGCTTATATTAGTATAAACGTTTTATTTAGCTTGATTACCAAGTGAAAAGCTGTTTGAACATTGCTGCGGTTAGCTGGTTCCTAAGCATATGTCTTTCTTTCGCAAAAGGGTCCTCCATTGTATAGCCTTTGCAAGATATTCCGAGGAGAGACTTTGTACAAGCTAGAAATAGCTTTTTCTCAATTACGTTGCTATATTTAACTGTATGTCGAATATATGTTTATGTTATATAATGATAACAAATAGATATTGTTTAAATCAAAGGGTCATTCATGGCTGATTGGTCTCAGGCGCCGTCTGAAGATCACTTACCTCTCACCGCTAAGGTCGTATGTTCGAATACCGCTCGCTCGAAACTATTTATGTGAGAATATTTGCCAGTTACTTGCGTACGGTGGTTCAACTCAGAATCATGTTGAGGTCTTCCGCCACCATTAAAATCCAGTCCCGTTAATAAACATGTACGAGGTCTGTCCCAAAAGTAATAGGACGCCCCTGTCATTTTGGTATTTAGGTCGTTACGTGTAAACCAGCGGTATCAATGGATAGATCGACACATCTTCTATTGTCATAAAACATCAAATCAACTTTCAGTCATCATTAAGTTTATGCAAAAGTCACCATAGTAACGGAAGTTTAGAAGTACGGGGGACTTTGAAATCAGACGCCTTTTAGACAAAAAAATATTGCCTTGGAAAGCGGACAACTTCCTTAATATCGTGCCAAATATTATGAAATAACAGTGGACTTAATTTCAGATCATGTGCGAATGTCGTTTATAAATTAGACGTTATCGATAGACATTTTAATATTATGCGCACTTTCGAAGTAACAAGTGCGAATTTGAATAGTAAAAAAATTGGACGACGTCACGCCTAGAGTGTAAATTTGTAGTATGGTAAAATTTTGTGTTGGGTGTATTATGACCCTACAGGATACTCTGAAGTCTATTTCACACAACTCTTAACCAGAAGGCATATCCTGGAGTTTTAATTATTGGTGGTACAAACGGGTTTCCAATGGTGAGGCGAATGTAAATGACCATCAGCGATCTGGACGACCGAAATATTGTGTGGTTTCCCTGGGATTCGAGTCAGATCTTCGTGAAAAGCGCTTTTATTACCACCGGGCCATGTGCCTGAGTGCACTTTCTGTGGTTAGGATCTATGACATGTACCAGAAGTGGGGGCAGTTCCACAAAAATTGTGTTATGCACAGCGGTTCATACTTTGAAAAAAGAATGATTTCATTTGAATGTCAACTTGACGTCGCACAAATGAGGTCAAACTCCCACCTACTTTGTTACATATAAATTTTTGACTTGTCAAAATTAATGTTCATGGTGTTGTACGATATCGAAATCGTGCATGATTATAGTTCAGATATGGAAAATTATTCATGCCAAGTTTTGTTTGGATTGAAACACTAAAAGGCATATTTCTAAATGCGTCCTATTACTTTTGGGAAATACCTCGTACGTGTGCATGATACAATGGAAAATACTGATATTGTTTAGGTACATGCGTACATCTTACTGATAACGGGCGCATGAGCGCGCATGTTACAAAATTAATAAGGCATGCAGATAGCTGCAGCAAACGTTGTGTGTGTGTGTGGGGGGTGGGGGGGGGGGGGGGGGGGAAGGGTATTAGATATAATCTGATAACATTTTAAAGTCATTAGTGAAGTTTAATCGCTTTGACACCTAGGTGAATTGTGTGTGTGTCCTTCATCGGAATTTTAATGTGCGTTTCATATTGAAACTGATTTTTTAGACACAAACATAATTACGTTTTAACGTTTCATGGAAGAACATTTCACAGCGATAGAAATGAGAGTTTTTATCTCCGTTTCATATTGAATCGGATTCTTTAGATACAAATACATTTACGTGGAAGAACATTTCACAGCGATAGAAATGAGAGTTTTTATCTCCGTTTCATATTGAAACTGATTCTTTAGATACAAATACATTTACGTTTAAACGTGGAAGAACATTTCACAGCGGTAGAAATGAGAATTTTAAAAAACGTTGTATTTTGAATCTGATTCTTTAGATAAAAATACATTTACGTTTTAACGTTTCGTAGAAGAAAATTTCACAGCGGAAGAAATGAATGTTTTAATGTCCGTTTCATATTGAATTTAATTCTTTAGATACAAGTACATTTACGTTTTAACGTTCGTGGAAGAACATTTCACAGCGGTAGAAATGAGAGTTTTAATGTCCGTTTCATATTGAAACTGATTCTTTAAAACGTTGACGTCATACAGCTACTGTATTATTTTCGCATAATGTTATGCAAAGTTTTTTAATCCTCGTTTCTTATATAGTTAGTTTAAGCAATTAAAAAGCAATGGTGCATAAACATTTTTTTTCTAATTGTTTGATAAAAATAATTGTTTTATCGTGCCCGTTCATTAAATCTATTTAATGTATTAATCACGTTGGCGAAACTGATAAAATGATTAGCAGTACACCTCAAATGACAGTTTTGCCAAATCATTTTATAAAATTTATTAAAACAGTAAAAAAAATATATGCACTTGTGTATTAAGATTTTCATTAAGTTGTATTTACCTACACGTCGTAACTAAATATATCTAAAATGATGTAAGGTATAATGTTTCCAAATCTGATATCACTATGTACTGATTCAAACCTGGGTTCTCCTCTTTCTCTAACAAACGACATCATCATGATTTGATGAAAAGGAATGTAATGGATACCAATTAATATTTTTCAATATGTGAAATACGGTATGACATTTGAGACATGGACGTTTAGTGGATCAGGAAAATGTTTGCTGTAAATTAAATCTTAATGTAATGTCATCTCAGTCGTAAACAGTATTTTTCCAAGTCTATTTTAACACATAAAATCTGAATAAAAACGTATACAGAAGTATTATTTTGTGAAAAAAATGTAGATTATTTAGTATTCGTTTTTATGCATTTATCAAAGGCAGATGCATTATGATATACCTGTGTAGCCATATTAGCTCATACAATACACGGGTGTTCCTTTATTGAGTAGACCAATAATAGCTTTGAACCAAAAACTCATTAATCTGTACAACAGACACAGCTCTCTCGATTTGGGTCCTTTGGATAGCAGCACATTTGAGCGCGTTGATGCTTACGGGAAAATTTTAATGACGTCATTGCTATGAATTGTGGGACAGGCTTAGAATTCACTGCTTTTTTCATTGTGTGTAAATAGACCTGAATCGATAGATAACAGGTTATATATATATATATATATATTTAGACTTAAAACTAAAAACTCATGCTGTGATTTCATCTCCCAAAGTACTCACCCGGGATCTTAAATATGTTTAACGGGTGCACCCGACCTCACTCCCCCATTTCGTCACATCAAATGATGAGACAATATAAATAACAGTATACATATAGACTATTATCTACCAAATACGACAGCATGCACACATGTGTATCGTGTAAATCACGAAGCTTTCTCCAGTAGTGACATTGTCTTAATGCATTATTTAGTGGCCACTTGTCTTAAGCAGCCACATTTGCTATTTCCCCTTGCTGTGCGTTCAGAGCAATTCAACTTGTATTAAGCAACAACCTGCCTTAAAAGGTCACATTTGCTCATTTCCTTGACTGTGTGCTTAAGACAGGTTTGACTGTGACATTTCATGTTACTCAATGTATCAATCAGAGTTTTGAGTCAAAATTCTGAGACTCGGACTGAAAATCATCTCGTATTAACCTTACCCATCAAGATGATTTAGACTGTAGATGCGGCGTAAACAAGCTAAAATAAGTTATATAAACCTTGAACAGTAACAGTTTAGACAAAATTGGCTAGAACTCTCATATCAGCATCAAATAACAGTGGAAATTTCTAAATTACTTCCTATTCCGCACATGATATGAATAATTATGTCGCTTTAAAATTAATGAAAACTATTTTTTAACTTCTACTTCATTCAGTGCCAGACACGGAGTGTTCAAGGACGTTTATAACACCATTGAGTTATGAACATACGAAACCAGCGGCAACTAGATACGGTCAATATAAACATACGATACCGGGTGGGGGGGGGGGGGGGGGGGGGGTCTTAACTCTGGTTTCTTTTTCTCCATGTCATACTTGACTGTATATGTCCTCTGTGTGCAACACCGCAGCGGTGGTCTAAAGATAGAGCGCCCGCCTTGCACGAGGAAGGTCTGTTTGTCCCGTTGTTGGTATAATGTGACTGGTGGGGTATCATACCATGTGTCTCCAGCATGACTTCACTGTGGCAGCGCTCATAATACTGTCTCAAGTAGATATTGTCGCGATATAGATGAAAAAATGCTAAAAGCGACGCTAAACGTAAGCGTCTGTCTATTTTTAATGTCTTCTTAAAATATTGCTTACAGATTCATTTCATATGAGGTTTCATTACATAACCAATCACCTGCAAGTTGGCGTTCTAGATTCACCCCTTACAAACCGAAGTATACATTTATGTCCTTGAAATCTATACAGAACGTGTCAAGGTTAAAAACATGTGTAAACATTCAAAAGATAAACAGATGAACTGTTTTACTTTAATTAATGACTTACTTTAAGGCGAAATGCGCCGCATATACCCGTATTTAGTCATCACGAAATGCGCCGCACTTACCCATATTTAGTCATCACAAAAATGCGCCGCACGTACCATATTTAGTCATCACGAAATGCGCCGCATGTACCTATGTTTAGTCATAACATAACGGCAGCATGTAACCATATTTACTCATTACGAAATCCGCAACATTAACCCGTGTTTAGCCATAACAAAATGCACCGCATGTACCCGAGTTTAGTCATTACAAAATGCATCGCATGTTACCGTGTTTAGCCATAACAAAATACGCCGCATGTACCCGTGTTTAGTCATAATTCATTATTGTTATATTCATTGTTTACCGTCATCATCCTTATGTGTAAAATTATTTCTATTAAAATCTCAAAATTCGAGATATGTGTATATATGCGGTCAAAAAATGACCTATTTAGGAAACATCATTTTTTTCCGTTCGTTTTTCCTTTAATGTAGGTTTTATTCATCATTTGGCACAATTTTTATCAAACGCTTTTACTGTAGTTGGCGTTTCTATATCAGTACTGTTATACATATCAACACAAATATTTACTATTCGTACTAGCGGTAGTTGGATACGCCGAGTAAATAAATCATTTCACCTGGCCATATGGTCATAAGCCACCGGATATATATCAATGAGTTCAAAATGAAAATGCCATTATTTACAGATGACCGCCACAGCATCATTGTCTTTGTTCAAGATCGCTGTTGACCTTTGTTTTATGTTTGACTGTTTATTGTACAAATATGTATGCATTCAATTCATCCGCTCCAGTGCTAGTAAAGAGCATCAACCTCAGTATGAAAAGTCACATTTGTTTACATTGACGTTAACAGGTAAACTATGACTACCAACGATCCCCGACTCGCCAAAAGTTCCACAAGCTTCTTTATTTAAGTATTTATTATGAAAAATCAAATAGAACGACATCAATATCATTAATATTATAAATTCCTCCATGTATTATAATTTCATTAAATCTTCATTTCATTTATATACATAGGTGTTTGTTGAATCGCAATAAAGTTTTATGTTATCATGTCTCTAAATGTATTGCTATGTTACACTGTCAATTTTCAGCCACGTTGGAGAAGAACTATATAGGATTTGTATTTTTTCGTTATGTAAATAAGGTAAAACTACAAATACAAGTGAATTATTGAAATCCAATTTAAGGATCTTACGTGGGTGCTTATTTTGTATTGAATTTCTTAAACGAGTTGGAAAACGAAATTCAATAATAATTATAAATGAGCATGAATGTAAGAATCGATTTATCACATAACTCTGGAAAATTTTACATTTACCATTTATTTAACAGATTACCTCTGTAAGGAACGAGATATTATTTGGGCATATTAATTTCCGTGAGTGCTATGAACCGGAAGTGATATTACACAAGGTCAATATCAAAATATATCATGAGTTTATAAAACTCCTGCACCGTTCATTATGTGATATGTCAATCTTATAACACTCACCTTATGGAACTAGTAATCTCCAAAATATATAATCTGGAATCTCGTATTTAAAAAATTATAACTTTTTTATATAACTGGTAAACTCACTCTAGTTTTAAAAAGGGCATCAGTTTCGCACAAACATTTTTTTAATTATTTATTTTACAAGGTTTAACCTTAAGTGAAGCATTCACTGCGAGTACAAAATATATATTAAGTGAATGTCCGTAAAAGGATGACCCATTAAACAGTATCTTTGACATTGTCGTATTAAAAACCTGAACAAGGTTAAAGTGACAACATTGCCCAAAATTGTAGTTATGCTATTATTTATAAACTAGGATATGTGAAGTGTTTGTGAATTAATTTTCATTGATGAGCTTAGTATCTTATTAAACTTACTAGTTAAAATAATAAAATTTTAAAATAATTCATAGAGGGAAGCCATAAATTAACTAACACGTCAAACAGCTGACATCTATCTGCTCAACAGTTTGGTTTAAATTTTAACTTTGGTTTTCATGAAGTGTATTTAGTTATATTTGAATAACTCTTATAGTGCAATATAATTATGTAAGCTACATTAATATCTATATACAGTAGAACGTCGATGGCTCGAACCCGACGGGACTGAACAAAATAGTTCGAGTTAAAGGTTGTTCGAACCAAGTATTGTTAAACATCATACCATACATGCAAATGCATATACATCTAAATAGGAATTCGGCCAGGACCAAATAAGTGGTTCGAGCTATATGTGGTGTTCGAGTTTTTTTTTATTGATTGAATATTTAGCGTCGTTTTTATGCCGTCGAGGGCTAACAGACGATCAGTTAACCTAACCACCGTTTCCTGGGATTAACCAGTACTCGAGCACATCCCATCTCCGCAAGTAACTGATAATTTTCCCACTTGAATCAGTGGTGAGAGACGAATGATAATGAGACACAATGTCGTATATAAATCATCACGGAGACTGTTGCCGGGCGGAGGATTCGAACTCATGACCCCTGGATTGATAGTCAGACGCGTAACCGACTGAGCTAATCGGGCCCGGTGTTCGAGCTATCCGTGTTCGAGTAAGCGAAGTTCTACTATAATTAATTAATTTAAAAAATATTATTGTAAAAAGGGAAATTGCCGGAGTATTGGAGCTAGTTTGCCTTAAAGATAATGCTTCATAGTATTTAAAGACCCCAAACACAGTGACTGATATTGGCTTTAATAATATATCAGTTGTTCTGTAAGAACAGAATGTTCATTGTTTATTTTTATTATGCAGCATCTATTGAATGTTACATTATTTTATAGTTTACTTAATCACAATTAATTAATTACTTGAAAGTAATCTCATGAAGATTTAAAGAAGATTGGTCATTTTTTATATTTTCAAGTACTTTTATCAGTGAATGCTCGGGATTTGTTTTTTTTTGTATAACTTCACAGTATTTAGAACATGGTGCCTTATCACAGGCGCTTAGGCTCGAGGGATCTTACAATCATCTTCTTTAATTTAGATATTTCTGAAAGTTGCTGATACGCCAACATTTAATGCATGCAATTTAAGCGGTTTATTGATGCAGTTAATTGATGGGAGTAGATTGCAGCATTTTGTTGATGGGTATGTAAACAGACGCCAGGAATCAGCAACAGATGGATTAATCGAGTTTAAAAATGGGTGATCTATATAAAAGTTTACATAACCGAAATATTGGATAATCAGGCATATCATTTGTTGAGAATTTGCTGCTGACGAACTGACGAAAATATTACATGTCCGTTTTTTTTAAGAAATTAATTATTATAGTTATTAGTTAGTATTGCTATCGTTATCAATATCGTCAGATTTTATGGCAGGCTGAAGTCTGTTTGACATTTGTGTTCCATCTTTCGATATTCAACATCAAATTAACCCTAAATCTCACTTTCTCAGCCTCCAACATTGAAGAGTTACATACTCAAACTTCTTCCACATTCGTTGTAAGATAAACTCATTCGAACACTAACGTTCTATGTACTGGCATTCCGTTAAAACTGTGAAATACGAGACCTCGTAAAATCTCGTACATGCGACGTTTATCAATTTCTCAAATGTTGCGCTGCCGTAGTGGCGTGAAGAAAACAATAACAACCGACACTGTAAAATAAAAAACAAATCGCTGATGAAAAACAATAAGGCTAGTCTAGTACGCTTTTCTTTGTGTTTTTTTATGATGTGACAATATTGGAAAAAGAGCGAGGTCGGGTGCGGCAGTTATTCAGGCTTAAGCTTCCTAGTGACACTTTTGCTGCTGGGAGTTCCGAGTCGGTGACACCTATTGACACTTTTGCTGCTGGGAGTTCCGAGTCAGTGACACCTATTGGCACTGTTGCTGCTTGGAGTTCCGAGTCAGTTCCGAGTCGGCGACACCTATTAGCACTTTTGCTACTGGGAATTCCGAGTCGGCGACACCTATTGGCACTTTTGCTGCTGGGAATTCCGATCCGAGTCGGCGACACCTATTGGCACTTTTGCTGCTTGGAGTTCAGAGTCGGTGACACCCATTGGCATTTTTGCTGCTGGGAATTCCGAGTCGGCGACACCTATTGGCACTTTTGCTGCTTGGAGTTCCGATCCGAGTCGGCGACACCTATTGGCACTTTTTCTGCTTGGAGTTCCGAGTCGGTGACACCCATTGGCACTTTTGCTGCTTGGAGTTCCGAGTCGGCGACACCCATTTGGCACTTTTGTTGCTGGGAGTTCCGAGTCGGTGACACCTATTGGTACTTTTGCTGCTGGGAGTTCCGAGTCGGTAACACCTATTGACACTTCTTCTGTATGTATGCATTGTTCTTACCATGAGTTATTTATGTACGAGTTGTGTTTATCCGTAGGTATTACTATATACTTGAATTTTGTTCTTTGTAAAATAAGGTCTAGAATTTCCACGGTAAAAAAGTTCTTTTGTTTTCATAGCAAGAATGTAAACCCACATAAAAATGCACAATAACTGTTAGGTTGACCCGCTTATTATTTTTTTTAAAAAACGTACCGGTGACACATAATTTTATAAAAAGTAAGTCCTCAAGTTCTCATAAATACATGCCTATGTTGAAATCCGATAGAAGTCACGTTTTAACACAAGTGGTATCCCATTGCAGTATATACAATGCCAGCTTTTTCTCTACTCATCTGCAGCAAGACGTCAAAATCAATATGAACGTTTTTGAAAATATTTCAAAACCAAATTACATAGGACATTTTTTAAGCCTTAGAATCATGTGACCGTGGAAAAAGGGACGTAACTGTGTAGTGAGACGCCGGCGGATATGCCTGAATCTATTGTGTTGCTCTTAGTCATGATATTACAATAATAGGTTTAGAGACTTCAGTTAATTGAACTCAAAATCATATTTGATCCAACAAAATCAATTCTAAAACTTCTTCATACACGATATTATCTATGAGGCAACACGATAATTTGGCTATATTATTTTTATTGCTGCACCATTGCGGGCTGTATTAATTAGTTTTATATTAGTTTCTTTGATTTACTCTTCAAACTCCGGTATCATTATTGCATCGGTTATATTTATAGCATAAAAGTTGGATCTTCAGACGTTTGACATATGTTGAGTACAAGATTAATTAGCAGACGATAAAAGAACTGCTGAAATTCTTATAATTCCGTGACAGACAGTGAATTATCAATCATATATATTATATATTAAATATCAAAAGTGTATTAAAGAGTAGGTTTTATATTGTATTGAACTTGTCAAGCCTCAGGGCTCAGACAATTCCAGAGTTATTATGAAATAAACAAGTAAGCAAATTATTAATATGGTGGTCATTACTTTTAAACCATTTACGAGGGGTGTTTGCAAAGTTTCTAAAACCGTTCCATATCTCTATTAATAATTATTATTTTTAAACAAAATATTGGCATTTAACTTTGTCCGTTTTATGTAAGAAAGAACATGTCCAATCGGAGACGCAGCTTCCAGATGACACACCCATCCCAACAGCAGAAACATAATTTATAATAGAATAGTCATTAAAAAAAGCATAGGTACAAAAAAAGTGACAACTTGGATGAACCAAAATTCTTTCATAAAATCACATCTAATAAATAGACACAACTTTCATATTGCTTTCATTGGTTAAATTAGATCATATTGTTTGTCAATCAGCTGGCATGTCCATTAAGTGTACATAATACTAATAATCTCCCCAACCCCTTCCCACCCCATGTCAACTTACCCCAGAGTGGAGTTAATAGTATGGAGTGGTGTAAATAACGGAGGAAAGAAAAGCTCCCGCTTCAGGTAACATTTTTAATGTTTTATCTACACGGAACGTGACGAAGCTATCTTCGTATAGAGATGGACCATCGGTTTTATCATGTGGCAACGACAACGACATATTTTGATGAGTTGAAACTCTTTTGGAAATTTACAAAAAAAAAATCGTTGCACTTTTTGCCAAAAAATGCGAGTTTTGTATGGCCACTTGAATGCACCGGTGCTTTGTCGCTATACAGATACAGCGTTAGTCTTTGTGTCGTGAATGTGCATTAAATACTAAGAATGTAATTTTAAAAAAAAGCAAACCGAATCGGACACTTTTCTTCTAAGATTTACACCACTCCATAGCATTAGTTTACGCGTGTTCGCCACCGTATCCCTGCAGGATTTGTAATAAAAACGTGTTTAGCTGAAGGTCACAACAATGACAATACAAACATATGCTAATTATCCGGACACATAATGAATCGCTCTTTATTTGCTTTTGTTTTCTATAAAGATAATTTATAACGTTTAGCATCCTCATAAATCAATGGCAATGGGGAAAACAAGCCCTTAAGGGTATGTTTTCGGTGTTTTTACATGTCTGAGTAGACAATAAAAACTTTCTTTATTTGTTTACCAATTGAGAGTATGTTCTCAATGTATTTGCATATCAAAGTAGACAATAAAACATTTTTTTAATTTTTTTTTACCAATTTCGGGTATGCTTTTAGTGAATTTGCATCTCTGAGTAGAAAATAAAAAAATGTATTTTTTACCAACTGAAGGTATATTTTCAGTATATTTACATATCTGAGTAGACAATAAAACTCTTTTTAAAAATGTAACCAATGAAAGGTATGTTTGTAGAGTATTTCCACACACAAGTACACAATAAAACATTCTGTTCTCGTTAACCAATTGCTATTTCAAGCATACATCTGCGTCGCACATGTATGTTTTCCCCTAAAACCACCTGATCTTCTGGTATTAAATGTATATTACAGTTTTTACAATAATATATTGTTAAAAAGGATCGCATGAATGGAACGCCGTCGAGAAAAAACAACAACATATTCAGATTTACAATGGGGTAAAAACTCTTAGCAACTCTAATAAACTGGGTAGCTGCCATTAAACTTAATATACATACTATATATATATATACTAGTTTACTCTTTTGTTTATATGTTAGATTAATGTTGTACTTTGTAATAAAAACATGTTGAGGGCTTCATTGAAGATTGAATTTATTAAAATAAGTTCTCCCGTTAATGGAATATTATTATTATTATCATTATTATTATTATTATCATCATTATTATTATTATTTGATTTTGTCTGTTCATGAGAAGTAATAAATTATGCAAATCTCGTCATGCGCCCTAGCAAGTTAGCAACGGCGACTTCGGTAGTCTGTTCCCGGACAACACTGAATTAGCTCCATGTTTTCTTGGAACCAAAATATAATGATGACATTAAGTAAATGTTATTGTTGACGGTCACCCCACAGGGCGTACGCTGAACCTTTGTGCCGCATCATTTCTTTATACTATGTTTAGCTTCGAATACATCTAACGACAGCAGCGACATGTGACCGAGTAAATCTGTTTCCCGTTTCTACTGTAACGATTCAGTTTAACTGTAATCGACGCTGGTACACAAACTACGAATTTTGGTGATCCATTAACCGACTTACACGTATGTAAACAAAAATTAATTTGACGGTACAAGGTGATGACTAACCGGTTAATTGGATAACTTCGTTATTAATATAAAAAAGAAATGAACTTCATGTTTCGATGATTTTATTTTTGTGTTGACTTGTAAACGTTGCACGTGCTACGTATAAGCTCATGCCTAAAATACATTCCTTAAATAAATAAAAAAATAATCAACAATTATGAGGTTTGAATCTTTTTTTTTCTCGATCATGCTATAGACATGCTGAATACAGTTTTGAAAACAATGCATAGGGTTAAAAGTAACTTACTGTAAAGACTACATGTAACAATTTGTTTACACAATTCAATACAGAATATATGGTGCTCCGTGATCCGGTTGTCTAAGGTACTGTCGCCAACCGAAATGACTATCTACCTCTCAACACTATAGTCGTGGGTTTGAGCCTAGCTCATTCAAAAAGCTTTATATAAAACATACAGTTAAATTGCATATGTCATTGCATAAATTGAAATGTCAAAACTATCGGAGATATTGGCGAATCCACTTTTAATAAGTGAATACATCTGAGTATAGATAGTTGGAGATGATTTACGGATAGATAAGTTTCCAAACATATTCATAAGGACAAATATATAGGAGAAATGTCCATATGTTCACACCAGTTTTTTCTTCAAAGTCACATAATACGTTACTACAAACATAGCTCAGGTTCATCTTACACATACCTTAATTTCTTAAACATTTATTCATTAAACGACTTCCGTCTGTTTGTTAAAAAGTCACTTTGCAATTCGATTTGATATATCTTCATGTTTCACGTCTTTAGTAAATCACAAATATTGTATATTATATACTTTAAATACATTAGTTATTAAAAGTACTGGTTATATTATAAAAAATCGTTCATGTGTTTTAGGTTGAAATAAGGGTATTTCAATCCTTGCTGTTATTGAAAGTGAGACTGACAACATTTTCTATCAAAACAGTGATCATACCCTGGGTCGGCATCTCATTTTCTTGTCCACCAGACACGGATTTCTTGCACATCAGATAGTAAAATCTGCATTTACCGGGGTCAGATACTTGTATATCACCCTATAGATAAAACGTATCTTTCGCGTAAATTAAATGATTTACGTCATATATTTCATACGCTACGTCAACGACGGTTCCAACGTCACAAAGCGAGCATTTTATCTCGGCCCGAGAGTGAGAAATTTGTAACCCCTGTAAGAATTCAGGTATCCTTATCCGGTATGCAACAACTTACTATTCGATCACTTAACTCATAAACCAGTTTTATGATCAAGCTGAGGTTTAATCATATCTCGGCTGCACACCGTAACGTTGTTACATGTTCATTTATATCTCCATCGTATACTCATATAATTTATTCTTTTCTTCAATATTAGATCTTGATCTATTTGATCGTATGTAATATTTCTAGATTCATTTTCTATATAATTGTGTGTACTTACCGTTTCATAAGAATAGCGTGACGTCATACTAGCCGGTGCATTTCGTGACACTGCAACCACAAAGGGCCTGACGTCAGAACGACACTCGTTCCACCCACTGGCCAAGTGGCGTTGTATAGCGCTTACTTAGATACCGTCAGCTTGTCTAAGGAAAATGGCAACACATTGGCCAGCATCGATTGCTGACTGGGTTATCGACTTGTTTGATTGCCAGGTCAATTACTATAAACAGTGGGCTATCTGACCCTCTAATGAAGTGCAAGCCCAACAGTTTCTAGGGGGCCTGGGGTATCCGCTTATAAAAAAGAATTTTTATTGAGCATTGTAACGTAACTGCAGCCTCTCCACTGCCATAGTGACTCTTAACACCAGTGATGACTTGCAGTATTTGCTCTACTTATCTACAGCAAGACATCACAGTCCCTATTAACAATTTTGCGAAATTACATAGCACAAGAATCGTGTTACCGCCGCTGAAAACGTTACACAACAGTTTAGTGAAAATAAATATTTAAAACGATCCTAAAATCTCAAAGTCTGTTGTAATAATTTCAACAACGTTTTAATTGTGGTTTTGATCGTATCCCAGGTAGACGTTATATGTTTCCCTGAGTAGAAGGTTAAGATTGGCAGTATGTAAATACAATGATATATGTCTATTTTAGCTGGGCGTTACACCAAATGCATATCCCTGTTTGTGTCAGCGTGATCAAGCTTTGCAGTCTTGATTACCGCCAAAATAATCATACGCAATACGGACTATTTTTATTCGTCGAATTTCATTTATGTTCATGCATTCTGTATATGTAACACATTAGATAATACACATATATTGTCACGTTGTACTACATGTATGTCATTTTTAAAAACCACACCATAAAACAACGCAACCCCTCCAATAATATCAAACAGATTAAGAAGGCGTATGAAAAATTGATTAAAGTCAAGCTTAGGGCCGTAGTTACACTAAGACAAACGGAGGTACTTGCTTTCTGTAGAATTTGTAGATGTTCGGGTTTTTAATAAGTGTTTTTGTAAAAAATATATAGTTATCCCCAAAATATAAATTACTCTTGCAACAAAATTCCATATATTTCACATATCATGTTTGTTAGTTCAAATATAACGTAATAAAGAACAATATTCTTATTAGATTTACTAAGAGATGATATGTACCTATGTGTTTTAAGATAATGATGTAAAACCTATGCAAGTGTATAAAATGCAGTTGGTTTTATCGATTTAAAACGCTTAGAATGTATATCGGATATCAGAAAAACGCAGGAAATGCATTCTAGGAGCTCAGAGTTTTTCGGGGAACATCCCCAGGACACCTCTACCATGATTTGGTTCGTGCCTCATGTGAAATCAAACTTTGGCTAAGGCCCTGCAAGCTATTAGCACTTTAAGTACTTGGAGTATTAGTTTATTGTACACTTTGTTTGTAATTCGGGTGTAACCATAAAATGATATTTATATAAATTGCTTTTATAAATATTTATTACATAATTATGGCCAATGACATTTTCTGAAGCTCGTCTAATAATTCATTGATTGTAGTAACGATTTCTCTAAACCAAACCCATGTTATCTGTTATTAATATATGAACATGCCAGAGAAATCATTAATCATAGATTGCAACCTGTGCACATTTCGTTGGAGGCCATATCATTTTAAATTCATCAACTAAAGCATGCCCGTAAGATTGAAATCAGGTGTCTGCCTATTGTTAGCCACGGTCGTAAAGCCTGTCCCACAATACATAGCAAATGAGCGCTCACTAAACAATGACGTCATTTAAACTTTCCCAGAAGCAACTGACAAATCAACGCGCTTAAATGTGCTGTTAGTTAACGGACCCTATCGTGAGAGCTGGGTCCAGTCTACAGACTATGTTACAATTGTCACCTTGCGTCACTTCCTGTTATGGACATACATATGTATATGTTAACAAGAAATGATTACACAGCTGTTATATTGGTTCTGAAATTTATATTTGGATAATCACTTTGTCGTCTGTTATAACGCGCCAACATAAATAGTTTATATAATTTGAGAGAAATAAGACCCATGCATATTTCTACAGTAATACACAAAACACACTTCACTAGTGAACTGGTATGAAGACAAACTCGGTTAATAATAAACGTATGCAATGTTCAGTCTGACATAGCAAAAATTGAAATATTATTAATTGTAGCTATAGTTTGATTTTAAAACAATAGCATATTGAAGTTGTTGATTTTTTTAAAGTATTGATGTATCTGTTCTTTATTAAAAGACACACATTACAAACACGCATACGAGAAAATAAAAAACGTATACATTTTGTCTTTACATCTTCTTTTACATTTCATCTTTAACGTGTAGCACAGTTCTGTCAACTTTAACCTTTGACCTTTCACACTTTGATTAATGTTTCATTTAACTGGAAGCTGCACACCGGTAATATTAGTTTGTCTTCTGTTTAGAGCTGTGTCGGTTTGGTTCAACTCACCTTGTGCTGTATTAGCTTCAGTTTTTGCACCAGAAAACACGATGCGTCTGAAACAACTTGTTGACCTCTCTCAACTAAATGGACCAGTTTATGACAGCGGGTGTTTCACTAAACCAAACCAGTGCATTCATTATGTGGATGATTTTTTTCTAGCATGCCGGATTACAAATATATCTTCCATAGATTTGGGATTCGGATGGAAAACGCCGAACATAGGGATACATGTTTTGGGGTACCTCTGCAGAGCATTGATACCGCAGAAACAGATATACTGAGGGACGCATTTTTCCATCCACACCGAAAACCCTATGACAGATACTTTTTCTTGCATACAACCCTAAATGTGTGATTATCAAAAGATTATCAGAAGAGAAACTTTGTACAAGCTAGAAATAGCTTTCTTCTCAAGTCTTCTGTATATCGAATATACGTGTTATATGCTGATAACAAATAAATATTGTTTAAACTAAAAGATGTTTATACAGGGATCGTATTCACCAACAACTCATGAGGATATCCTTAGACTTTAGCTTAGAATTTCAACCTTAGCTATCTAGTTTACTATGACAGTTACAATAATTGTTAGAGTTTATCTGACTATTATATCTGCACATACATGCTTTCAAATCTCGGTCTCAGATAATTGTCTCTAAGTGTGATTTTCAAAATTCATTTTTGAGCTCGGATCTAAGATATTCTTTGAATTGTTGATGAATTCCATCCCTGGTCTATTTTTATAGTACCGCCTCTTATTTACGTCAGTACAGGTATCCATCGATACGTAATTTTCCATCCGCTCTTCGCACCCATGAAGTATAGTATAGTACGTTAAATTCTGTACTATCTAGTTTCTCCAACACACGGTCTTTTCTTCCTCGTTTCGAATATTAAATCACTGATCAATACGATATCAGCAATATACTTAGTATGAATATTAATAACTTCTTCCCAGGGAACGGACTCGAGAGCGGTTTATATCGACATTGAACTTTCTAATCTATAGAGCTAAATTACATCGCGAGCAAACCAGAGACAAGAAAAGTGAGACAAAAACAACAAACATAAGATGCATCGTCATCACAACAGCAGTTCAATCAATAATAAGAAACAAATGACACTTATACACAAGTGCACATAATTACCTTTCAGAAGCAAAAGCAACACAATAATTTGAACTTGTCTATTGTTACTGTACTAGCTGCCTTAAAATCGTACATTGTGTCTACCTGAGATGCATACGCCATAACAGTGATTATTGAGAGACCTGCTGATTCAAAAACTCATTCCAGAAAGGCTTGTCTAACTTGTTGTTTAATGTTGGTCTTTCTGTACTTTAAGATTATTTTTAACTGTGTCAGTCGTACCTTTTACTTCTTCATTATTTTTAACTGTGTCAGTCGTACCTTTTACTTCTTCATTATTTTTAACTGTGTCAGTCGTACCTTTTACTTCGTCATTATTTTTAACTGCTTCAGTCGTACCTTTTACTTCTTCATTATTTTTAACTGTGCCAGTCGTACCTTTTACTTCTTTATTATTTTTAACTGCTTCAGTCGTACCTTTTACTTCGTCATTATTTTTAACTGTGTCAGTCGTACCTTTTACTTCGTCATTATCTTTAACTGTGTCAGTCGTACCTTTTACTTCGTCATTATCTTTAACTGTGTCAGTCGTACCTTTAACTTCGTCGTTATCTTTAATTGTGTCAGTTGTAACTTTAACTTCGTGTTTATCTTTAACCGTGTCAGTCGTACCTTTTACTTCGTCATTATTTCTAACTGTGTCAGTCGTACCTTTAACTTCGTCGTTATATTTAACTGTGTCAATTGTAACTTTAACTTAGTGTTTATCTTTAACCGTGTCAGTTGTAATTTTAACTTCGTCGTTATCTTTAACCGTGTCGATTGAACCTTTAACTTCGTCATTATATTTAACTGTGTCAGTTGTACCTTTAATTTCGTCGTTATTTTAACCGTGTCAGTTGTACTTTTAACTTCGTCGTTATCTTTAACTGTGTCAGTTCTACCTTTAATTTCGTCATTATCTTTATCTGTGTCATTTGTACCTTTAACTTCGTCATTTTTGGAAATATATTTACAAAAACAAATCCTTCACGAGAAAACTGTTTTCATGGAAAATGACAGATAGACTCAACTCAATTTATTCGTTTATTTTACATTTAATGTGATAATAATTCCATCTTTTATAATGTCATGATTATTTAAGATATTAATGTTTGGAAAAAAATAATCCACTTACTGTTTAAATGACAAAGTTAAATAACTAAAGGCTGTAAACAAATATTTTCAAGATGTAACAATTCAAGACATCCATGGTAAATAAAAAAGAATGATTTATAATGTTTTATTTATTTATAATACTATACCACGACATGTTTTTTTTTTTTTTTAAAAATGTCGTATTGAATTGTTTTATACTGACATTTTGATGGGGGAAACAAGTTTTCATTTGTGCTTATTTTGTGGTAAATATATATATATATTGAAACACCATTGACGTTTGTTGATAAAAGTAATCATTCACGCCTGACTTAAAGATAATATACATTGGTCTTTCGATAAAATAAATTAATAACTAACTGAAGGCTTAAATCATATTCATGCAGCGGCTGTGTCTTTACAACATCACGTCTCTTTGTGGACATGTATTATATTACAAATGTATTTATAGGTATGAATATGTATTTGCTTGGATATTTATAAACGTAGACCAGACTGATTAGAAGATTTGATATGCATGTGACATTTAGAAATGACATGTATCTGTAACGTATATTTAAACTGCAACATTGCAACACGAAGTTCAATCTCCGAATACATTACACTATGCGAATAAGAATTTTTCATAAACATTAATTGTTCATAGCCATAAAAATATGATAGACAGTGATAAAGAAAATAACATTTAAGGATGATCAAAAAACATGGATAAACGATTGCTTGGAATGGGTGTATTTCAATCTATCCCAGCCCGTGATATCTCCCAAACCCCAGTCCCTGATATCTCCCAAACCCCAGTCCCTGATATCTTCCAAACCCCAGTCCCTGATATCTCCCAAACCCCAGTCCCTGATATCTCCCAAGTCCCTGATATTGATATCTCCCAAACCCCAGTCCCTGATATCTCCCAAACCCCAGTCCCTGATATCTCCCAAACCACAGTCCCTGATATCTTCCAAACCCCATTCCCTGATATCTCCCACACCCCAGTCCCTGATATTTCCCAAACCCCAGTCCCTGATATCTCCCAAACCCCAGTCCATGATATCTCCCAAACCACAGTCCCTGATATCTCCAAAACCCCAGTCCCTGATATCTTCCAAACCCCAGTCTCTGATATTTCCCAAACCCCAGTCCCTGATATCTCCCAAACCCCAGTCCCTGATATCTCCCAAACCCCAGTCCCTGATATTTCCCAAACCCCAGTCCCTGATATCTTCCAAACCCAAGTCCCTGATATCTCCCAAACCTCAGTCCCTGATATTTCCCAAACCCAAGTCCCTGATATCTTCCAAACCCCAGTCTCTGATATCTCCCAAACCCCAGTCCATGATATCTCCCAAACCTCAGTCCCTGATATTTCCCAAACCCAAGTCCCTGATATCTTCCAAACCCCAGTCCCTGATATATCCCAAACCTCAGTTCCTGATATCTCCCAAACCCAAGTCCCTGATATCTTCCAAACCCTAGTCCTTAATATTTCCCACATCAGGTACCATGTTAAATCCCGATGACAAGGACGAAAATCCTGTGCCTGTCATCACAGCCCTGATATATCCTAAACCCCATTCCCTGATATCTCCTAAATCCCAGCCCCTGATATCTTCCACATCAGGTACCATGTTAAATCCCGATGACAAGGAAGGAAATCCTGTGCCTGTCATCCCAGACCTAGATATCTCCCAGATAAATCCCAATTACGAAGCAGGCTTCCCGTGTATCTCCACAATTCATAGTAACAGTACTTTAACGTTAACTAAACTGTGGCACCATTCAACACTGGTCAAATCAACAGGCTCAAATGCTACTGCTATATATAACAATTTTAACAGCGATAGTTTCATAAAAAATATCGAACGATGTTGACGTTTATATTCTCTAGAAATCGTCTGCTGATATAAAACAAAATGAAACAAAGAAGAAGTATCACTGTCGACAAAATATTCGATACAACAACAACAACAACAACAACAACAACAACAACAACATCAACAACAACAACAAACATAACATGTATAACATAAATATTATACAAATGGCAGAGTGGTCGTCTTAAGTGCGCCAAGTTGGGTCCGAACCATTATATGATTATATGAGAATGTTTGCCATTTACTTTCTTTTTTTTTCTTTTTTCTGCTATTTACTTGCGAAAGGACAGAGGTTTTACTCAGATTCATTCTAATGTCTTCATCTACTAATATAACTGACTATATGCTTTACACGAGTATAACCTGTCATGTGTTGAAAATGGCGTTAAGCACTATTTAACAAAAAATAATAATTTCAAATTACTTTAAGTCCACTAACTGTAACACCACCCTATATATTTAACACTTAGTCTGGCACAAATGATAAACGAAATAGTTTGTAACATAATAATTTAGCGTGCTATAAATATCACATAAAAAGATGGGACACATTTCTTTATTTAAACACATATAACATAAAACGGGACAATCAAGTAGAAATAAGATATTTTTGACAACTTGAGACGACGTCAGTAGTGTTTTACATAGCATTGCGTGTTTAATAACATACTTTATGAAAACTATCATTGGGTCATGTCATGTCACAACTACCATCACAAGATATGCATAATAAGTATCAAGTTCATTATATATATGACAAGGTCATATATATATATATATATATATACAAGTTATAAAATGTATTCGGATAGTATTATTCAAACTGTAGGATTTTGAGGGGTGAGCTGTCCGTACCCTTCTCCATCCCCACGTCACCCACACATACTGAGCTTTGTAAAATTATACATGTGATCATTTTACAAAATTGATTTACAAAAACTCGCATTGAACTCCACCACGCTACCACACCAACAAATGCAACTAAATTACATTACTCGATTCCCATCTTCATTCCACGTCCCCCACTCCCTTTCACACACACATACACACACACACACACACACACGCACACACGCACGCACGCACGCACGCACGCACGCACACACACACACACACACACCTCACACATACCAATCCCGTCATGTTTTTTTGTCACAATGTATTTTTTACAACAGCAACCATATTTACCAAATCGGCACCGTGTTTTGACTTTTGACTCATAAATTTTCTTTCATTTCAAGCGTTTTATGACACTTCCGTTGTAATATCTGAAAAATGGCAGAAAAACTAAAAATTAGTTTATTATTGCCACACCACCTATCTGGTATTACGAAAACATCACTCGGTGACATGAAATGAATTTATATTAAACTGAACAATTGAAAAACCTTTCCACAGTAAACAATTGGTATGAAAACGTATTTAATTACGTCTTTTAATTTATTTTCAAATTGCCTGTGACGTCTGAAAATATATCACGTGTAATGTGTTCCTAGAATAAATGTGCCCAACAGAGTTTTCCAAGGACACGGACACCGACACAGCATAAACAAACATACAAAATAACCATTGTAATGTAATACATACACGCCCGCCCGCCCGCCCGCCCGCACGCACGCACGCACGCCCGTCCGCACGCACGCCTAGAAAACCCGCCCGCCACCCCGCACGAACGCACGCACGCACGCACACACACACACACACACACACACACACACACACACATGTTAAGTAATTTAATACATACATACATAATAACTACTGTAATGTAATACATACATACAGAATAACCACTGTAATGAAATACATACATACAGAATAACCACTGTAATGTAATACATACATACAAAACAATCATTTTTTTTTTTTTTTTTTTTAAAAATAGTGTGTCTTACAAAAGCAGGTCAACTTTTATATGGGAATATATTAATTCCTGCTATGAAAAATAATAATTAAAAATAAAATAGAGATGTTTTGTTGTCCTACGTGTCAATTCAATCCAACTGTAACAAATAAATTCATGTTTCAATCATCTAAATTTGATTAAGACAATATACGTGTACTGGAAGCAATATTATCTTGATTTTAACATGGCATTCATTTGCCTCAATTGAATTATACTCTTAGTGTTAAAGTTAGTACATTCGCTTTCAATTAAGTGCAATCCATGTGGATTTTTCCAATATCGAAATAAAATCTCGGTGCATTGAATGCCGTCCTATGTCCTATCTGTTTTTGCCACAGTGAATCAATATATATATAACGTTGTCGTGTATTGGTTTAGGAATTCTCACCCATTGGCAGAGATTTCGAGGAACATGACATTTTTGTTGCTGGTGAACCCAAAACCGCCTAAACCCAGGGATAATTATTTTAATTCGAACCTCAAAACTCAGATTGTTATATTCTTCAGTGAATTGCTCGTTGGTTAAAGACAGAACATAGCACCGTTAGCAGGATATACATATATTTGTATGATATTGATACGCCTTCTTAATTTGAGCCGGGCCCGATTAGCTCAGTCGGTTACACGTCTGACTATCAATCAAGGGGTCGTGAGTTCGAATCCCCCGCCCGGCAACAGTCTCCGTGGTGATTGATATACGACATTGTGTCTCATTATCATTCGTCTCTCACCACTGATTCAAGTGGGAAAGTTATCGGTTACTTGCGGACATGGGGTGTGCTCGAGTACTGGTTAATCCCAGGAAACAGTGGTTAGGTTAACTGATCTTCGGTTAGCCCTCGATGGCATAAAAATGACGCCAAATATTCACTTAATCAATCAATCAATCTTAATTTGATTAATGTTGTTGTAGCGATTGATTGATTTTATGCAACAATGAAATGACATAATAGAATGTCCACAAAAATGGCATAAAAGAATGTCCACAAAAATGACATTATACAATGTCCACAATAGAATTTTATGATTTAATTTGCGGCCTATATAAACTAAATGACAGAAATTAGATCCGGTGAATAAAAAGTAGTTTCTGTCGCGTATGATCATTTTGGCGGTAATCAAGCCGGGTTAACATGATGGCCATTTAATAAGATTAATTTAAATATATTTCGTTGTGATAAATGATATGTTGTAACAGTCAAGCAACAGGAAAACAGTACAGTTATAAGTTATTACAATACTGGTATTGTTGTGGTTGTTTTTTATTATTTAAAAAAACAACATTTTGAAATTTATAAAAACAATCAAACTATTGATTTATACGGTAAAAGAATGTTAACAGATAAAGAACAAATTATTTCTGCCATATGACATTTTTATGTCATTTGTGATGCTTTATATCTAATATATTGCATGACATTTCGCCAGATTTGCCATCTGCGCTACGACTGTCTTCAGCTAAGAGTGCGTAATAATTTGAAAAAAACTGATTGAATTCAATTATCGTGGGATCATTCATTTACACAGTCTGTATCAAATCAAGAAAATATATGTGTCTGCTAAAGATATTGCTAATACGGTATATGTCATTCAAATTGCTGTAAATGCCATTTTCAAAGTTACATAATATTATGACACCATACTAAAACTTATTGCAATGGAAGATCAAAGATACATCTGTACTCACCGTCCTTACTCGTTAAAAGGCCAAAAACATTCTACCAGAGCAGATCGAGTCTTATGATGAAATGATGAAGTGGCTATTGTACAACTGCTGGTTTATTTACCTGTCAGTATTGGTACAGTATTCTAAAGCTACACCATTACTCGACTGCTGAAATGTGTATAATGAGTATACTCACAGATTCATGTGTACTTGTTTACAATTAAGCTCCTCCCTGGAATTTCAAAATTTTGGCAGTTGGAGTTTTCTATTCAAACTACATATGGTTCACATATTTCGGAAACTATATTTCGCTAATGAAATCTATTAAGCTTAAGCACTAATTTCGTAGTAAACAAAAGTATAACAAAAACATTGCGGTGGTAACTTTAAAATTTTGAAAAAGGGGTTTCTGATTTGGATCCTGTACAGTTACTCTTACACCATATTATCATAGTAATGATCATTTTGCAAATATTTACGCCAGAACCATACCTGTCGTATCAGTGACAAATGACGAGGAATTGTATATGCCGTGTTGTATTTCAGTGACATGTCTATTAGATTTAAGTAGTGAACACTTAACCAAATATTTTGTGTAAGTGTGTTATAGATGGTAATTACTACTAGTATTTTTTACATTCTAAGTTTTTTAAAAATGGCATTCATATAAACTCAAACTAATTAACTGTTATTAACGAAGATAATTCTCTGATTCAAATAATAAACACACTTCTTGTAGATGGGAGTTGTCTTGTAAGATGCTTAGTACTGGCACTGTTGAGGGGGAAAAGACGGTATTTGGATAAGTTGATAAGAAAACCTGTTTCGCAATCGACGTAAAAAAATTGTTTTTATTAAATGCGTCTTAGTTTACATGTTAATTTTAGACACTGTTAACTCAAAGAAAGAAACAGCTCGCTCGGTTGTGTGGGTGACTTACAGGTAAATGTTAGGTTTTTAATACTTACTAATAGTAATTATTTTTTTCCAATTTTGAAAGATAAAAGTCAAATGTGATTTGTCACGTCCATGTTCAAACAATAAGAAATGTACTTGGGGAATCAACATATTTCATACGAACATTAACATTTAAAAGAAAATGCAAAACCGGTAGGACAAAAATAACCTTTTCAAATGACTACTTTGCATGATCATTTCACCTTCAAAGAAGTATTAATTATCAATTTGTTTCAACAAAGACCCCACAGTGCAAAGTAAAAAGCAAAAACAGATATTTCACATATGTTTAACACTTGTTTGATGAATTCAACGAAGAAAATATCGTTAACCAATGATGATTCCTCTACATGCCATTCGGCAGTTTATGTTTCTTTGCCCAAATTGATTTTTTTTGTCTTTATTATAAGTTTATTAAATAAGACAAAACAACAAATAGAAATTTGTGATCTTAATCGAAATTTCACGTCAAACTCTATTTATCACTTTTTTTTCTTCAAATCAATAAAAAACTAAACTAAAACGAAATCTATCAAAAGGTGTTCTGCTATGAAAGAATGAGTGTATATATCGTGGCGAATGGTCCATTCGTTATTAACGCGTGAGAATTTTCACTTTTGGGTTATCTTAAAATTAATGAAAAAATGCATACAAAATCAGGTCATCGTCATAAAATTTTGGTAGTAGAAGAAAGAGCTGGCACTCTTAAATACATAAACTTTCTTTGACATCGGGTGACATTTTATGCATAAATTGTATCTGTATGTGAGTGGTGCGTGAGTGTATAATATCTTAAGGAAGGAAACATTGGCATCAGGGCACGCTACCAAGAAAAACAATAGAAAACTCGATTTCATTGAGGTGGGAAGCGAAATATGCAACACCCCCTCATACGCCCAACACAACATTAACTTACACAGTTGCACCCTTAATACCACGATAGCAATATTACAGCGATTAAAAATGTCCTATGTTAATTTGTTTCAAATAATTTCAAAATGGTTTGTTGCTGCAGATGAGTAGAGCAAAAGCTGGCATAGCATGCACTGCAACATGACATCACTGGTGTCACTGCACTATTCAGCCTGCAATTTAGTGTGCAATTTTTGTGGGGATACATCGTTTTATATACAACAAAGAACACAATTGAACTGTGTGGTGAGACCTGAAGCGGTATTACATTTTTGAGCCTCATCGAATGAGCTCCATGTTTGCATTAAAGCAGATATCAGATATACAAACAAGACTGGGTCCAAGTATAATGCGAATTTTCACGACCGCTACACAGCACCATAAAACAGGGAAAAAATTAAGCAGAACAATCTGGTGCAGTGTCTGGTAACTGCAATCCCAGACTGTCATTCTATCCAATTACGTCATAATCTAATTAATATCCGAGTAATTGCATCTTAAATACTCTTGAAACATTAGATGTTTTGAAATCTAATGCGTATTACATGTCCTAATTGAACTACACAAAATAATTGTTTGCGCATCTTATGTTTTTACTTATGCATTGAGTATGCATATACGTGTAAAGTAACATGTACTGTATCTACGTTAGTGTATTCAAAAATGTTATAAAATAATACTTTTCGGTGAAAACCTTCAATTTGTTTTATATATACAATATTCTGTTTAAGTATGTAGCGATTCGGGAAAGAGCGAGGTCAGATTCATCTGTGCACTAGATTTAAGCTCCACAATAGGGATTTAAGCTACGCTATGGGGAGATAAGCTCGACGGCGGGATTTACGCTCCACAATGGGGATTTAAGCTCCGCAATGGGGAGATAAGCTCGACGGCGGGATTTTAGTTCCACAATTGGGATTTAAGCTCCACAAATGGGTGATAAGCTCGACGGCGGGATTTAAGCTAAACAATGGGTATTTAAGCTCCACAAATGTGTGATAAGCTCGACGGCGGGATTTAAGCTCAACATTTGGGATTTAAGCTCTACAATGGGGAGATAAACAGCTCAACAATCAGTATTTAAGCACCACTATAATGATAAAGGTTTAAGCTCATCGGCTGGGTTTAAGCTCCACAATGGGATTTAAGCTCAACAATAGGGGTGTAAGCTCCAAAATGGATATTTAAGATCCACAATGGGGATGTAAGCGCCATGATGGGGATTTAAGCTCCACAATTGGGAGATAAGCTCAACAATCGGTATTTAAGCTCCACAATTGGGGTTTAAGCTCAACGGCTGGGTTTAAGCTCCACAACGGGATTTAAGCTCCACAATGGGGATGTAAGCTCCAAAATAGGAGTGTAAGCTCCACAATGGGGATTTAAGCTCCTCAATGGGGATGTAAGCTCTACAATGAGTATTTAAGCTCCACAATGGGGATGTAAGCTCGACAATAGGGATTTAAAATCCACAGTGGGGATCTAAGTTCCACAATGGGGAGGGGTGGTGGTAGGTAGGTGGGTGGGGGTAAATCCACAATGTTGTTTGCTACTGACCATTTTGACGCGATAACACCTGCTATAGCCTTAACCTAGTTAGTTTATTTGTGTGGGGTGCGTGGTCCTGTGGTAGAGTTTCGGTTTCATGATCGGAGAGTAGTGGGTTCGATCATCTGCCACGGCTATGTGCGGTGTCCTTAAGCAAGTATTTTATCTGAAACTTCATTTTTAAAGAAGTTTTGAACATTTATGATCACATCGATTTTAAAAACATAAATAACAATCTTTAAAAATGCAAATCGATATTTTCTTGTGTTTTTTTTTTGTTTGTATTTTATAAATAAAATGATTTTTTTTATTGTTTGTGGGGACTGTTTGGAGAAAGCGACGCTAAAATGGATGCAGCATTGTATGTTATATGACACCAATAAAGCCTAATGATTTTTTTCCCAGAAAAAATTGACATGTGTCCCTTAAATATAATGCACCACTTTTGCAAATCACTTGAAAAAATACTAGTTTACAGTCAAAATGCTCTAATTATTGTTTCGTGGTTAATGTGTTGGTAAAAAAAACATCTTCTCATAATTACAAAACCATTATTTTAGTGGAATAAAGTCCCTCGCTGTCATTATACGCAGCTAACCTCTTAACGATGTCCTACGTTAATGACAACCAATTTCCTTGATCATTTTAACAGGAATTTGTCATTTTGTATCAAAACGATTTTGATAATTGGTATATTTTTTTACCAATTAAATGATGGCAATTTTGCATGTCTGGTACAAGCGTAAACATGGTGAAGTTATATTAGCGTAAGGTAGACAGTCTTAACAATGGTGATAATTAGTCTTATTTAAGAACCATAAAGAGCAAAAATGGTTGTGTTATCATTAAGCAGTCGCAAATTGAAAACTAGTAATTTCCTTTTTGTATCGTAAAAATAAACGGTTTTTCATTTCCTATTAAAACAAAATCTTCTATTTATAAAGTTTTATGAATGATTGTTAATTATTTTATAATATTTTACCAAGGAATTATATAGACAAGGAAAGGCAATTGATTGAGATTGTGTGAACGCATCGCTTGCAATATCTCGTTTTTAATTATCTTAACTTCCATTCATCTCTGGAACACACATCAAAATTCTTACCCTGCCGAATGAAAACAATACCATTCCCAGAAATGTGTGTTTAAAATTGTTGAAGTACTTGAATCTACAAAATGTGTACATTGCTTCTAAAATAACGACAAATTACAATAAATTTTCCTTCAAACCTCAATATATTTAATTTAAGAGCATTTCGCGTGATCGAAACATGTTTAAACATCTAAGATTACATACAACTAACAGTTTATGTACAAGAAATAAGTTGCCTGTGATTTATGAATGATTAATTTGCAAATAATGAATCCTTCGTGTGCTGTTTCATCAACATATAGTCAGGAGATGCAAGTTTCTATACACGTCCTTGGTTTTACTAATAGACTTGTAGTAGTGGATATAGTTTAGCCGGTCACGTCAGCGAGTGCGGGCTTTATCCCCAGATATTTGACCCTCGATGGCGTAAATCTGACGCTTAATATTCAAACGAACAATCTGAACCCTATACGGTGTTTACGAATTGTTGAAATAAGATTAAGTCAATGATTTGATTGATTGATTAAATGGATATTTATCGTCATTTTTATGCCATCGAGGGCTAACAGACGATCAGTTAACAAAACCACTGTTTCCTGGGATTAACCAGTACTCGAGCACACCCCATCTCAGCAAGTGACTGATAACTTTCCCACTTGAATCAGTGGAGAGAGACGAATGATAATGAGACACAATGTCGTATATCAATCATCACGGCGACTGTTACCGATGGTGTGAGTGGATAGTTTGAGCAGCTAGCAAAGTACATTTACACTGACCCAGTGTTATTATTACTTCTGACTCCTTTCAAGTAGATCAAAATCTGCGGAACGGACCAAGCGCTCCCGGTTTGGTTTGTTAAATAGCAAAACTGGCTTAGCACGAGAGCGACTACCGCTCCACCCGCTGGTCGCATAACGTTGTGTGTCAAAGTTAATACAATGTAACACAAATTAGTGTTTACTAAAAGAGCATCAGCTTGTCTAAGGAAAATGGCGGATCTTGAAACAATATCGATCGCTGACTGGATGATCGACTTATTTGATTGACAGTCCGCGTCATGGCAATTGTTTCGCTACCATCTATCAGCATGATAGGAGAACGCTGTTTCGCTACTATCTATCAGCATGATAGGAGAACGCTATTTCGCTACCATCTAACAGCATGATAGGTGAACGCTATTTCGCTACCATCTATCAGCATGATAGGAGAACGTTATTTCGCTACCATCTATCAGGATGGTAGGAGAACGCTATTTCGCAACCATCTATCAGCATGATATGACAATACTGTTCGCTACCATCTATCAGCATGATAGGAAAACGCTATTTCGTTACCATCTATCAGCATGATAGGACAATACTGTTCGCTACGCTCTATCAGCATGATAGGAGAACGCTATTTCGCTACCATCTATCAGCATGATAGGAGAACGCTATTTCGCTACCATCTATCAGCATGATAGGAGACTACTGTTCGCTACCATCTATCAGCATGATAGGAGAACACTATTTCGCTAACATCTATCAGCATAGGAGAACGCTATTTCGCTACCATCTATCAGCATGATAGGAGACTACTGTTCGCTACCATCTATCAGCACGATAAAAGGACGCTGTTGGTCAGTGCACCGTTTTAGTAAGTGGTCAATAGCTATGAATTGTGAGACAGACGTGTAACTCCCTGCTTTTTCATTCGGATTTTAAAGGCCTGATTCAAGAAGACACAAAAACGGCACGAGTAGTTTTGCATGTTTATAACCGCTCATGAACTCAATAAAATCGCATCTTCTGTTTTTCTTCTTTCTGTTTCTTCTATGCTTCCAATGGAGCTATTTATAGATCTGATACTATTTATAGTTCAAGGAATGTTGTTAGAATAGCGTGTGAGCAGAGGAGAGGAATGTTTGAGTAATGGAAATGTAGTTTGATGTTTATCCTTCTTATGATGTGACACAAACGTTAAAGATAGTGTCGTTTTAATTTACATGTGACAACAGTTAAGTAGTTATGCAGTCAACGTTTGCAGTAATTGTTATAAATTTGAGCACTTGCATTTATTACATTCATTCGTTTTTCTCACCACTTGTCAAAAAAGGCAATGGAGAATATGATACACAGTGTATAATGACGGCTTAACAGAAATTTGCTTACATAATAAGTATCACGTTTGTTATATTTTTTGATTATGCTATTTTTATCACCTAAAGAATGTATATGTTCATAAACTTGTGTTAGTTGCCTCATTTGTGGAAGGTATGCAAAATATTATGTATTACACCTCATCAAACTGAGTTTGCTATTTTCATTCTGTGCTTGCCATGTATCAGACGTAATAGTCAAATTTAAAGCCTCAAAGTGAGTGAAGGGGGCGGGGGAGCGAGGTCATGGTGGTGTGTTTGAAAAGTTCGACTGAATATTCTCAAATTTCCGAACAGTTAAGTTTTTCAATATTTTTTTTAAATTTTGTTTTAGTATAAAATGACTTGAGTATATACCTGGCAGATCTCATCACATTGTAGCACCCCTCTTTTTGCAACGGTTACATGATTCTTGTACTTAAAAAAGTTCTTTGCAATTGGTTTTGAAATATTTTCAAAATGATTCCTAGGTGATGTGATTTCTTGCTGCAGATGAGTAAAGTAAAATCTGGCATAACATTATTGCAATACGAAATCATTGATGTTAAAAAAGTTACATTGATATGATTGGAACAGATTCGAACAGATACATGTATTTATGAGCGTTTGAAGACTTCTTTTAAAAAGAAAATCTAAGTGTGTCACTACACTGTCTAAAAAACCAGCTAGTCAATCTACCTCTTATTGTACATTTTTGCTATGGATTAAAATACTTAAAAAAGATTATACTTATGTGGATTCATTATACCGCGGCAATCCTAGACCTTTCTTATTTAGAACAAAGAACAAAACCCAACTGTATAGTGAGACAAGACGAGAAATACGCTCCTTTACATCACATCAATAATACGTATTTTTCAATGACATGTTCATTTATAGAATAGATTTGAATTCCATTTTTTTTAATTTCTCAAAAATAAAAGCTATTGTATCTTATTTTATAGACGAATCGTTGTGTGAATATATCGACAGACACGGCGATAGCCTTTGGCAAAACACATTAGTCCGTTCTTTTAG
Source organism: Panopea generosa (assembly GCA_029582155.1). Lineage (NCBI taxonomy): Eukaryota > Metazoa > Mollusca > Bivalvia > Adapedonta > Hiatellidae > Panopea > Panopea generosa. Next base: position 23,421,537 of record CM055909.1, read on the forward strand.
TAAATTAATCGTGGCCAAGTGGTCTAAGGCTCCGTCGCAAGATCAATTACCTCTCATCGCTAAGGTCGTAGGTTCGATTCCCACTCGCTACAAAATCGTTTTCTGAGAACGTCTATCAGTTACTTGCGGAATGACGGTGATTCTACTTAGATAAATTCTGAGGTCTTCCTCCACCAATGATAACTGGATATGCAATATATAACTTGAAATGTGTTGAAAATGGCGTTAAAGCTAATAAATTAATTAATTAATTACCAAAGCGACCAACCATATACATACATGCATATCAAAGGATGAGTAACTTTCCCATGTGTGATATAACGAGTACTTAGGAATAGTTAGTTTTAGATATAGATATTTCTTTATTTAAGTCTCATCATGGTTAATACACAGTATATACATTAAATTAAACATTATATTTAACAGTTAACCATGCCATTCTATAAAGAATTATAAGAGACTATATTACATGTAAAACATATCAATACATATTTTAAACCAATTTGTCACAATTAATAATACTTGTTGTTTATATATTTACTGATAACCTTAATGACTAGCAAACATACTTGCAGAATAGCACATATAACACACCACGTTTTAACATATAAATACACAGTAAAAAATGAGAGGCCGGTGCTAATCTTGACATATTGTCTAAAATGTTATTAAAATTATATAAGATTACGATGTGAGGAGGAAAGGAAATGCTAACGCATCTGCTACTTAAAGCTTAAAAAATATTTTAAAAAATCGAATATCATTCTAGATCAGATCTAGAATGAACTGATTAGCACCGACTTCTCACTACAATGTTAAAATGCTTCATATGTCTAAATCAACTATTACATTATTTATATACAACTATATAAAATATTTCTTCTTCTCTCTAAAATCATAAAACAGGTTTTGGCACTTAGTTTCACAACACTTTGGTTCGATAGTATATAGCATAGTTTATCATTATCGCTACACGAATTAAATTCCTTAAAAACACTTACAATTTCTGTCAATAACTCTGATCGAATGGTATCATACAAAGGGCAATTTAGTAACACATGCATCTCATTTTCAACTTCATCTTTACAATGAAAGCATACTCGATCATTTACACTCAGCTGTCTATATCTTCCAGTTTCTATGGCTATTGGAGCAGTGCCACTTCTAAATTTTGCTAAAGCACCTCTATGGCGTCTATTGTATACTAATTTACAGTATGGTTCCACAATATATTCATGTTTGAACTGTTTATAAAGTCTAAGTTTATTTCCCCCGTTACCTCTTTGTGAAACTTCTCTGTTTACGTCTTCATGCCACTTTGTGACAACGTCATAAACAATCAGTGGTATTATTTCGTTTAAAAGTACAAATTTATTTGCATTTTCATTAACATTACCATATCTTTCTACATTATATTTTTTGAACATTTCTAATACTTTAAAATTCCAGTTCTTGCATCTATTATTACTTTTTGAATTTGACCATAAAAATATCTTTTTATTTAGTCTTGTAGTTTGCATATTAATACAACGACACCAATTTAATAGTACACATTTCCACACTTTACCAATACATGGTGTCCATCCTATATCTCCAGTAACTGCAGAATTTGGTGTGTATTTACCCACATTTAAAAAATATCTAGCCGCTCTATTCTGGACAGCATTTATGCTACTAAAATTATGTGTACCCCAAACTCCCGCCCCATACGCAATAACTGGAAAAACAAGATTATCATATAATTTTGAAAAAACTTCATATGGGAAACCACCGAAAGCTTTTGATTTTGCAATAAGTAGGCCTAACGCTCTGTTTGCAGATTGCGCAACAATTTTTGCAGTCACTGCAAAATCTAGGTGTTCTGTCAATATAAGACCTAGGTATTTATATTGTGACGTGTACTCAATAACATCATTGCCACACTTAAATATAACATTACAACGTTCACATGATGGATTTCTAAAATGTACTATATTGGATTTGGTACAGTTAACTGACAAATAATTGTTTATGCACCAACTATTAAGCATGTTTAACATATATTGTAGATCTTCTGGTGTTTCTGCTATTAGAACAATATCGTCTGCATATAAAAGAACTGAAATTAGAGTGTCATCTATCAGAACACCCTTCTGTAATGTATTTATTTTCAAAGCAAGATCATTAATATACAGGTTAAACAGTATCGGTGATAAAGAACACCCTTGCTTCAAGCCCGTATTTACACTAAACCAGTCCGTGTTAAAACCATTTAACTTAATAGAACATAATACATACTTGTAGAGAGACTGAATGGCTTCTAAAAGTTTCCCCCGAATTCCTAACTTATCTATTTTTTTCCACAGAATATCTCTATTTACAGTATCATATGCCTTTCTAAAATCAATAAAAGCACAGTAAGTAGATTTTTTCATTTTTTTCCTAGTATATATTAGGTTTGTTAGAGATGTAAGATGGTCAATGGTACTGCGACCTTTACGAAACCCATTTTGACCTTCAAATATAATATCGTTTTGCTCGGTGAAATTTGTAATTCTATTATTCAATAAACTACAATAAATTTTATAGACTGTAGATGTAATTGTTATACCCCTATACGACAAAGGGTCTCTTGGATTACTAGATGTACATTTTGGAATAGGAGTAATAATACCCTTACCCCACACAGTAGGAACTTTACCTGTATTCAAAAATATATTAAAACACTTATGAAGGTAACTTATAACTATTTCATTCTTTAGGACCTCCCCTGGAATTTCATCTACTCCAATGGAACGACCATTACGAACATCAAGTACAGATTTTCTTACTTCATCTAACGTAAAACCACAACTAAAGTTTTGAATATCATTATTAATATTAAGATTAACATCCACATTTTCTATATCAATATCAGTGTCTATATCTTGATTAAGAAGGTCACAAAAATCTGACTTCCATTTATTAAAAACAGCTGTTTTATCTGTAACAATTTTACCATCGTTATCTAAAATTTCCATAGGTATGTCTTTTTTTCTATTATCTCTAACACCAACCCGACCAATAGTTTTCCAAAATTCATTTGGGTTTTTCTTAACATCATTAATAATCTCTTCCTGCAATTTAAACCAGTATTTACGTTTACTTTGTTGTACATTTTTATCGAATATTTTTCTTTTTTCAACATAAACTTTTTTTTTACTGCTTTTTAAAATACCATTAGTCTTTAACCAAATTCTCTCCGCGCTACACATATCATTCCAAAGTTTACTTAAATTTTCATTCCACCATGGTTTTGAAATTCGTTTACGTTTATTAGAATAGCCATATTTTAAAACAACCTTTTTGCTAGGTATTTTCTCTAACATTTCATCTTTAATAATACGAGAAAACGAATTATATAAAGTATCTACTGAACTCTGTTCTTGTTCATTATTTTCTAATTTTGAAATCGTTTCTTGAATACTGTTATCAAAAGCTATTTCTGAATTAAGACAAAAATGTTCAGGAATATGTCTAACATCAAATTTTGTATACATCTTTTCTGTTACAATATATTCGTTATTTTGTTCTGCAATTGCAGAATTCAAACATTTAGGATGAAAATAACATGTCAAAAGTGAGTGATCAGGTATACTCCTCGACTCTATACATTGTTCCCGCACCATATCCGATGCAATAGTTACATTGACATTATCTATACATTCGATGTCTTCATAAGGAACTATAAAGTAATCGACTACAGAACTACCTTTCGATGAAATACATGTGAAATTATTACTTTTAAAATGTCTCCCATTCATTATACAACAATTACTATCAATTAAAAAATTAGACAACATGTCTCCATATGCATTTTTAGCAAAATCAATCACATCTCTTTCTAAGACATTATCAACACCTTCGATAAAATCTGGCATATCACCAACTCTGCTGTTAAAATCACCACATATGACAAACTGACCTAATTTTTGATATTCATATATATTTGTTAAGAGTTGATCATAAAAATCATTAGGATTGACATATCTGGACGATCCTTGAGGAGGTAAATAACATACACATACGTTAAAAGATAAAAGTGTTAATTTGTTTTTAAAAGACACCCATAAAATACCTTCATATGACTTGTCTAATACATTAATCTCAAACTCCTTATATAAGTCACACTTTACAATTAAACATACGCCGCCTGATCCATTTCTAGCATTAACATGTATCTGTTTCCTATTATGCCCAATAAACACATAGTTATCTAAAGCTAAATGATTTTCTTTTAAAAGATGAGTTTCAGCTATGCCAATAATATCAATATTCATAAAACGTACACAGTTTTCTCTAAAAATAAAATTATCTGAACCGCTATTACTAGACCATCCATTTACATTCCAAAACCCTAATTGAACCTATCTTGATTCACCATAATAGTTCATGTTTCCATTATAGCCTCGTCTGTTTCTCCATCCGTCTTGCTGAGCATTTCTGTTCCAGCTTTCTTGTTTGTTACCTCTTCTGTCATTAGTATGAGAATTGTTTCTGCTTTGGTTATTTGTTTGATCCTTATGTTTGTTGTATTCGCGATTATTGTCGATATGTTGGTAACTTCTATATCACATACAGACAAACCTTATTTGTCATTTGAATGATGCATATCCAATTGTGCGTATTTCTATCTTATCTTCAGCAATATCAAAATTGCCTTTGTTATGTACCCTGTTGGAGAAAAGCAACATTTTGATTTATTTTTTTATTATAATAGCATTATGCATGTTAACATGCTATACAAGTTAAATTTTGACAAAATAACTTTAACTTTATCTTTTCTAAAATAATTTTAACATTGTAATTATTTACTTATCAAATTTTGCAGTAGTTATGCCCCACTGAACGTTTGATGTACATTTAAATTGAATGGTTTTTCAACCATGTGTACCGATATATCTGTTTGTGTTGTATATTATTAAAACAGATTCCTATATGACTAAGTCTGAGAGGTTTTTTAGTCACTGAAAAGATTGTTGTTGGATGGTACGTAGTGTGACTTTCAACATTTATCTCATTATACCGCGACGGTGTTTACTTGACAGCGTATTCTGAGCCCTGACCGCACATACATGGTTTTGTAGCCCAAGTCAGAGTATACTGACATCGGGCCGACCAGACCTTAAAACTATTCTCTAAATGCTGATTTTGTATGACCCGGCCGGGAATCGAACCAATAACCTTCCGCATGCCAAATAATTAATCCTTCGTGTGCTGTTTTAGTCAGGAGATGCAAGTTTCCTATCCTTCTATACAAGTCCCTGCATACATGTAGTAAAATATAACAGACACACATTATAATTCATATCCAAATGCTTGAACAAGTTTTGGGATCATGTCGTTCTGTATTTGAAATTACGATATTGTGGAGATGTATAACTGCCATTGCGTGGAGTTTTTATTCCGTTTAATAACACCATTGCGTCTCTAATCACATGAACAAAAGCTGCAAAATGTTTATGCAAATTCTTCAACAAACTTAAGATACCAGATATATCTTAGCTTAAACCCCCAACTTTTACTGCCAGGGTAGTAAATATTTGTAAGAGGAGACTATCAATTAAAACATTACACTAGGATATCTGCTGATGGTAAATTAACACAGATCCTTGTGTTTAAAATGCATATCCATCGAATTTCAAATTTTTGGCAGTTGGAGTTTGTAATCAAACTGCATATATCAAACAATTTTGGAGGTTTTTTTTTAGTCAATTAAATGTATAACAATATTCAAGTAGTATGCTTAAAAATAAAAAAAAACAATGCATTGATTATTTGGTTTGAATCATGTACTGAATTATATAAAACCTGCCCAAGAGCCACCTTGCTGCTTTTAAACGGCAGCTGGAGCTTTAGAGAAACTTAACTTTTATAGAAATCTTTACATTTGCTTATAGATGACTTATAACATCTTAGAATGTAAATAAAAAACTACAAACTATATGTTGACTCCATCAATATGCACGCTTTCATTCCATTGTTTTAAATCGCAAAATGTTTTTCTTAAAGAAGCACATGTTGAATATTAAATTACTTCCGTTGAGAACGTTACAATAACAGCTAATCCGTTCTACCCAACATCTGCGTTACCCATTGTGTGTAGGCAATTGTAATAATTCACCTCATCTTTGTTCATAGTACAAACGTAACAGCATGTTGTTGTTAGTGGGGAATTATGGATGGATCGAAGCTATTAAGAAGACTTACGGCGCAAAACGCAAATAGTTTGTTGAACGATTACGATAAATCATATAATATGAAGCAATTTCCTTCAATAGATTAGAATCCGCGCCTGTTCTTGACAAATTGTAAAGGAACTTATCGGTTAATGCATGATTTAAATGATTGTTTGAACGCGTTTTTTTTTTGTTATATTTGTTTTAAAATGTGACAGTTAATTGTTTGAGATGTTTGATATCCACCATGTATTACAATCATGCTAGCGGGTGGGTGGTCGTGCAGGTGGGTTGTCGAGTGAGTGATTGAGAGAGAGAGAGAGAGAGAGAGAGAGAGAGAGAGAGTGCGAGAGAGAGAGAGAGAGAGAGAGAGTGAGTGAGTGAGTGAGTATTGGGTGGGTGGGTCTTTCCGTCGGTCCGTCGGTCGGTCGGTCCGTCCGTCGGTCTGTCGGTCCGTCGGTCCGTTCGTCGCTCCGTCTACATTTAATCAAATATAAATTATTCACCGAGTACACTGAACCATATTCAATAGTACGTATAACAGCCAAACATATAAAAAGCGTGTGAATGTGCGTCTGTGCACGTGAATGCGTACCTCCATATATGCATGCACGTGTATGTAGACACACAGGTAGTTTCTTTATTGACTTTTTAACACTAGTGTATTGTTTATTAATTTATTTGTTTTCTAAATGAATATTTCACCAAAACAAAGCAATGAGAAATGCCTTGTTGATCAATGTGAGCTGTCACACAGACAGTTAAATAATTGTAATTGAATCTTTTTTTTATAAAAACAAGTGCAGATAACCAGTTTATTTCCTTTTCAAATAAGCTATAACGTGCACGTTTAGGAGCGATTAATTAGATACGTACTTGTTGCAATTATATATTACCGCAACATACCACTGTTTAGTTACAACTTGCTTTTCATTTATTCAGCGTTGCACAATATAATCCATCAAATATATGGTATAAGCATTGACCCCTTACGACATGAATTTAAACGCTCTTTTATGCTAAGCTCGTAATACAGGCAATTTTTAAATGACGTTTTTTTGTATTTAAAATAGCAGTTGAAACAAACGCAATAACAGCAATCATAGCTAAAATAACCTTCAGCACAATAAAAAAACAACATAAAAAATTACAATGATGAAAACAACAGCAGCAGAAGCAACGAAAGCAACAACAAATAAAACGATGAAAACAACAACATTACTTACAGTCATAACAGAACAATAGCAGCAGCAGTAGCAACAACATTATTAACAATTACAACGATAAAAACTACAACAATAATTTGAATTATAACAACAACAACAGTACCAAATACAGCAACATGAACAACAACAAATACATGGCATCAACAACAACATCAATACTAACAGCAGTTACAACATTACCACCACAACCAAAACCACCACCAAAACACAACACCAACAACACTACCAAAACACCACCCCCATTAACACCACCAAATTTACCAGCCCCACTAGCACCACCAAATACACAACCTTCACTAACGCCACCAAAAAACAAACCCTAAGAACACCAAAGAAACATTATAAAAACACAACACCATCAAATACACCATCCCACTACAACCACCCAACCATCACCCCAACTAACACCACCAACACCGCACTAACACCACCAAAAGCTCCCCACTAAACAACACAACCAAATAACAACACCACCTAAAACACCACCAAATTATAACACCACCTAAAACACCATCACCAACACAACCAACTTATAACAGCACCTAAAACACCACTACCACCAACACAACCAACTTATAACACCACCTATTACACCACCACCAACACAATCAAATTATAACACCACCTAAAACACCACCACCAACACAAACAAATAATAACACCACCTAAAACACCACCACCAACACAATAAAGTTTTAACACCACCTAAAACACCACCACCAGCACAATCAAATTATAACACCACCTAAAACACCACCACCAACACAACCAAATAATAAAATCACCTAAAACACCACCACCAACACAACCAAATAATAACACCACCTAAAACACCACCACCAACACAACCAAATAATATCACCACCTAAAACAACACCACCAACACAACCAAATTATATCACCACCTAAAACAACACCACCAACACAACCAAAAACAACTACAACAAAAACAGCTACACATAAATCTATATATAAGAAACATAAAAAAGAATCCAATAAACAAATGCCCCATACTGCCTTTGTTGGTGATATTTAAGACCTCAGACTAGCATCGTACTAATTTGATAATTAATTCAACATGCCAGTATTTGTTTATTATCCAATTTACCGGCCTTTAATGCATATTTTCACTTTTAACTTAATGAGTCTAATATTCATTAAATAATACCGATAAAAGCAGCACATAAACGTGGAAGTCCAGAAGCCTTTCATGAAGCATCTGTGATCACTACTTTAGATGGACATCAGGACATTAATCTCGCTAACGCTCTTGCGGGCGAATGGAATAAAGTTGTAAATGAACCCGCCAAAGTGGTAAACGGAAAGCATAAGAAAATTACTCTTCGATGTGTTTGTTTCATACTCGTGATGTGAACGAATAAAGTTATGACTATAGCCAGGCTAGCTTAATATAGTATATGACAGAAAAGGGAAAACATATTTCCCATTTGTTTGTCATACCCAGTCAGGAGCGCGTCAGACTATCAATTCCAGGGTCGTGAGTTTGAATCCTCGCCCGACCAGTCTCCGTTATGATGATGATTATACTGTGTCTCATTATCATTCGTCTCTCCCATTGTTTCAAGTTGGATGTGCTCAAGTACTGGCTAACCTGCCATGATCCCACGAAAGAGTAGTTAGGGAGACTGGTCGTTTATTAGCTATCAATGGCATGAAATGACGCTAAATATTTACGCAATCAATCACTAGTATTGTATTAATTATTTGTTCCCGTCCATTAAAGAGTGCATAACGAAGCTGCCTTGTATCTTATACTATAAAAATTGAGACAGCTTCAACACCTACGTATGTATACATGTATTTTGCGGCAGACAATTTCGCAGAGCCCCGATATATCTACACCCTATACCCACGTGATAGTTGTATTACAATCGATATCAAGATCGCATTTGGGGTATGCTTTGGTTAATGCGTCGTAGAATACGCGCGAAGTAAGACGATGGCGCATTGACATCGCTTTGGAATACAGTGGTAATGATTTACTAAGTTGTCACATATTTATTTATTTCCGTCTCATCATAATATACAAACATACAATAAAATCAATGTATGTACGCATGAAATAAAATTTATTATGCCATTTATATTAAAATATTTTAAGAGACTCCACATTTAAAAAACATTATTCTTACATGTACAGTTATGGTCCTTCAGTTGACTAAATTTTTTAATGTTTGTTAAAACATATCACATACAAACATATGACCAGTTATTGTTATTCGTACCATAGTGCATCACAACGTGATACAGAAGGATCTAAAATTGTATTAAAAGGAACAAAAATAAACTGTGATATTTGTAAACTAGCACCTGGGGGCAATGCTACTCTACTAATAAACGCAAATAAGAATTTGTTTTTGAAAAATCATTTATCACACCAGATCAGATATGTTATTGGAATATAGTGGTAACGATTCACTAAGTTGCCACATACGTGACAAAGACGGAGCTTTAACACTGCAAACATCTCTGAGTAATACATCTGATTCCATTTGGATTTTGTTTGTATTTAAACATCATGCTTGACAGCGTGTTTGCAGGCACTTTACTGCGAAAACTGCCCTGTAATAATAGCATCCTCTATCGAAGAATACAATTGATACCATAAGAGAATCCTGTACATAATGCATCAGTCTAAAGATGAACTTAGTTCTCTAAAAGTAGTTGACCGAAGGCTTACAACGTACATAATTGTCTGGGAGTGGGCGGGGGGGGGGGGGGGGGGGGGGGGGGGGGGGGGGGGGAGAGAAACTGAGTTTCAAAAGAAGATCAAGTAATAATATCCATTAAGACAATGACTTGATATACTCTATACTAAGATGCGTATCACTTATTACAAAATAATACCGTTATTTCATTTGGATTCCATTTTCGATTAGAATTCCTGTACTCAGATTTAGTTTCATATAAAACAAGTAAACCACATTTATTTTACACCAGCAGCATATGCTAATCAGATCTTTTATATATGTCATACTGTATTTATCAGTTTAATCATTAGTTTGACCCCGTGGAAGAGAAGTCAGAGGTGATGTCGTCTTTAAAATGCAGAACGATATTTTCTTCGATTTTTGTTTTGTTTGTATTTTATGAATAAAATGTTGTTTTTTTATTGTTTGTGGGGACTGTTTGTAGAAAGCGACGCTAAAATAATGCAGCATTGCATGTTAAATGAAAGCAATAAAGCCATATGATCTTTTTCAGAAAAAAATTGACGTGTGTCCATTAAGTATAATGCAATACTTTTGCAAATCACATTTAAAAAATACTAGTTTACAGTCAAAATGCTCTACTTATTGTTTCGTGGTTAATGTATTGATAAAATAACATCTTCTCATAGTTACAAAACCATTATTTTAGTGGAATAAAGTCCCTCGCTGTCATTATACGCATCTAACCTCTTAACGATGTCCTACGTTAATGACAACCAATTTCCTTGATCATTTTAACAGGAATTTGTCATTTTGTATCAAAACGATTTTGATAATTGGTATATTTTTTTACCAATTAAATGATGGCAATTTTGCATGTCTGGTACAAGCATAAACATGGTGAAGTTATATTAGCGTAAGGTAAGAAAGGCAAGAAACGAACTCGAGAGCGCGGTTCATGTGTCATCGTAGCTTTCTTTGCAGATGTATAACAATAAATTAAAAACATTAGTCCGTTCTTTTAGTAAATTTTGGTCATTCGTGGTCGAGTGGTCTAGGGCTCCGTCGCAAGATCAATTACCTCTCATCGATAAGGTCTTAGAATGTTTGTTTGTCAGTTACTTGCGGAATGACGGTGATTCTACTTAGATTAATTCTGAGGTCTTCTTCCACCAATGGTTACTGGATATACTATATATAACTTGAAAAGTGTTGAAAATGGCGTTAAAACTAATTAATTAAATCATTATAAACCAAAACGACCAAACATATACATACATGCATATCAAAGGATGAGTAACTTTCCCATGTGTAATATTACGAGTACTTAGGAATAGTTATTTTTAGATATATCACATACAGACAAACCTTATTTGTCATTTGAATGATGCATCTCCAATTATGCGTATTTCTATCTTATCTTCAACCATATCAAAATTGCCTTTGTTATGTACCCTGTTGGAGAAAAGCAACATTTTGATTTTCTATTATTATAGCTGTATGCATGTTTACATGCTATAAAATTTCAATTTTGACAAAATAACTTAATGTTTCTAAAATAATTTTAACATTGTATTTATTTACTTATCCAATTTTGCAGTAATTATGCCCCATTGAACGTTTGATGAACATTTAAATTGAATGTTTTTTCAACCATGTGTACCGATATATCTTTTTGTGTCGTGTATTATTAAAATATATTCTTATCTGAATAAATCTGAGAGGTTTTTTTGTCACTGAAAAGATTGTTGTTGGATGGTATGTAGTGTGACTTTCAACATTTATCTCATTACACCGCGACGGTGTTTACTTGACAGCGTATTCTGAGCCCTGATTGCACATACATGGTTTTGTAGCCCAAGTCAGAGTATACTGACATCGGGCCGACCAGACCTTAAAACTATTCTCTAAATGCTGATTTTGTATGACCCGGCCGGGAATCGAACCAATAACCTTCCGCATGCCAAATAATTAATCCTTCGTGTGCTGTTTTAGTCAGGAGATGCAAGTTTCCTATCCTTCTATACAAGTCCCTGCATACATGTAGTAAAATATAACAGACACACATTTTAATTCATATCAAAATACTTGAACAAGTTTTGGGATCATGTCGTTCTGTATTTGAAATTACGATATTGTGGAGATGTATAACTGCCATTGCGTGGAGTTTTTATTCCGTTTAATAACACCATTGCGTCTCTAATCACGTGAACAAAAGCTGCAAAATGTTTATGCAAATTCTTCAACAAACTTAACATACCAGATATATCTTAGCTTAAACCCCCAACTTTTACTGCCAGGGTAGTAAACATTTGTAAGATGAGACTATCAAATTAAAACATTACACTAAAATATCTGCTGATGGTGAATTAACGCAGATCCTTGTGTATAAAATGCATATCCATTGAATTTCAAATTTTTGGCAATTTGAGTTAGTATTAAAACTTCATATATCAAACAATTTTGGAGTGTTTTTTGTTGTTTTTTTTAATTAAATGTATTAACAATATTCAAGTAGTATGCTTAACAATAATAAAAACAATGCATTGATTATTTGGTTTGAATCATGTACTGAATTATATAAAACCTGCCCAAGACCCACCTTGCTGCTTTTAAACGGCAGCTGGGGCTTTAGAGAAACTTTACTTTTATAGAAATCTTTACATTTGCTTATAGATGACTTATAACATCTTAGAATGTAAATAAAAAACTACAATCTATATGTTGACTCCATCAATATGCACGCTTTCATTCAATTTTAAATGTTTTAAATCGCAAAATGCTTTTCTTAAAGAAGCACATGTTGAATATTAAATTACTTCTGTTGAGAACGTTACAATAACAGCTAATCCGTTCTACCCAACATCTGCGTTACCCATTGTGTGTAGGCAATTGTAGTAATTCACCTCATCTTTGTTTATAGTACAAACGTAACAGCATGTTGTTGTTAGTGGGGAATTATGGATGGATCGAAGCTATTAAGAAGACTTACGGCGCAAAACGCAAATAGTTTGTTGAACGATTACGATAAATCATATAATATGAAGCAATTTCCTTCAATAGATTAGAATCCGTGCCTGTTCTTGACAAATTGTAAAGGAACTTATCGGTTAATGCATGATTTAAATGATTGTTTGAACGCGTTTTTTTGTTGTTATATTTGTTTTAAAATGTGACAGAGTATTGTTTGAGATGTTTGATATCCACCATGTATTACAATCATGCTAGCGGGTGGGCAGGTGGGTTGTCGAGTGAGTGCTTGAGAGAGAGAGAGAGAGAGAGAGAGAGAGAGAGAGAGAGACAGAGAGAGTGAGTGAGTGAGTATTTGGTGGATGGGTCTTTCGGTCGGTCCGTCGGTCCGTTCGTCCGTCGGTCTGTCAGTCCGTCGGTCCGTTCGTCGGTCCGTCTACATTTAATCAAATATAAATTATACACCGAGTACACTGAACCATATTCAATAGTACGTATAACAGCCAAACATACAAAAAGCGTGTGAATGTGCGTGTGTGCACGTGAATGTGTACCTCCATATATGCATGCACGTGTATGTAGACACACAGGTAGTTTCTTTATTGACTTTTTAACACTAGTGTTTTGTTTATTAATTTATTTGTTTTCTATATGAATATTTCACCATAACAAAGCAATGAGAAATGCCCAGTTGATCAATGTGAGCTGTCACACAAACAGTTAAATAATTGTAATTGAATCTTTTTTTTATAAAAACAAGTGCAGATAACCAGTTTATTTCCTTTTCAAATAAGCTATAACGTGCACGTTTAGGAGCGATTAATTAGATACGTATTTGTTGCAATTATATATTACCGCAACATATCACTGTTTAGTTACAACGTGCCTTTCATTTATTCAGCGTTGCACAATATAATCCATCAAATATATGGTATAAGCGTTGACCCCTTACGACATGAATTTAAACGCTCTTTTATGCTAAGCTCGTAATACAGGCAATTTTTAAATGACGTTTTTTTTTGGATTTAAATTAGCAGTTGAAACAAACAACGCAATAACAGCAAACATAGCTACAATAACCTTCAGCACAACAAAAAAAACATAAAAAATTACAATGATGAAAACAACAGCAGCAGAAGCAACAAAAGCAGCAGCAACAACAACAATTAAAACGATGAAAACAACAACATTACTTACAGTCATAACAAAACAATAGCAGCAGCAGTAGCAACAACATTATTAACAATTACAACGATAAAAACAACAACAATAATTTGAATTATAACAACAACAACAGTACCAAATACAGCAACATGAACAACAACAAATACAATATCATCATCAACAACAGCAATAATAACAGAAATTACAACACAACCAAAACCACCACCAAAACACAACACCAACAACACTACCAAAACACCACCCCCATTAACACCACCAAATTCACCAGCCCCACTAGCACCACCAAATACACCACCTTCAATAACACACCAAAAAACAAACCCTAAGAACACCAAAGAAACATTATCAAAACACAACACCATCAAAAACACCATCCCACTACAACCACCCAACCATCACCCCAACTAACACCACCAACACCGCACTAACACCACCAAAAACTCCCCACTAAACAACACAACCAAATAATAACAGCACCTCAAACACCACCAAATTATAACACCACCTAAAACACCATCACCAACACAATCAACTTATAACACCACCTAAAACACCACCACCAACACAACCGAATTGAAACACCACCTAAAACACCACCACAAGCACAATCAAATTATAACACCACCTAAAACAACACCACCAACACAACCAAATAATTTCACCACCTAAAACAACATCAACACCACCAAAAACAACTACAACAAAAACAGCTACACATAAATCTATATATAAGAAACATAAAAAAGAATCCAATAATCAAATGCCCCATACTGCCTTTGTTGGTGATATTTAAGACCTCAGACTAGCATCGTACTAATTTGATAATTAATTCAACATGCCAGTATTTATTAATTATCCAATTTACCGGCCTTTAATGCATATTTTCACTTTTAACTTAATGAGTCTAATATTCATTAAATAATACCGATAAAAGCAGCACATAAACGTGGAAGTCCTGCAGCCTTTCATGAAGCATCTGTGATCACTACTTTAGATGAACATCAGGACATTAATCTCGCTAACGCTCTTGCGGGCGAATGGAATAAAGTTATAAATGAACCCGCCAAAGTGGTAAACGGAAAGCATCAGAAAATTACTCTTCTATGTGTTTGTTTTAATCCTCGTGATGTGAACGAATAAAGTTATGACTATAGCCAGGCTAGCTTAATATAGTATATGACAGGAAAGGGAAAACATATTTCCCATTTGTTTGTCATACCCGGTCAGGAGCGAGTCAGACTATCAATTCCAGAATCGTGAGTTTGAATCCTCGCCCGACCAGTCTCCGTTATGATGATGATTATACTGTGTCTCATTATCATTCGTCTCATCCACTGTTTCATTTTGGATGTGCTCAAGTACTGGCTAACCTGCCATGATCCCACGAAAGAGTAGTTAGGGAGACTGGTCGTCTCTTAGCTATCGATGGCATGAAATGACGCTAAATATTTACGCAATCAATCACTAGTATTGTATTAAATTATTTGTTCCCGTCCATTAAAGAGTGCAATATGAAGCTGCCTTGTATTTAATACTATAAAGATTGAGACAGCTTCAACACCTACGTATGTATACATGTATTTTGCGGCAGACAATTTCGCAGAGCCCCGATATATCTACACCCTATACCCACGTGATAGTTGTATTACAATCGATATCAAGATCGCATTTGGGGTATGCTTTGGTTAATGCGTCGTAGAATACGCGCGAAGTAAGACGATGGCGCATTGACATCGCTTTGGAATACAGTGGTTATGATAACTAAGTTGTCACATATTTATTTATTTATTTCCGCTTCATCATAATATACAAACATACAATAAAATCAATGTATATACGCATGAAATAAAATTTATTATGCCATTTATATTATAATATTTTAAGAGACTCCACATTTAAAAAACATTATTCTTACATGTACAGTTATGGTCCTTCAGTTGACTAAATTTTTAATGTTTGTTAAAACATATCACATACAAACATATGACCAGTTATTGTTAATCGTACCATAGTGCATCACAACGTGATACAGAAGGATCTAAAATTGTATTAAAAGGAACAAAAATAAACTGTGATATTTGTAAACTAGCACCTGGGGGCAATGCTACTCTACTAATAAACGCAAATAAGAATTTGTTTTTGAAAAATCATTTATCACACCAGATCAGATCTGTTATTGGAATATAGTGGTAACGATTCACTAAGTTGCCACATACGTGACAAAGACGGAGCTTTAACACTGCAAACATCTCTGAGTAATACATCTGATTCCATTGGGATTTTGTTTGTATTTAAACATCATGCTTGACAGCGTGTTTGGAGGCACTTTACTACGGAAACTGCCCTGTAATAATAGCATCCTCTATCAAAGAATACAATTAATACCATAACAGAATCCTGTACATAATGCATTAGTCTAAAGATGAACTTAGTTCTCTAGAAGTGGTTGACCGAAGGCTTACAACGTACACAATTGTCCGGGAGGAGGGGGGGGGGGGGGGGGGAGAAAACTGAGTTTCAAAACAAGACCAAGTAATAATATCCATTAAGACAATGACTTGCTATACTCTATACTAAGATGCGTATCACTTATTACAAAATAATACCGTTATTTCATTTGGATTCCATTTTTGATTAGAATTCCTGTACTCAGATTAAGTTTCATATAAAACAAGTACAGCACATTTATTTCGATTAAATTCATACCTTCATTTACACGAACACCAGCAGCATATGCTAATAAGATCTTTTATATATGTCATACTGTATTTATAAGTTTAATCATTAGTTTGACCCCGTGGAAGAGAGGTCAGAGGTGGTGTCGTCTTTAAAAAAGCAAAACGATATTTGATTTGATTTTTGTTTTGTTTGTTTTTTATAAATAAAATGTGTTTTTTTTTAATTTTTGTGGGGACAGTTTGGAGAAAGCGACGCTAAAATAATGCAGCATTGTATGTTAAATGATACCAATAAAGCCTAATGATTTTTTTTCAGAAAAAATTGACGTGTGTCCATTAAATATAATGCACCACTATTGCAAATCACATGAAAAAATACTAGTTTACAGTCAAAATGCTCTACTTATTGTTTTGTGGTTATTGTATTGATAAAAAAACATCTTCTCATAGTTACAAAACCATTATTTTAGTTGAATAAAGTCATTCGCTGTCATTATACGCAGCTAACCTCCTAACGATGTCCTACGTTAATGACAACCAATTTCCTTGATCATTTTAACAGGAATTTGTCATTTTGTATCAAAACGATTTTAATAATTGGTATATTTTTTACCAATTAAACGATGGCAATTTTGCATGTCTGGTACAAGCGTAAACATGGTGAAGTTATATTAGCGTAAGGTAAGAAAAGCAAGAAACGAACTCGAGAGCGCGGTTCATGTGTCCTCGTAGCTTTCTTTGCAAATATATAAGAATAAACTAAAAACATTAGTCCGTTCTTTTAGTAAATATTGGTCATTCGTGCTCGAGTGGTCTAGGGTTCCGTCGCAAGATCAATTACCTCTCATCGATAAGGTCTTAGAATGTTTGTTTGTCAGTTACTTGCGGAATGACGGTGATTCTACTTAGATTAATTCTGAGGTCTTCTTCCACCAATGATTACTGGATATACAATATATAACTTGAAATGTGTTGAAAATGGCGTTAAAACTAATTAAATCATTATAAACCAAAACGACCAAACATATACATACATGCATATCAAAGGATGATTAACTTTCCAATGTGTGATATTACGAGTACTTAGGAATATTTATTTTTAGATATATCACATACAGACAAACCTTATATTTGTCATTTGAATGATGCATCTCCAATTATGCGTATTTCTATCTTATCTTCAACCATATCAAAATTGCCTTTGTTATGTACCCTGTTGGAGAAAAGCAACATTTTGATTTTCTATTATTATAGCTGTATGCATGTTTACATGCTATAAAATTTCAATTTTGACAAAATATTATGTTTCTAAAATAATTTTAACATTGTAATTATTTACTTATCCAATTTTGCAGTAAATATGCCCCATTGAACGTTTGACGAACATTTAAATTGAATGTTTTTTCAACCATGTGTACCGATATATCTTTTTGTGTTGTGTATTATTAAAATAGATTCCCATCTGACTTAGTCTGCGAGGTTTTTTTAGTAACTGAAAAGACTGTTGTTGGATGGTATGTAGTGTAACTTTCAACATTTATCTCATTATACCGCGACGGTGTTTACTTGACAGCGTATTCTGAGCCCTGACCGCACATACATGGTTTTGTAGCCCAAGTCAGAGTATGCTGACATCGGGCCGACCAGACCTTAAAACTATTCTCTAAATGCTGATTTTGTATGACCCGGCTGGGAATCGAACCAATAACCTTCCGCATGCCAAATAATTAATCCTTTGTGTGCTGTTTTAGTCAGGAGATGCAAGTTTCCTGTCCTTCTATACAAGTCCCTGCATACATGTAGTAAAATATAACAGACACATGAATAAATGAGGTCAACAGGAAGAAAGATTTCAGGCTCACTCTACATGTACAAAAACAACAAATCAGTATACAGATTAAAAAAAACATCAACAAATGAATATGCAGAATGAACCTAGAACCTTGATACCTGCAGAACTGCAGCGTTTCAGCAAATCTATCGTATTACTCAATTTGTCGCTTCTTACGACATGCATAAGCCACAGTGATCCTTTCCTTGCCATCACTCATGGCTCCCTGGAACCACAGGGGTTGATAATTTAACCACAATAGTGAACGTGACAAAAAATGATAACATGAACATGACATTCATTCGGAAGATTCCTACCCCTCTGCAGATGTCGACAGTGATTCTATTCTTAGCCGAAACCACACGGGCTTATAACAGACACACATCATAATTCATATCCAAATACTTGAACAAGTCATGTCGTTTTGTATTTGAAAATACGATATTGTGGAGATGTATAACTGCCATTGCATGGAGTTTTTATTCCGTTTTATAACACCATTGCGTCTCTAATCACATGAACAAAAGCAAAATGTTTATGCAAATTCTCCAACAAACTTAAGATACAAGATATATCTTGGCTTAAACCACCAACTTTTACTGCCAGGGTAGTAAATATTTGTAAGAGGAGACTATCAAATTACAACGCTACATTAAGCTATCTGATGATTGTGAATTAACACAGATCCATGTGTATAAAATGCATATCCCTCGAATTTCAAATTTTTGGCAGTTGGAGTTTGTAATCAAACTGCATATATCAAACAATTTTGGAGTTTTTTTTTTTTTTTGTCAATTAAATGTATTAACAATATTCAAGTAGTATGCTTAACAATAATAAAAACAATGCATTGATTATTTGGTTTGAATCATGTACTGAATTATATAAAACCTGCCCAAGACCCACTTTATTGCTTTTAACGGCAGCTTGGGCTTTAGAGAAACTTAACTTTCATAGAAATCTTTACATTTGCTTATAGATGACTTATAACATCTTAAGAATGTAAATAAAAAACTACAAACTATATGTTGACTCCATAAATATGCACGGTTTCATTCAATTTGAAATGTTTTAAATCGCAAAATGCTTTTCTTAAAGAAGCACATGTTGAATATTAAATTACTTCTGTTGAGAACGTTACAATAACAGCTAATCCGTTCTACCCAACATCTGCGTTACCCATTGTGTGTAGGCAATTGTAGTAATTCACCTCATCTTTGTTTATAGTACAAACCAAACATTAGTGGGGAATTATGGATGGATCGAAGCTATTAAGAAGACTTACGGCACAAAACGCAAATAGTTTGTTGAACGATTACGATAAATCATATAATGTGAAGCAATTTCCTTCAATAGATTAGAATCCGTGCCTGTTCTTGACAAATTGTAAAGGAACTTATCGGATAATGCATGTTTTAAATGATTGTTTGAACGCGTTTTTTTTTGTTATATTTGTTCTAAAATGTGACAGTGTATTGTTTGAGATGTTTGATATCCACCATGTATTACAATCATACTAATGGGTGGGTGGGTGGGCAGGAGAGAGAGAGAGAGAGAGTGAGTGAGTGAGTGAGTGAGTGAGTAAGTGAGTCGGTCGGTCGGTCCGTCGGTCCGTCCGTACATTTAATCAAATATAAATTATACACCGTGTACAATGAACTATATTCAGTAGTACGTATAACAACCATACATACAAAACGCGTGTGTATGTGCACGTGAATGCGTACCTCCATATATGCATGCAAGTGTATGTAGACGCACAGGTAGTTACTTTATTGACATTTTAACACTAGTGTATTGTCTGTTTAATATTTATTTGTTTACTTTGTGCATAATTCACCATATCAAAGCAATGAGAAGTGCCCAGTTGATCAATATCAGCTGTTACACAGACAGTTAAATAATTGTAATTGATTTTCTTTTCATAAAAACAAGTGCAGATAACCAGTTTATTCCCTTTTCAAATAAGCTATAACGTGCACGTTTAGGAAAGATTAATTAGATACGTACTTGTTGCAATTATATGTTTGAATTACCGCACCATGGCACTGTTTTGATACAACTTACTTTTTAATTACAGCATTGCACAATATAATCCATCAAATATATGGTATAAGGATTGCCCCTAACGACATGAATTTAAACGCTGTTTTATGCTAAACTCAAAATACAGGTAATTTTTCAATGACAGTTTTCTTGTATTTAAAACTGCAGCAGAAACAAATGGAATAACAGCAAACACAGCTACAATAAATAACCTCCACCACAACAACAAAAAACATAAGAAATTACAATGATGAAAACAACAGCAGCAGAAGCAGCAGCAACAACACTTAAAACGATGAAAACAACAACATTACTTACAGTCATATCAAAAACATAGCAGCAGCAGGAGCGACAACACTATTAACAATTACAACGATAAAAACAACAACAATAATTTGAATAACAACAACAGCAGCAAAAACAGCAACATGAACAACAACAAAAACAATATCATCAGCAACAACAACAATACTAACAGCAGTAACAACATTACCACCACAACCAAAACCACCACCAAAACACAACACCAACAACACTACCATAACACCACCCCAATAAACACCACCAAAAACACCAGCCCCACTAGTACCACCAAATACACCACCTACACTAACACCACCAAATAACAACTCATAAGAACACCAAATAAAAACTATAAAATCACAACACCATCAAAAACACCATCCCACTAAAACCATAAAAACCATCACCCCAACTAACACCACCAATTCTGCATTTACACCACCAAAAGCTCCCCCACTAAACAACACAACCAAATCACAACACCACCTAAAACACCACTACCAACACAACCAATTTATAACACTACCTAAAACAACACCATCAACACCACCAAATCACAACACCACATAAAACACCACCACCAACACAACCAAATTATAACACCACCTAAAACACCACCTGAAACACAACCAAATTATAACACCACCTAAAACAACACCATCAACACCACCAAAAACACCACCATCAACAAATCCAAATTATCACACCATCTAAATTACCACCTAAAACACAACCAAACTATAACACCACCTAAAACAACATCATCAACACCACCAAATCACAACACCACCTAAAACAACACCACCAACACAACCAAATTATAACACCACCTAAAACACCACCACCAACACAACCAAATTATAACACCACCTAAAACAACACCATCAACACCACCAAAAACACCACCACCAACAAAACCAAATTATCACACCATCTAAATTACCACCTAAAACACAACCAGACTATAACACCACCTAAAACAACATCATCAACACCACCAAATCACAACACCACCTAAAACACCACCACCAACACAACCAAATTATAACACCACCTACTACTAAAACACCACCATCAACACCATCAACTCACAACACCACCTAAAACAACACCACCAACACAACCAAATTATAACACCACCTAAAACAACAACATCAACACCACCAAAAACAACTACAACAAAAACAACTACAACAAAAACAGCTACACATAAATCTATATATAAGAAACATAAAAAAGAACACAATAAACAAATGCCCCATACTGCCTTTGTTGGTGATATTTAAGACCTCAGACTAACATCGTACTAATTTGATAATTAGTTCAACATGCCAGTATTTGTTTATTATCCAATTTACCGGCCTTTAATGCATATTTTCACTTTTAACTTAATCAGTGTAATAATCATTAAATAATATCGATAAAAGCAGCACAAATATGTGAAAGTCCTGAAGCCTTTCATGAAGCATCTGTGATCACTACTTTAGATGAAGTTTTTCATTATCATTCGTCTCTCCCGCTGTTTCAAGTTGGATGTGTTCAAGTACTGGCTAACCTGTCATGATCCCACGAAAGAGCAGTTTGGTAGACTGGTCTCTTAGCTATCGATGGCATGAAATGACGCTAAATATTTAAGCAATAAATCAATAGTATTGCATTGATTATTTGTTCCCGTCCATTAAAGAGTGCATAACGAAGCTGCCTTGTATTTAATACTATAAAGATTGAGAAAGCTTCAACACCTACGTATGTATACATGTATTTTGCGGCAGACAATTTCGCAGAGCCCCGATATATCTACACCCTATACCCACGTGATAGTTGTATTACAATCGATATCAAGATCGCATTTGGGGTATGCTTTGGTTAATGCGTCGTAGAATACGCGCGAAGTAAGACGATGGCGCATTGACATCGCTTTGGAATACAGTGGTAATGATTTACTAAGTTGTCACATATTTATTTATTTATTTATTTCCGTCTCATCATAATATACAAACATACAATAAAATCAATGTATGTACGCATGAAATAAAATTTATTATGCCATTTATATTAGAATTTTAAGAGACTCCATATCTAAAAAATATTATTCGTACATGCACAGTTATGGTCCTTCAGTTGACTTTTTAACATTTGTTAAAACATATCACATACATACATGTGACCACTTATTGTTATTTGTACCATAGTGCATCACAACGTGATACAGAAGGATCTAAAATTGTATTAAAAGGTATAGAAATAAACTGCGATGTTTGTTAACTAGCACCTGGGTGCAATGCCACTCTACTAATAAGCGCAAACAAGAAATTGTTTTCAAAAAATCATTTATCACACCAGATCAGATATGTTATTGGAATATAGTGGTAGCGATTCACTAAGTTGCCACATACGTGACAAATACGGAGCTTTAACACTGCAAACATCTCTGAGTAATACATCTGATTCCATGGGGATTATGTTTGTATTTAAACATCATGATTGACAGCGTGTTTGCAGGCACTTTACTGCGGAAACTGCCCTGTGACAATAACATCCTCTATCGAAGAATACAACTGATACCATCAGTGAATCCTATACATAATGCATGTGTCTAAAGATGAACTTAGTTCTCTAGAAGTGGTTGACCGATGGCTTACTATTTACATAATTGTCCGGGGGGAGGGGGGGGGGGGGATTTACGCATATCTATTCCGCACTTTAACGGTGTGCATCCTCGTATAAACTGAGTGAGACACAAGTTGTAGAACGTTGGAGAATGCTTAAACATAATATGTATAATCACTATTTATTCATTAAATACACATTTAAGTGCAAACATTTTTCTAACCGACGTCAAGCGTGGGATTTTCAAAAAAAAATCAATGTTTTCTTACTGCAAAAAAAATGACCCATATAATCATTAAATGGCACGAAAGAATTATTTTTGAAAATTCCTCTCTTGTCATTGGTTTGAACTGAAATGTCATTGGTCACTTGTTGACATTCTAACGGATTTAGTTGTTCTGTGATAGCTCTACATCGCTTCGTTAACTTAGTTTCAAAAGAAGATCAAGTAATAATATCCATTAAAACAATGACTTCCTATACCCTATACTTAGATGCGAATAATTTATTACAAAATAATACCATTATTTCATTTGAATTCCATTTTCGATTAGAATTCCTGTACTCAGATTTAGTTTTATAGAAAACAACACCACATTTATTTCGATTAAATTCAAACCTTCATTAACACGAACACCAGCAGCAGATGCTAATTAGATCGTTTACATATGTCATACTGTATTAATTAGTTTAATCATTAGTTTGGCCCCGTGGAGGAGAGGTCAGAGGTGGTGTCGTTTGATGACCTCTGACCTCTCACCACAGAGTTCATAGGTTCGAGCTCGGCTAGGTCCAAAATCTTTATCTAAGAAAGTTCGCCAGTTTCTTCTGAAAGATCTGTGGTTCTATTCACATTCAGTTTAAGGTCATTTTCCATCAATAAAAACTGAAATGTGTTATCTGAAAATAGCGTTGAATCCCATTTAAAAAGATAGCAAAAACGTTTTACAAAACATACAATCATTATGGAATAAAAGATGTGTTGAGTTATAAACCACATAAGTATTCATTTAATTATTCACACAAACAAATATTTATTCAAGTCTGCTTATGGATTCATGTTTCATAGTGGATTTGATTTGAATTATCAACCGCAACGGTATTCGTAGAAAATCGTCCATGAATAAAATGAATAAATTGATATCAGAGGACTGTAAATCGATTTGGATATCGTGAGTATGTTTAATATTATTCAAATGCGTTTTAATCACTTATATAATAAACATTATTCTGTCTCACGTTCAGGGTCATCTGCATCAGGATTATCTGGTGCATCGATGTTTGAACCATTTTTAATATTAATGCAGAACATAAACAGCACACGTAGCCCTCGGTGAACACTTGTGGCTTTGACCGCAAAACAGATTCGCCCGCGTTATTATTTTTTTTAATTTTGATTCATGTATAGTCCGGTTATTATTTGGTTGTTGTTTGTATGGTGTTTAGCGTCGCTTTCAACAATTGTTCAGTCATCGCGACGGTGTCTACTTGATACAGTATTCTGAGCGCTGTCACACTGGAGTATCATGCCGCAGACATAAAGTATGATACCCCACTTAGTCACATAATACTGACACCGGACCGACCAGACCTAGAACTATCCTCTAAATGCTGAGCGTCAAGCGGGAAAGCTTTTAGTACCATTTTTAAAGTCTTTGGTATGACCCGGTCGGGGATCGAACCCACGAACTTCCGCGTGCAAGGCGGACGCTCTACCACTAGACCACGCTGCGGTCAAAATGTATAAGTAAGCAGTTTCGGAAACGTTAGTTTACGCCTTAGATAGAGACTTGTGTGCCACATTAATACCACACATGTATAACAATACGGAAGGTCTCGCAATTTCTTTTTTTTGTCATGTCACTTTAATCCTATTTACATTACCTGTACTTACAGTACAGCATGTGCAGGAAATAACAAAATAAACAATTACGCAGTGATGGGCTTAATTGTTTTTAATTTGTTATTTTACGATTAGTTTCTCCACTGAGTTCAAGTTGAAGACAACAATACTCCAGTTCAAATGTTTATGTGATTGTCGATGTATGTTAATGCGATAGTCGATGTATGTTTATGTGATAGTCGATGCATGTTTATGTGATAGTCGATGTATGTTTATGTGACAGTCGATGCATGTTTATGTTTTAGTCGATGTATGTTAATGTAATAGTCGATGCATGTTCATGTTGATGTGAAAGTCGATGTATATTTATGTGATAGTCGATTTATATTGATGTTAATGTGATAGTCGATGTTTGTTTATGTGATACGCGATGCCACTTAATGTTATAGGCGATATATGTTGATGTGATAGTCGATGTATGTTTATGTGATAGTCGATGTATGTTAATGAGAATGTCAATGTATGTGTATGTGAAAGTCGATGTCAGTTATGTGTATGTGATAGTCGATGTATGATTATGTTTATGTGATAGTCGATGTATGTTTATATTTATGTGATAGTCGATGTATGTTAATGTGATAGTCGATGTATATTTATGTGATAATGGATGTATGTTTATGTGATAGTCGTTGTATGTTTATGTGATTGTCGATGTATGTTAATGTGATAGTCGATGTATGTTTATGTGATAGTCGATGTATGTTTATGTTTATGTATAGTCGTTGTATGTTTATGTGATAGTCGATATATGTTTATGTGATAGTCGATGTTTGTTAATGAGAATGTCGATGTATGTGTATGTGAAAGTCGATGTCAGTTATGTGTATGTGATAGTCGATGTATGTTTATATTTATGTGATAGTCGATGTATGTTTATTTGATAGTCGATGTATGTTTATGTGATAATTGATGTGTGTTTATGTGATAGTCGATGTATGTTTATATTTATGTGATAGTCGATGTATGTTTATTTGATAGTCGATGTATGTTTATGTGATAATTGATGTGTGTTTATGTGATAGTCGATGTATGTAATGTGATTGTCGATGTATGTTTATGTGATAGCTGATGTATGTTTATGTAATAGTCGATGTATGTTTATGTTTATGTATAGTCGATGTATGTTTATGTGATAGTCGATGGTTGTTTATGTGATAGTCAATGTATGTTTATGTGATTGTCAATGTATGTTTATTTGATAATCGATGTATGTTAATGTGATAGTCGATGTATATTTATGTTTATGTGATAGTCGATGGTTGTTAATGTGATAGTCGATGTATGTTTCTTTGATAGTCGATGTATGTTAATGTGATAGTCGATGTATGTTTATGTTAGTGTGATAGTCGATGTATGTTTCTTTGATAGTCGATGTATGTTTATGTTTATGTGATAGTCGATGGTTGTTAATGTGAAAGTCGATGTATGTTTATGTTTCTTTGATAGTCGATGTATGATTATGTTAATGTGATAGTCGATGTATGTTTATGTTAATGTGATAGTCGATGTATGTTAATGTGATAGTCGATGTATGTTTATGTTTATGTGATAGTCGATGGTTGTTAATGTGATAGTCAATGTATGTTTATGTGATTGTCAATGTATGTTTATTTGATAGTCGATGTATGTTAATGTGATAGTCGATGTATGTTTATGTTTATGTGATAGTCGATGGTTGTTAATGTGATAGTCAATGTATGTTTATGTGATTGTCAATGTATGTTTATTTGATAGTCGATATATAGTAATGTGATAGTCGATGTATGTTTATGTTTATTTGATAGTCGATGTATGTTAATGTGATAGTCGATGTATGTTTATGTTTATGTGATAGTCGATATATGGTAATGTGATAGTCGATGTATGTTTATGTTTATGTGATAGTCGATGGTTGTTAATGTGATAGTCGATGGTTGTTAATGTGATAGTTGATGTATGTTTATGTTTATGGGATAGTTGATGTATGTTTAATGTTTATGTGATAGTCGATGTATGTTTATGTGATAGTGGATGTATGTTTATGTGATAATCGGTGTATTTTTATGCGATAGTCGATGTATGTTTATGTTTATTTGATAGTCGATGGTTGTTTATGTGATAGTCGATGGTAGTTTATGTGATAGTCGATGCTTGTTTATGTGATAGTCGATGGTAGTTTGTGTGATAGTCGATGGTAGTTTATGTGATAGTCGATGCTTGTATTTAATATTCATATCTGCCGCACATAATCTGTATATACAAATAATTAGAAGTAATGTAAATTGAATATTTATCAAAATTGTCTTGTGCTTGTTAATAAAAAAAAATTGAACATTACATACTTTAATAAAAGTCGGTGTATATTGGATATACCCTTTCAGTCAAACGGATGCAATATTTAGACGTATATTAAATAAATTGCCTTGATGTCCATTAAATGAATTATTGCCACCAAAGGCGAAATTCTGAAGTGCGTTTTCATAGGTGTCATCCAATAAAATTGATTCCTGTTGTTCATCTTTATTAACATGTATGTTAACAGAGGCAAACGTGGTATATTATTACCAAATATACCCTAAAGGACAAACTTTTCATAAAATCTTTTTCATTAAGTTTAGCGTTTCAAGTACTATATCAGGGAAAATTATTCAAATAAATTCCTTGTCAATGATATTTACGAAATAGTGAAATGCCTTTGCTTGAAAATCACATCACTACACCACTCAAGGCAACTACATAACATCAGAGGACAAATGTCAGTGTTATATTTTGTATTCTATATTTTTATTTCTTCTATATATTTAAGGCGTACGTTTGAACTTTCAACGTGTGATGAAAAACTAGTTTTACGTTTATGAAGCCTGAATCGTTTCTCGGCAACATTAGACTTTATGCATGTTCTTCATCACCTAATGAAAACTCAAAATTGTGCTTTAAATATTGAAATTTTATATCTAAATTATATTTTTTAACTGTTTTATATAAAAATTATTACGTTATTTCCCCTTTTGATATTAAAAAAAAGTAGAGTGTACGTGACAATGTCATCACACAGAATACCTTTTTAGGTCACCTTAGAATTTGTCTCGAAGGACCTTTTTCGATCGCCTTTTGTCCACCGAGCGTCGTGCGTCGTGCATCCATTGACATTTTCGACTTCTTCTAAAAAATCGTTAGCTTATTCGTAATGAAATATTGTATGCAACTTTTGTAACTACGAATAAATCAAAATTATGAATTACATGGTCCCCACAACTCTTGGATCTTGGGGGCGGGGCTAAAACGGTCAAATTCAAGGTAAACTTTGTAAATCTTCTTCTCAATATTGGAAGCACTGGGAAACAAATGTTGAGCAAGATTGTGGACGTATAGGGCCCTTTATAAAAAATATGAATTGCATGTCCCTTGGTTTGGTCCTGGGGGTTGGATCTACTTTACTTAATCTATATACGAGAAATTGACAAAAAAAACGCGTTTTCTTATGACTGAATATACTTATGTGAATATTTTTGGATAATGAGATGACCATTAAGGTCCATGTGCCTCTTGTTATAGCAAAATCACATGAAACTCATGACAATGTGACGTGCAACCAATGAAACTTACATCTTTCCCACTTGCGGTGAACAAAATCCCCGTCCGAAACATTAGAGCGAGCATTAAGTCTGTTGCAAGGTGGCGCTCTGGCTGGTTGTTTTAAGCTCCACCCAGATGCACATATGTTTCATTGGGAAATGAATACATGTTCAGTTAAATATAAACTTTTTATGTACTCGTCCTGTTTTGCTTGTATCTAGCACCGATAGTGAGGTAAATTGTATTGCTTCCTAAAGTTAAAGTTGGTGAAAATTAAAACCACGTCTCTTGTACACAACCTGTTGCTTCATGGCGTAAATACCGTTATATATTATTTTGTCGTCGTTACCAATCGCAAATCTTAAACAAGGTCTATTTCATGCCAGCGTGTACCCAAACAAAAAAATGACCGTTCACGGATATGCACTTATGGGAAAATGACCAACATATTTCTATATACAATGAAAAAGTGAAGTCATGAATGCATAATTATCTTAATATAAATATGTTGTTTTTCTATGTGTATATAAATAAATATATATATATATATATATATATATATATATATATATATATGTGTGTGTGTGTGTTTATGTTTGTGTGTGTGTGTGTGGTGTGTGTGTGGTGTGTGTGGTGTGTGGTGTGTGTGTATGTGTGTGTGTGTGTATTTGATGGTGTCGCTATTACATGAGAACTGTTTGCTGTCCTGTTTGTCTGTACTATCAAACCATTCACCTATCCTCCTGCAAATCAAATCAAACTCTTTATAATACAATTTTTCTTTCTTTCATCCTACAAATCAAACCAAACTGTTATTTTTACTCTATTCTTTCATCCTACAAATCAAACCAAACTGTTATCATTTCTTCATTCGTTCCATCCAAAAAACAAAACAAAAAAACCCTAAACTATTTCATTTCTCCATATTTGTTTAACCACACAAATCAAACCAAATTGTTAAAATATCTTCTCCTTTATACCAATGCTTTGATAGCTATGAACTGTTTTTGATTGAAATCAATAGTCTGGCAGCAATCTAAATATGTGTGTTTTACATCAACCTCGCGTACATGGTTTAGATACCAGAAACTACTCATAAATCAGCGTTGACGAGGCGTTATGCAGTATATGAGGACTGCGTAGACGATGACAATAAAACTAATTTATCTATGTTTTCGGCGTATACCATAAAGCCAGTACAGTTTTCTCATTAGGAACAGAAATTGGGATTATTCATCAATTACATTTCCCATGGAAATAAAACTATCCTCTTATCCGTATGTTGATAAAACGGTATCTTATAGCCTTTCCAAATTTCCATGATTAGGAATCATTGCAATGCACTGTTCATGTTTCAAAGAAATGTAAGAAAATATTTGTCCTATTTACGATGTAGCATTCCAAGGACACGTTGCCGCAGTAAGACAATATATATCCCTGGATATAAACATGTGATATTAAATATATCCCTGGATATAAACATGTGATATTAAATATATCCCTGGATATAATCATGTGCTATTTCTACACTACTGGGACGATATAAAAAGGTGTTCTCGACTAATAACCAGTTTTCTCTCACCTTTGAGGTCCACGGTTCGAATCCCGCTCGCTCCAAAAACTTTGTGTCAGGTTGGTTACGGAAGAACGTTGGCTTTATTTATTCATTCTAAAACTGGATATACATGTACAATAAATAACCTGAATTGTGTTAAAAATGGCGTTGAGCCTCATTAAAATACGATGCAGAGAAATCGTACCAGTACATACGTACAGAAGACGTGGCAATAAATATAAACGCATTGAAACGGTCATTAGCAACACCACCATAACAAAACTCTAATAGCTTATTCTGTTTTTGGATGTACCCAACCTCGCTCTCTCCTATCACAGCCGTTTTCATTTCGTTCATAAATATAATATAAGATATATTAATTGATCTCATAACCATAATATTTTTTTCTAAATCAGTTTTTATGAAAACATACAGTTCTAGTCCGTAAATTCCAGTGTCCATGTTCAATTTACTATAATTCCAATCTCATTATCATATATGTATTTAAAGCATTTTCATTGGACAGCGTCAATGTTTTAAAGACTTTTATTTTTCGATAAAACCCTGGAGACGGACTACTTTTACGTTTCTCGCGTAAACAAATAAGCATCGACATTTTGATGATCGATTTAACAATATACGCACTTAAATGACGTGTACAACGGTTTCACGTTTATTTTAATAATAAAGTACAACAAAAACAAATGTTAGCACTGATAGAGAAAATAGCTGAATTAAAATGCTAGCGTTTATCAAATTAAAGCTTCACCTGAAACTGAAAACACAATATGTGTAATAATAATCAAGCGTCCACAAGGAGCAAAAAATACCAAAATTACATGAAGAACGATGTATAAAGCTGATTGAAACAGCATTATATGCATGCGCATGTACATTGACATACAAATCAATCAAATTTTATTTTCAAGAAAACAAAAATATTTTATGCTTTTACGAGGGGTGGACGAAAGGTAATTGCGATTTCTCAATCAGTCGTTATCAGTACTGTAAAAAAGTACAAAGAAGAAACGACAGTTAATTATTGAAATTATTTCACTGGTTTCGATAATTTATGTCTTTCACATATTTTAAGTGAAAAGCATGATATAAAAACAGAAAATGTAACAGTTTAAGTTTTAATCATATTTCACCAATGTTTCACCTCTCGAGCACCAAAATAGATGTTATGAAAAATCAACGGTGAAATAATTGAAATATTTCACTGGTGTGCTATCTATCTATTTGTCTCTATGGTTGAAGCATGTTTTAAGAAGAAAACATAAAATACACAAAAACAATGTTTAGCAAAGAAAACAAAAAATAAAAATGATAGAAATTCTAATGAAATGCCATCTGAGATGTGTCATTTGTTGCAGTTCACAGATTCGCGTGGTAGCATAAAACATGTAAAAAGAAATTGGATTTCTGAATCTTTAGAATTATTTGCTTGATTCCGATTACTTATTTCAATGGATAATTCCTATTATAAAAACAGACAGTTGACCTATATATTTTGCACAATGCGTATAAATCCCGCTCGTTACGTATAAAGTTGAACTATAAAACACATCGTTTAAAGGGATATGCGACAATTTCGATGAATTTTCATCTAAAATTATATAACCAGCAGGCGATTTTGCATTTAAAGGACACATCCACCAAATCAGTATAATATTATACACAATCTATATACATAATACTAAGCATTTAAAGGACACATCCTCAAAATCAGTATAATATTATACACAATCTATATACATAGTACTAAGCATTCAAAGGACACATCCTCCAAATCAGCATAATATTATACAATCAATATACAGAATACCTTTAATACAGTAAAACTTCGCTGGCTCGAACAAGGATGGCTTGAACACTACATATATCTCGAACCACTTATCTTGTATCGGCCGAATTCCTATTTCGATGTATATACATGTACATTAATGGTATGATGTTTAACAATAATTGGTTTGAACAACCCTTAATCGAGCTATATTATCCAGTCCCGTCCGGTTCGAGCCATCGAATTCAGCTGTACATGTAATACATACTCTTAATATACAGTTGTCCCCCCCCCTTTTTTTGCCATGGTCATGTGATTCTTGCACTTAAAACTGGTAATTTGCTTTGAAATATTTTCAAAATGGTTCATAGGTTCTGTGATATATTGCTGCAGACCAGTAAAGCAAAGGCAGGTAAATCATATACTGCAATAAGACATCTCTAGTGTGATTTGTATAGGATTTTAACAGATGTATGTATTTATTAGCATTTTGGTGACTTCTTTTTTAACAAAAGTCTTATAATGTCACTGCACTGTATTTAACAACAAGCTGGTCAACCTACTAGTTAGTGAGCTGTTTTATGTGCGGATACATTCTTGCAATGACAATAGTAATTTAATAAGATTCATGTGGATTTTGTGTACTGCGGAAATCCTCTTATTAAGAAAAATACCAAAGTCCACTTTGTAGTGATACCAACATTTAAAAGAAGAAATTACAGCACGGAACATCGCCTTCGTGCGGTCAACAGCAAACACGACACAGGAGAGCTCAGATAACATAAAGCGGGGCGGTAGTGTAATGGATTGAGTGTTGGCCGTTCACGCCAGAGGTTGCGGGTTCGATTCCCCGATTGACCCGATGCCTCTCATAAAACAACACTCAGTACTGGTTCTACCCAGGAAGCGGACTCGAAAGCGGTTCATATAAGCTCTAAGCTTTCATCGCATTCGAGCTAAAATAAATCAATATCAACTAAATAACATTATGAACTCAGTCTCGCTCTTCCCGTAACCGCATCATAAAATTAGTGTAAATAAAAAGAACACCCCGCTTTCGAACAATACGATAAAATGTACAAATGTATTATAACATACAATAAAAATGACTTTTTCTGAAAATTATTTATTGCTTAACCACATGATACAAATATGAAATTAGATTATTCCAAGACATGTGCGGGTCTCGTAATCTGGTTCAAGGCTATGTTGGAAATAACATTACTTATATATGTGGTTGTAATTAGCATTTTTGTGTGTCGCTTTTATGTTAAGCAAGCGTCCACCATGGGGCCAAGAGGTATAAGACACTTTCGTCCAGTAATCACGCGTCCACCGTGGTGCCAAGAGGTATAAGACACTTTCGTCCAGTAAACACGCGTCCACCGTGGGACCAAGAGTCCACCTTGGGTTCAAGAGGTATAAGACACTATCGTCCAGTAATCACGCGTCCACCGTGGGGCCAAGAGGTATAAGACACTATCGTTCAGTAATCACTTACTTTTCATTGTTGAAGTCGCGGCTTTCAGCAAATCTTGATCCAAAACCTTTACTCGAGAAAATGTGTCAGTTATCTGCGGAAAAACGATGATAACACTGGATATGTCATATAAATCATGTCACATGTAGGAAATGACATTAAACTCAATTCAAAATATCAAAACAAACTAAAACAAAAATTAATATAAACTTTTCCAATATCAGTTCTTGTAATGCTATAAAAAGCTGTAATTGGCATATTCATAATGTTTATATGACGTCATCAGAAGTTTGACACACCTCCGTCTGCTGGTAGCTTAAACACTCCGTGTCAATCATTAATGTTCAACCAAGACTTTAGCAAACTTATCTATTTCAAAATATCTCTTTTTTTCATTACCTTCAATATGTAACCGTTTATAAGACGATAATGTTTAATCTCAATTATTTATGAAAGTATTATTTTTTCACTTTTCTCTGAAAAAAAAAGTAGGATCAAATCTGAACAACTATTTTCTTCACCTAATGATTTTTTAAAAAAAATATATCGCAAAATCTTAAATTAAGATAAAGTGCCAATTCTAACGCAGTAACGGCAGCGCATTGGTTGTCATGTAAACTGATTTCTGCTTACGAGAAGAACCAATCGGAATAATTTAGCTTTAGGGATTCGTTTCAAAAATAAAAATAAATGAAAAAATAAAGATTGAAATCGACTATATATCTGATAAAGAAGAGCGGCAATTTCAAAAGCTTTTACGATGTAACGAAATAAAACAAAAGTAGATTGATACTTTATACGTTTTTGTTTATTATCATGTGTGAATTAAACTGTGTTTCTGTATTTGCACCATTATCAATAACACATATTAATACAGGATTGCATGTTAACTGCATAGCACGAATTACATTTTAACCACCCATCCCAGCAACAATCAGAACAAAACACACACTTTTAATCGATCATACAACAAGAAGGTGATCTCAACATTAATTAAGCTAAGGTCGTAGATATATGTCCCGCTCGCTCCAAAAATCTTTTCAAAATCATATTTCTGTGGTCAGCCTTGGTCGAGTGGTTAAAAGCGCTATCTCAAGATAACATGTCACGATTGAAGCGATTGGTTTGAGCCCCGTTCGATAGATAAACTTTGTGAAAAGTTTGTCTGTTACTTGCGAAACGACGGTGGTTCTACTCAAATTCATCTAAAGGTATTTCTCTTCCGCTACAACTAGATATGCCACATTAATCATGTACTTAACGAAAAACGCGTTTAATCCCATTTAAAAGATCGTTCTATATATTTGTATAATACCATAAGAAATAATTAATTAAAATAATCACAAAAATGTAATAAATTTGACAAGCCGGTCGTAAGGAAACCAAGTCAATATCTCCATGTTCTTTTACGCCACATCAGATACGGTTTCTTGATCAAAGTCGGAGTAAATCGCCTGACTTAACTAATTGACATAAGGAGGCTTAATAGCACTTTTTATCTTGTAAACGTTTACACCTGCATCAGAAGTGTTAATACCGTCCATTGTTGTATCTCGCATTGTAAATTTTATATTCACAAAGGTGTTAAGACATTAAACATAAACATTATTAAACAGAACATAATAAATTCAATAATTTGATAGTGTGACTATACAAAATGCAGTTTTATAAAATTATATAAGATAGAAAATAAACATATCAAATAAAAAGTGAATATATATATTTTTTTTTTTAAATGAGAAACATTTACAACATTATTAAAAGTCCCAATACCGTCAAGTTATTTGCCATCTTTTTGTATCATCTAATAGTGACATAAGTAATCAAGACATTAAACATAAAGCATAACAATTTCAGTAATATGAAGTCAGTCACCATACAATTTACAGTTTTTACATGAAAAGAAATTTATCAAATAAAATATTAATATATATCAATATTTCTATCTGACACACCCGCGTGCTTCTTGATACCATTCATTTCGTTAGTGTGAGAATCATTCGATAGTTACAAAAGTATCAAGATACTATATTAAACAAAACGTAACAATTTTGATACAGCGGCCACAACAGCATGCGTATTATCAATAGGTACTTGTATCAGTCCAAAATATTTTTTAAGATAACTGGATTTAAAGTAATAAAATAAACATTTTGTCCAATTGCAATTCTAATATTCCAATTGGCATGTGTTTCCAATGTGAAATTATGATTTCCAAGCGGTCAATTCCATTTGGAAACTCAAAGGATTCAACTGGAAGATTCTAATTGGAAATCAAATGTTTCAAATTCAATTGTCAAAATGGAATCTTTAATTATATAACACATAAAGGCACACAGAACCTTGACGTTTCAAGGGGTTCCTATATGATTAAAATTTGCAGAACATGTGGACTTCCATTAATTTCAGATACATATAATTAGTAGAAACATATAATAATAAGTAGTTTTTGTCGGATTGATACACAAGTTATGGTGTAAGTACACCAAATTTTTGTTTTGTTCTTTATTCTATTTGTTTGTCATTCATAGGGACGCCCAATTGAAAGAATTGAAACTTACATTTTATCGTTTGTCAACCTCTGCATCATGTTTCATTCAAGAGAGTTTTATTATGTTCAGTGGGTAAAGTGTTGACATAGTAAAATTAGACTTCAGAAATTATATATTCATAGCCCAATTTCCAAGCATCTGCTTCCCAGGCATCCTTCAACTATGTCAAATAAAAATTGATATACAAAACATAGTATATATTTGAATAATTAGTTCTTATCATAACCAAATCGATTGTCTTTTAACTCTTTACTTCATATAAACGCTTTTGGACACCTCTAATACAGACGCCTTTGGACACCTAATATAGAAGGCTTTTGAATTATTGGGTGAATTGTGTTTATATCAACTGACAGAGAGGAAAACAGTGCATAAAGTATTCAGATTGCTCGTTATGAGCAATCTGAACTCTTCCTGCACTATTTTCAAAGGCCTTCTGTGATTGGTGCGGGAAAACGCGTACCTATGGAGTAAAGCGTTAACAGGAAATACATTATTCTAACAACGGTGGAATATGTAAACAGTAGGAGATGTGTGCTGCTGTTATCGGAGATATCTGTATACGCCGATGGCAAAATCTCTCTGTAAATGATTCAATTATACACGATTCCTTCCAAACCAAAAAAATGATATGACTGATATTTGTTTTATATGACATGTTTTTCAATGGTAAGTCAAATTTTGAACAGAGATTATTAAACATTCTCGGGAAAATTGATGTAAGCTATACTACTAGTATTATTAAATGTTCCACGCCTTGGTGAAATTAATAATTTGTTCACCGTAGTGAATTATAGATAATACAACATTTGTATGCCTTAATATGAAAAGAAAAAATGACAAATATCATTTCTCAATATATTTATACAAGCTTGCACATGACTGAAAACTAATTGTTTCATAAAGGATTAGTTGTTCAAGTAAACAGAAATAGTTTCAATTCCGTATAACATACTTTGTAAAGAGCTTAATACATCAATTTGGTTTTTGTATTTTTCATTATGAAATTACTGTTTTTCTTTTATAATTATTTCTTATTTATTATTTTCTGATAATTTCGGTATAAAAGTGAACATTGGATTCCATCACATTCATTTTCGGTCTGACGCGAATAAGTGAATTTCATTTTATTCATCGCAAGCAATTTCAGCATTTCAAAGCCGATTATTGAATTCCATGATTGCATATACAGTATATAGTTTTGGTTACAAATTAATTATTTGAATTCATCACAAAAAATGATACATAGGCTATTTGAAGTTCATAAACGGAAATTATATTTTTAGCAGATTTGTCTTTCCGTGATTTTTTTTGTACGATAGACAAGTGCTACGAATTATATGCTATTGTACTTTGCTGCGATTTGGGGCTGGTTAGAACGGACTCAAGCATACATTTCTTTAAGCCTGGTCTACCACATTCCCGGACAATGTTCAAACTCAGATCTTTTAACACTAATTGAATAAGCGGGCAAATAAATACCTGCCCCAAAATTCATAGCGAATTAGAT
Organism: Panopea generosa; assembly: GCA_029582155.1. Classification (NCBI taxonomy): domain Eukaryota; kingdom Metazoa; phylum Mollusca; class Bivalvia; order Adapedonta; family Hiatellidae; genus Panopea; species Panopea generosa. The sequence goes on from CM055909.1 coordinate 23,459,596, forward strand.
CGAATAGTAGTACAGGCGGTGGTCGCTTATTGCGCGATTGAACTTTGATAAATTTTAACAGTTAAATTATTTTTCTTTTTAACAATATAGTTTTTATTTATAAAAAATGCAATTATAAATGCACTAAGCAACTTCAAATTGGGATATTTAAGCGTTCATATAGTGTTTTATCATAGAATCATGTGTTTTCGTGCTTCTTGAAACCACTGACTCAATCATTGTGCTTCTTTCTTGAAGTCACCGACCAATCATCGTGCTTCTTGAAATTGCTGACCAATCATCATCATGCTTCATGAAACCACCAATCATCGTGCTTCCAAAACTCACCAATCATAGTGCTTCTTGATGCCACTGACTTATCAATGTCTTTTAAAATTCCTCTCCTAAGGCATACAGTCCTGCTGCATCGATTTCCCATTTGATTTTTATTTAAGGCATTAAAATATATAAAAAAAACTTATCTGATGAGGAAGAAAAGGCATTTAAATGGATAATCAAGTTGATTAGAGATATATTTTGTAAATTAGTTTACTATTGTACTGCATGCATGGAAGACGCGTGTAAAATACACAGTGCATGATTCATCGATATTCAAATGCATGTTTCTTAAAAGCAATTAAAAGTTTAGTGTGTTAAAGATCACCTACATGTACCTGTAAATGCCACTGGAAATATAAATATGCAAATGCGTAGAATATAGTGTTTAACCACTGATCGGTCCTGCGTCAATTAATAACATTAATGTCTTCTGATGTGTATTAGAACCGCTGAAAACTACTTCACGACACATTGATATTTCAAGACAGTTATACAACTCGTTACAAACGTACGCTAGAGGTTGTTTAATTTCACCTAAGGGAGATAGTTATATGATATAGGAATCGTGGAATCCTGACCTGCTTCTGATAAATATCAATAGTATGCGCATGCGCAATACACCATATGTGGATAGGCGGCTCTCGGCTCATTCGGCTGATAGAACTGAGACATTTTATTTGGCCATATAACGTATTAAAGGCACTACAGAACTGTTAACAACAATGACAATTAGTAAATATGCGTCCAATAGGAAATATAGCATTTAAATGACACAGACACGAAAACAATTAAAATATACGTGTAATCGTATTCTGGATTAGTCATATATCATGAATAGGTGCATGCTGATTGGCTACTATCAACGATAGTAGGATCACGCTGATTGGTCAGTTAATTTGCAATTGAAGACAACCTAATAAATGTGAGGTTTAAGATGAAAAAGTATTCTTCCACACACAGGTAGATTTTTAGCGTGACGTGGTAAATAAAGATATTATATGTTTTTGACAGAATTGGCCACCATTGATGTTGTTATTTCAATCACTTTCGTACGCATTGATTCTTTAGGACAGACATAGTATTCCCTGCTGTATTTTGTGTGTTGTGGGGGGGGGGGGGGGGGGGGGGGGGGGTAAAAAAGTACCTGAATCGCATATGCCATATACTGGTATAGTCTAATCGACCGTATATCTTGTATTTAGTTTCTATCTAGTGTAAATATTTTGCACTTCAGTTTTAATTTGTTTCAATTCAAACTTATTTATAGCAATTTTTGTTACTCTTTCTGTGAAATATGTATTTGTTTAAATTAGAACAGTCAACATGGTTTAAACAATATTTATTTGTTATCAACATATTACGTATACATATATTCATTAAAGAGCGATACATAACTATAGCATTGAGAAAGAAGCTATTTCTAGCTTGAACAAAGCCTCTTTTCGGAACAATCAACTTAAACTTATCATACTGATAAAGAGAATTTACCAACAATTGAGATTGAATTTGATAAATACTTTGCAAATTTGACATGTGACAAATAATTATTGTTTTGGACCACATAACGACAAATTCTATTATTCCTTATTAGATATATTTTGGCAAAGTTGTTTTTGGTGATTCCCTGGATCTGTATACTATTTATCTCGCAATGAAAACAACATATGTTACCTGAAAAAATGAATTTTCATAATATGTTTAAATATCAAAAGATCTGATATTGGTGTAAAAGCTAATATCACAATACCGTAAAGTACGTAAATCCTTAGACGATGTTAATATTTTCATTTTTTCCATTCGCTTATTAAATGCAATAGGACCAGTGAAAGTATACAATACAAAATAAAGTGTGGTGACTCATGATTCTTTGAAAATTATTTTTCAAATGCTCTACGATTTTCATTAGATTTAGTAAAATTATGTTTCAACTTCGTATAATTTAGAAAATTAACATCATTTGGAAGTTGTCTCGGAACTAATTTAGAGGACATATCGGGGTAATAAACTGTCCTCCATTTTAAAATAGTCTGGCACGTTAACACACATAATCCAATAATAGAAGCATCAACGCTGACTTTTGCTTTGTGCAAAATCACAATCGCTGCTGCTATCAAAGAAGACATTATCCGCGTTACCCGACACTTATTACTTAATAGAGTCAGTATCACAGAGCTTGCTTGTATGCGTCCACGAACTTTAGAAAGGCCGATACGATTGGACTCTAATTTCGTGTGTTGGTGTTGTTAGCCTCTGTCCAAGTCTGAAATCAATTCTTAACTTGTTATCTGGCCAGCAGGGACTATTTATTTATCCTGCACTTTAATATTAGAAGAATAATACGTATCTATTTTAAACAAATCAGTGATTATTGGATTTCGCTGGTTCCCTGTTTCTATGATCAAGCGATTTTGCCCTTCGTATTTATTGACCTGGTTTTCACCAGTTCCCTGTAATGTCTTAAATCCAAACATTGTTGCCTTGTACACACATCGACTTTATTGGTAGTATGTAAGTATGGAGACCAAGCAAGCAATATCATTTGGGTTGGTTCGCACTGTTGCCAAGCCGTTTTGGCTGGTACCCTATATGTATAAAAAAAATGTTGCCCATAATACACGTGAACTTGATTTGTTAAGGTACCCTGCATGTATGAAGACTAAGCCATGTTACCATTTATATGCAATAACTCTGTTCACACTGGCTTTACTCATGTTTGAAGTAATGTTGCCCTTTATAGACATGGACATGGTTTACACTGGTACTCTATATAAAAAATGTTAACATGTCTACATCGTCTTATTTTTATTTCGCATAAGAGTAGGGTCCTCCTTGGCCGATTGATCTAAGGCCAAGTCGTTTAACGTCCCTTTACCTCTCGCTCCTTAGGTCGTTTGACGTGACCAGCTTTGTCCAAAAACTTGATGTGAGAAAGTGTGCCAGTTACATGCAGGAAGAAGGTGGTTCTGCTTAGATTCATCCCGAAGTCTTCTCAGCCAGTAAAGCTGAATATGCTTTCAATGTTAAAAGTTGAAAATGGCATTACACTCCGTTTAAAAAATATACTTATTTGCATAAAATTTGCAATGTTATTCTATAAATTAAATTTAATTACTATAAGTATTGCCTGATGTACTTACAGGTGAAAAAAAACATTTCATTATGAATACTTTTACAATATGAATAGATATCAAAACCGACCTTACGCCTTTCGATATTTGTCATATCTAGTGAATCAGATCAAATCAAGGTTTTCTATTCATATCCTCAGGCTTAAAAATAATTCCCCTTTATGTAAAATAGAATTCTTTGAGATAGAATCGTTTATTGTTGAACTGTTTCTTTCACATTGCATGGCTGCAGAGGACATTACCATGGGAAAATGCGATAAAGGATATTTTTCAAATACATTCCAGTGAATCACCTTCATTTATACATTATCTAAGGCTAAGCGATGGTTTCTCCTTTATCAAACACAGTGGTTTGTGAGATAAACGTGTTTATTGTTTAAATGTTTCTTTCAAATTGCATGATTGCAGAGAACCTGGCCAGGGTATATGCCACTAATTATATTAAAGTTCACGCGATAGTTATTCAAGGTATATGCTACGTACTGCAATAACCTGTAATGTATATGTTATAACAACTAGATTATTTCAGGCAACGTGGATTCATTTCTCGTTCCGTCGTGTCATAAAACGTCAGTTCAGGACATGTCCCGTCAACTTGTTTCATCGCATTTAATCATAATTGAAATATGTTGAATTATTTATTTCTCAGAGAGAAAGACACATATATATATATATAGAGAGAGAGAGAGAGAGAGAGAGAGAGAGAGAGAGAGAGAGAGAGAGAGCGAGAGAGAGAGAGAGAGAGAGAGAGAGAGAGAGAGAGAGAGAGAGAGAGAGAGAGAGATGGATTGAGGGATGGATGGAGACATACATATGTAAAGTGTACTGAGTGTTTGTTTTAAATAAAGCAACACTAAATTTATAAACATTAACTTTCATATATAAGAATTTTTCTCATGGCTCTCAAGCCATATAATTTTCTTTACAAGCAAGTAAACTTAATATTATTTTTGTTAAAATAGTTGGTTATCAAAATAACATAAAGAAAATAATCAATAAAGACAACTTTGACTCCTACACAATCTTAAACACTTTCACAACTCAAATGCTAAACCCTAAACCTGGTATAGAGTTACTTACGACCCTGGACTTCGTTTGTCGATCTGAGATCTCTAGAAAAAGTTCTAGGATCAGCACGTTGACAAAGCTAGACCCAAAGTCCCACCTGCTATACCTCTACTTCAACGATCCAGCAACTCGTACTTTAATTACAACCTGTACTTCGGAACATTAAACCCTGAACGTAGTTTGTCTGTCTGAGATAGCCATAACCCAGTTTATGGGATCAGCAAGTTGACAGCACTTGATCAAAAGCCTTACTTCCTTACCTAGTACGTTGAACTCGACATTGTTGCCTCGTCGACGGTCGAACTGCAACTCCGCTGTTTACTCACAGTGTCACTGTATTTATTCTCTTCTACCTCCATTTTTGAAGAGTCAATGAAAGCACCCATAAAATCATTGAAAGCGTTTCTTGAGCGGATATGAAAACCGGGTAAATACGAGTAATTGTATATAACTACGACTATTTGAATACTGTAAATAACCACAAACTGAATAATACATCTCTAAATATCGATATAATTATCCTGTGATACTTAAACATCTATATTTAAAAGTAATTGTTTCCCGAAACGATGATTTGCTAATTGTTTTGTATACGCGATATAAATGACGGAATCTTTTATAAGGGAAACAACTCTTGTTGACTTATTATGAGCGACATAGGTATATCTGGAGCATTTTCCCTACACATACAGAGAGAAATGGATATGACAGAAAGAGAGGAGAAAGAAATAGACAGAGAAGTGAGCAGAAAAGGATACAAAAGGAGAGAGAGAGAGAGAGAAAATAGAAAATAGAGTTATGCGCACTGAGAGAGCGAGAGTGAGAAAGAAGGGTACATACTCTTGTTGGCTTATTATAAGCGACATAGGTATATCTGGAGCATTTTCCCTACACATACAGAGAGAAATGGATATGACAGAAAGAGAGGAGAAAGAAATAGACAGAGAAGGGGGCAGAGAAGATACAAAAGGAGAGAGAGAGAAAATAGAAAACAGAGCTATGCGTACTGAGAGAGCGAGAGTGAGAAAGAAGGGTACATACAAAAACAGAGAGAGTGTTACACAGAGAAAGGCCCAATAAGTACACAGAGCTATACAGATAGTGGTTAATATACTTTAGGCGTCAGACTCTCGTTGGAATATCCTTTAAAATTGAGAATTTTGCAAATTTGCGAAAATAATTTCCGCAAGTCTAAACCACAAGGGAACGATTCTAAAGTTCGTGTCGAGGCAGTGATTGGAGAAAATGTTAAGATAATGTCTCGTCTAGTCATGAAGATTTCTATTAAATTAGTCATTATCATCAGAATAAGAAATAATTGATACACATAATGTCCACGATGTCTAAGTACAAATGTTGGAAGCGGCGATTTTCAAGACAAAAATATATCTTAGAGTGCATGGCGGAGCATTGCTAGCTGGAAAGTACGTTTATATAATAGCACAAATACTGAGTTTGGTTGTTATTCTAACATTGCAAACACGTTTTTATTTCTAAACAAAAGATGATTAAGGTGCAAACTACCTGTTAAACTTGTCTTAAGTAGCCAGTCGAGGGAAGGAGCAAAAGTGACCTTTCAAGACAGGTTGTTTCTTATAAGTTAGTTTCGCAGACCTTTATAAGTCTTAACGAGTTTCGTACGAACAAATTCTGATACCTAGGAACGTTTTATTTGCGCAATAGTTTTGGTAGTCTTAAAAAGAATACTATAATCAAACTAACGAGATTTCGTAAATTGAAAACTCTAAATGGATTTCTCTACTTTTTTCGTAACTTCATGTACTACACTAAGAAGTTTGTAAACTTATGAATGTTAGGAAAACCTGTCGTCGCATTATAATAAAAGTAGCCTCGCAAGACTATATTCTTACAAATACGGAGGCATACGCATACGCATGCGCATGGTGAAAAATGCAAATATGCTGAGGTAAATTATTACGTAAGAAAGGGACGGAGAATATTGTACATAGCTATACTCAAGGTTAAAACTTCAGTGGGGAACTCGCTTTTTAGTAGTTTCAGTAAGGTCATTAGAAAGGTAAAGGTAATAATTGCAATTTATGTTTATTAAAATTTATATTCAGATTTATTCAATTAGTTCTTTAAGGATAATTGGATTTGCTCATTAAAATTTCTTTAATAAATAGTTCACTGACAAACCACACTAAGTAAAGAAGAAATAATAAAACGTTAAAAAATCGCTCTTAATTATTTCATCCAAACATCTTCCTCAAGGATTTTTTGTTATATTTCCTCTTCCCTGAGGAAGATATTTGAAGGAGATATGAACTTACATGTGTCGTTTGTAAAGTAAGTGAAACCTGACAGAGTTCATGTAAATGTAAGTTCATGAATAATCACGTTAACTTTTAGATGATTACAAACTAATTTAAACAAGATAATAAACAAAACCCCTCAATTTGTTGCCCTTAAAACATGCTAATGTCATTTATTTCAGGAAAAATATTATGAAAGACAGGTTTTAAGTAGAAAATAACTCAAGTCATTAGTAGTTTTAGTGTTTAAAAACTACACTAGGTGTTAAACAATTAACGAGAGTGTAATTTTTAACCCTAATGTGTTCGCTCCTTAAACGTAAAGTACAGTTTCTGTGATCACCAGGAGGATTAATGTGCTCTTTAAAACTTAAAGGACAAATATGTCAAATGTATTGAGATTATGCAGTAATATAAAGATGGGGGACAAAACGACTCTAGACGGTGAGTGTACTACCGTAAGTAATGAGCGCACAAAGGAGCTAAATTATGCAATTATGTTAAAAATCATATTTCCTGAAGTTACCGCAAGTCAATAACGTATTTCATTGTTAGAGAGGTATTTAGTGACGGCATGGACATTTAGAATGCGTTGTGTTTTGAATAAACTTTGTTGATTTAATTCTAGAGAAAAAAACACCGTTTCCTTTTCTTTGTTTTTAGTTATAAAAATTTGACTTATCATTATTCAAATCATTGCAACTATCTGATGATGTCGCTGTTGTTTGCTATTTTTGAAAGGAGAAACATTATCGATTTCACCAAATATGCCCCTCTCTTCGCCAGCTTAAAAAACCGAACATCGCGTTCCCGGGCCGCTAACATTTGATATATATATTGAACAATAAATGCGTTATTGAAATACACGTATTTCATTTTTGTTACCAAGAAAAGTAAAATAAAAATACTTAAACATAGTCACTAAATACCATAAACAAATTCAATATATAGAAAGCTAATGGCAATACCATGCATAGAAAAAGAAGCAATAAGGAGCACCGCCTTATAATTTTCAGTAGACTAAATTACAACTTGAGATCTGATAAACGGCTTTACCAAATCTCACTCTCCTCTTTTGTCACATCAAAAATCGAAAAAGTGTAAGTACAGAAGTCTGCTAGACTTACTGCGGCAAATACGACAGAATGTACACATGTTTGATTGAAAACTAAAAAATAATCATGGAAAGGTGATACTAAACACATATGTATTCGATGACCTTGCAGAAGCCAGAGCAGTAAGGGATAACTAATAATGGGAACGATAAGACGAAGATAAGAACATTAATATTTAGCGTAGGCTAGACCCTTAAAGCAGAATTACGCATACTGTCAATTTACAGCAGCTACTGTTCAGCTTGAAATTATTCCATTTTATGTCTGACTGAATCAATTACGTCTTCCTTTGTTCAGACTAAAAGCTGACAACAAATTGAGACAATACACGGTAAACCCATTCAGGACTATATATAACCCATGGGGAAATGTTTAATATAACACTAGAGACATTTTCAACGAAATAAACTGTGCTAGACTTAATTATTACGGTTATACACGGATTCTAATAATTCACAGAGGAAAACTTCCATTGATATTAGTGCACCAACAAAGTGCAAAGTCTGGTTCATATTTAGTTTAAATCTACTTTATGATGTTTAGCGTCCATTTCAACAATTGTCCAGTCACATCATAACGGTATCTGTTTGATACTAAGTGCTACCGAAAAATACACTATCACGCCGTAGTCAAATACTATGATTCTCACCCATTCACATTATATGACATCGGATCAACCATATTGAGAACTTTCCCCTGGATGCTGTGCGCTAAACGAGGAAGCTTTTGATATCATTTTCAAGACTTTGGTGTGGACCGGCCGGGGATCGAACTCACTAACTACAGAAGAATCCGTAATTTTTATTTTAGAACTAAACTTTTACAAGATACACATGTATACCATAATACCTATCTTAAAATTAACATTCAGAATATATGTTTCACATTTTAGGCAAGTGTTTGCCGGTGTTATATTCTTATATTATTTTATATATTCTGCAAGAAAATGCAAATACTGTGCAATTCAAGGTATTTAATGGGTCATAATAGATCATTATAGTTATTATGAACAAACGACAAAATGTGCTGTCAATTTAAGCATCCATTATGATTGCTCAGTGCAACTTTTAACGGAGACAAACCTTCTTGTAAATTTGCAGCGTCCTCATTTAAAGCTGTTTACTCTATAAAATACCTTTTTAAAATTTCTCGTCGCAGGTTTGTTGGCCTTGGAGGCATTCACAAAAGTGTGATTAAAACGCACTGACGATGTCCTTATTGTACTCATAAACGATTATTTTGTTGAAAACGTGCTGATAAAACCATCCCATGTAACGAGTTTTTAAGTTGAAGATTTGTTATCTCAACGTTTAATAAAAAAATAGTTATTGGTACAAGCTGCTTGGTTGAGGAATTGTTATCTCAAGGTCAAATTATACTCCGATAAAATGTTGCCTTGTACTCGAAGAACAAGGAGACATACTTGTTAAAACTTTAAATAAAATGATGACGATTTAGTAGTTAAAACTATATCAAAAAACGTAATTTTTTGACATTAGTTTTAACAACTTTATTAAAAAAGAACTCAAGCAGCGCTCTGGCATATTCAAAACGCATTATTGCTTCATTCCTGTAAAGTAACATTTTACTTGAATTGATGGGGAACAATGATAATTGGCCTCGTTGATTTATAATGTTATTTGTGTCATTCATTTTTAAATTTAAAGGATGTCGAGTTATCTATAAGTAATCGTGGAATGCCGTGATAGGAAACTACTATTGCGTGTGAGACAATGAGATGCAAATTTGCCAAACGAATACTTAATCTCTGCGATATTTGTCTTATTCAATTTGTATTGATCAGCAAAAAGTGCTTGTATCATGGCAAGAGGGGAGACCTTTTCCTGGATATGAAGTTTGCTTTAATCACGACATCGCGTAATGTTAAACTGTCCTTAGAGATGGATGCTTCGCACGAAATGGCATGTCACGGTATGTCCTGAAGGTTAAAACGTATATGATAGAAACAATCTTAATGCTGTACATCGATACAGCATACATTATCGCACGTGACGGAAAGTCACAGTATGCCTTGAGTTAGTGGAAAAATTCTTAGCCTTTTCATACACTATTAACTCTAAACATTCAAACCGCAAAGTAGTGGTAGAGCGGCTGCCTTGCATGCGGATAATCGCGGGTTCGATCCCAAGTCGGTTCATACCAAATACTTGAAAAATGGTATTCGAAGCTTCTTCGCTTGGCGCATTTAGAGGATAGTTCTAGGTTTGGTTGCCCTGGTGCCAGTATAATGATATTGGTTCGGGTATCACACTTCAGTGATACTTCAGTGTGGCAGCGCTCATAATACTGCCTCACGTAGATTACTGGACTATTGTTGAAAGTGACGCTAAAACTTACAACAACAACAAAAATAAAGTTACAGTTAACTCTATATATAAATACAGCATATGTTCATTCATGCGTTCGTCCGTAATCGATGCGATTATAGATTTTTATAAAAATATTAAATATAAGATACTGTTTTTGCTCTAAGGTTTTGTTATGTCAATGGTTAACTTCAGGGTGAAGTGTTTTGTCCTAAAAGCATCATTAATATATGTACTCCTAATTTTGAAAAATATTTTAGCAAATGTAAAAATATATTCGAATGATGTATATTGAATAGTGGTTGTTTTGTTGATCATTACAAATTGAATAAGACGAATATCGCTGAGACTAAGTATCCGTTTGGCACATTTTCCGCATTTATTCAGTCGTCTACATACATGTGAAGTCACAGAGTGAGTATGCCTTCATCGTGTTAAGGCTGCCCTTCATGACTGAGTGGTTTAAAGTTTATGTGAGACACTTTGCCAGCTACTTGCGGAAAGACGGTGGGTTTACTCAGATTCATTTTGAGGTCTTCCTTAACTTATTAAACTGGATATGCTATATATAACCTGAAATTTGTTGAATATGGCGTTCAACCCATTCATCTTCGCACATCAATAAACAGAGAAGTGTTGTTCGTTTCAGTGAAATATTCACCCCCACGTGAGAGCGCATGCCGATTTCGGTGTTCACGAATTAAATCAATTGATTTTTCACTAAAACCAATAGCTTTATGTTATGTTTAAAAACAGCAAAAATGTCCCTATTCTGTAAATGTCAACATCTCAAAAAAATAATTCACTCCGAAATCCCCATAGATCTCATTCAATTAAAGCATTAATATATTTCGTCACACAGATATATTAAGAAATATCAGTTTTCAAGTGGGATGGATATTCCGTAACAAGATACCAGTAAATATTTTTTTTAATTGTCTAAATGTCAAACGATTATTCACTATTACTTCGTAACTTAACAATTCACTGGAAAGCCATTTGCTTGTATTCACTGAAATGTTTATATCTTTCCGAGAATAGGACTTAAACGTTATTTTATTTAAAATATTTGGAGAGAAAAAATATGTCTATTAAACCCACCGTCGTAGGGATGACATTCCATATATAACATTAACTATATAAAGATCTTTTTAATTTATTGGGAAGATAATGTGTATGAACGACTATTTTTAGAACTGACCTTTGATTATCTATAATACTGTAAAATGAAACAAGAACAAAATTATTAACACCACAAATAATTCAAATGGTTTTATTTAAATGTATGAAAGTAGTAGGATTTGTTGTGGGTTTTTTTTAGTTGTTACTTTAATTCAAATATTCCATGACCAAACTCCTGCAAGAAAGTTTGGTTTTGACAGGTTATTACTCATGTTGATGATAACGCGGAATCGTGTAATCGAATTGGTATAATGATACAGATCTAATAAAAGTTCAAGTGCATTCTTTTCTTTGTGGAATCTCAAAACCAAGGTATCGGAACATATATAAATTTATCGCATAATTTACGGAGTAGGAGTGTAATTAACCAATGACATATTTTTTATATTAACCTTGTGTAGTGTCACTACCGAGTTATCGCTCGGCATTTTTCTTATAACTCGGCTCTCGTACGTAAAATGCTCAAGTGCGTTCCGACTTGTCCGAATTTATATATGACGTTGATTTGTAATGGTAATATGACGTTATATTCAAGTACAAGTTATATTTTATGTAATCTGTAACCGACTTAGCTGTTGATCTACTTTCTTGTATCTGGAGCGATTTCATTGGCTGAGGAAGCAGGTTAACATCTATCGACGGTCATAACGTTCTATGTGCAATGGAATGTTCTATTTTGAAATAGCTGAGCGATAGTTGACTGAAAAAGTAGGACAACATCTTAATGAAAATCTACCAATTTCCGGAGTTATGTGACAAAACAAATCTTACCTATGTGCTCATTCAGTTTTGAATTTGTCGTTGAAATAACTCGCTGGCAAAAACGGTATAATGCAAGGCATGAATATTAATAAATAATAAATGATGTATAGCATTTAAAGACCACCGCCATTACAGAAGTATGCATATATTCAATGTTTATTTTACAGAGTTGTATTAATGCGTACAATACATACATACAAAAGAGGTGAATACAGTAGCACCGCCCTAGAACTATCAGTAGCAAAATACGCCTCTGTCAGTTATGGTTATTAAGTTATTATATGAATAGTTCAACCCTGGTCGGGCTCGAGGCTCTGTCGAGGTTCTTATCAAATCAATTTTATCATGAGTAAAGTATCTTCCCCGGGACATTAAACATGTTTTTTGTGAGAGCCATGTTACTGCCAAAAACAGTTGTCTATAGGAACGGACCTTGAGATACATTTTTATAATCTGATAGATTTCTTTGTCGTCCAGTATGTGAAAATATGTTACTATACAAACGCGGTGATATATTTAACTTTTCACTGATAAAAGAGCAAATACAAAGGCAGTTGATAAAATAATTATCTGGACATATCAAAATGTTTTAAATGAATGCATCGTGACGGTTCTATAGAACGCATGTTAAGACCACACATCATGTGAAGGGCGTGGTCCAGTGGTAGAGGATCAGACCCAGGTACGGAGGCTCGCACGGCTATGCGTTGTGTCCTTTAGCAAGATACTGATTCTGCATACCTCGAGCATGATTTGTCTATGTTTCACAATTGAAATAAAATAAACATGTTTAAACCTAAACCAGACATCAATGTGATCGTGTTGTTTATAACTGACCAAGACGCTGTCGTCAGATGACCGCTGTGAGAAAATTAGCCAGTTGAGAACAATGTGTTACCAAAAGTTGATAAAGAAATTCATTGGAAGTTCGAGTACTGATTGCGAAGTAAGCTCAGAGTTTATATGAATCGAACCCAGGACATCTGGTGTGAGCGGGTTCATGATAAACCATGTTAGTGACCTTTTACGCCCATCCTAGAACCGTTTAAAGAGTTTTCTGATTATGAGCTAAACAGCATCAGCTTTATAAACTCTGCATACGCATATATATATATATATATATATAAACAGAAGTATTGGTTGTACAAGCTATGAGGAGAAAGACCAAATATAAATCTGACATATGGGTCCTCGGTGGACGAATGGTCTATGGCGCCATCTCAAGATAACTTATCTTCCACCGCTAAGGTTGCTGGTTCGAATCCTGTTCGCTCCAAAAACTTCATGTGAGAAAGTTTGCACGGTATTTGCAACAGTACGATGGTTCTACATGATTGATTCTGAGGTCTTCTTCCACCTTTAAAACTTGATATGCCATTTCTAACCAGAAATGTGCTGAAAATGGCGTTAAACCCCATTTACACCTTTATATGAACAAATACCTTTTTTTCACCAAACGCTCGTTTAATTATTGTTTTCAGATGTTACGGGAGCTTGTGAATACAACCAACACTTTACGATAATCATTATTTACCAAATTTCAAAATGTGATTCTGTTTATAGTCTATATTTACCACAAACAACAGATTAACATAAAAAAATGAGAAATACATCAGCAAATCAATATGCAGAATGAATCTTGAACATTGATACATGCAGAACTTCAGAGTTTCTTCAAATTGTATTCAATTATCTTATGACATATACGAGATGCAGTGGGCATATTCTTGTCATCACATTTTCGGCACCCTGGGACCATACACGGAGTTGATAATTAAACCGTAATAATTAACACTTACTAAAATGGACGTAACACTTCTGTTAAATATTTCTACCGCGCTGCATAGACCGACAGTGGTACAAGTCTTACTCGGAACCGAATGGGTTAATTTATTAAATGAAATACAAGAATATTTTAAAGCAATTACTAAAGAATTAAACAGATTTGTGAACACAGGTTGTGTGAATATGTAAATAGCTAACAATATCATTTGAATATCAAATACTACTTAGTTTTTTTATGGCATTTATATACGTTACAAAAACATGTGATAACCCACCAAATTAATTCTTTATTTATACAATAATTTGTCACACAATGTTAATTTTCAAGGTAACGCTGTATCATATTTTTTTTCATAAGCGAAATATGTTAATCAAAATCTCGGTATTTATTCAACGCAGAGTGATTGCCCAAAGGGACTTAAAAATAAATAATTATACGAAAAGATGACTTATCTAATTGATAGAGAAAAAAACCCAACTTATTTTATGTTTTATTTATATTTCTCTTTATAGGTGGCGTATACTGCAATGCAACATGGGATAAAATGCAATGCTGGGGCTACACAAAGGCGGGGTCAACCGTGTTCCAGTCATGCCCGGCTTACATCACCTTATCGAACCACATGGGTTAGTACCACAGCTACTTATTATATATAAGTATATCATCATCACAACATAATTAAAAGAACCGATTTTCGTGCATATATCAAATCATCAAACAGTACCTATCCACCGGTTGACCAATTGTGTATGTTATCTACTTATATGGGAAAGTATCGTAATTATAAATCCTGTATATATAAATATTATCAAACAGTAAGTATCCACTGGTTGACTTATAGTTTAAAGTATCAACATATATAGGTAAAAGTATAGGTAAGTTTTATAATTATGATCCTGTATATATCAAATTATCAAACAGTAAGTATCCGCGGACTTTATTGTATGTTATCAAGCTATATTGGTAAGTTACAGATATTCCTGTATATATCACATAATCACACAATATCAATTAATAACAAATACCGGCTAAAAATCACACTATCACACTATCATGGGCCGGTTTCATTGAACATCTCCAGCTGAAATTTCACTCAGCTTAAAAATCTCAATTTCTCTAAATGATATTTTGAACTCACGTCGCGTTAAATATCTACACAGAATCAGAGTCAAATCTATCCTCAGTGATAAAGGATAATCGGTGAAATGAACTATTAGCCCTATTTGAGTTACAAATGAAAAACAGTTGCAACTTGGCGAGGCTTAAACGTATCAGTTTGCATTAGTTCTGTGATCTTGCATCGCTGGAGCGACACGAGTTTCTTGCGACAAACAATATGTTTGCTCATTTCCGCAAGTTGGCGCCATTACCATTGCAGTTCCAACAATTATATTAACTTTGCTTTTTGATGTATATAATCTAAATTTTAACATTGACCTGATAAAACCATGAGTTTTTTTATTTGAAATTGCAAGAAAATTTAAGTATTAAAAGCACATGTTTCCCTTTTTATTAGTTACTGTAGAACGGACTCAGCGATCCCGATTGGGTCCGTTAAATATCAGTGCATTTGAGCACGTTGACTGGTCAGTTGCTTCAGGGAAAGATTGAATAACGTTATAATTTAGCAAGCGTTCAGATGCTATGAATTATGGGAAAGGTATATTATTTGTTCTTTTTTTATTGAGTATTAAAAGACGTGATTCAAGATATATCAGGTTCTATATATAGACTATACATACAGACGAAATGATAACAGCGGTCACCACTTTGAAAAGGTCAGTAGCAAAGTTAATAGTACTGGGCAGTTTTCACCGTCTCAAACCACTATTACATTTCCCATAGGGCTCTATTGTAGTATTTATGTCCAAAACACCGACCAGTAAACACAAGATAGGATCAAATAAATTACTGCAACACAAAACCCTGATAAAGGAGAAAAAGAGAACTAAAGGTTTATTTTCACCTCCTCATCTGTAGGTCCGGGAGTAATCAAGGGAGATAATAGTAGTATGAGTCCTGTTTATGAAAGTACATAAACAGAACATAACAGAACTTCCAAATATAAAACTGACCAATGGTATAACTTGAGCATACTGAGGTAGAGAAAAAAGCTGTTTTACGATAACCACTCCTACGACTTTTCTCTACGGGGGCAGAGAATGATAGGACTTTGAACACCGTTAACGGATGCAAGGACCATTATCAACAAGAAAAAGAAATAAAGATATTATAATATGCTCCTTTAACACTGGCACTGTTCTATGCCTTATTAACGCCTTTAAAATCGCACGACGTGCTTGATGTACCAAATATAACCACCACTAATTTCATTAAGATTCAAACAACATGTCCGACAAATATACTTTATAGTGTAACCCAGCTATTTGAGTATGTTCTGGAATGAAGACAACATTTCTGTTTTTATTTAATGTCAAACTGTGCCATTATAGCCACATTAATATTTCATTGGATTAAATAATGTACTCTCTTTTTTTTTGTAAAGCAATATTTCAGTTTTACTATTTCAACAGCATGTATTATATGTTTACATGGTTAAAAAACAACAAGACATCAATGAAATATGTATAAACATCAAAAAACTGTTCCTTTTTTTAAATTTAATTAATTGTTCAATTATAGACTTTCTGATGAAAAAAAAAAGAAATTAAAAATTCAAACATACCATATTCAATTGTATATTAACAACAGCATTACTGTGTACCATTATTAGTTTATGTTTATAATAACACGTGTCGGGGCGCTCCCCGTCCGGTCATAAAACAATAATCATAAAACATAATTCTAAGGAATTATATAGAGAAGGTTAGGCATTTGATTAAAATTTTGTGAACGCTCACATATTCACGCAAAATCTCGCAATATCTCGGTTTCAATTATCTTAACTTCCATTCATCCAAGGAACACAAATCAGAATTCTTATATTCAAGAATAAAATTGTCATCAAAACAATACCATTTCCAGAATTTTGTGTTTAAAATTGTTGAAGTACTTGTGATAACAAAATGTGTATACTGCAGCTAAAATAACGACAAATTACAATAAATTTTCCTTCAAATGTCATTATCTTTAATTCAAGATCATTTTGCGTGATCGAAACATGTTAAAACATCTAAGATAACATGCAACTGACAGTTTATGTACAAGAAATCAGTTGCCTGTGAATTATGAATAATCTGCAAATTATGAATCTTTCGTTTGCTATTTCATCAACATTTAGTCAACAGATGCAAGTTTACTATCCTTCTATACAAGTCCTTGATAATTCTAACAGGAGAGCCGGCATCAAAACCAAAACACAGTGTATATATAGCATTAACGCAATGAAATATAGTACATATATAATCCAAAAGTTGTGACAATAAGGGTCAAGGTCACGGTAACAAATTATGTGTTACTCCAACATCATCCTAAATCATTGACAACATTTTGACATTGCTATTTGTTTTTCGTCACAAAAGAAAATATTCTAAGATTCTGATCTGACATTGCGGTATTAGAACAGTTTCCTTGATGGCATACGACTTTGAACTTTAACGTTATAAGCAATATCTGATTGGATTTGGATGTTCTTGCTCCGAAATGACGGCTGTAAAAGCTTAATGTCTGTCATTTTCTATGTAGATACGAGATAAATAAATGAAGTTGTTGCAGATAGAGACAATTCAGAACACGCTATCGTAGGTTGTTGTTCTGGCGTTGTTAAGCCTTTAGTTACTGACGGTTATACAGATATCAGTTTTTAAGGCCACAACAATGATTTCTTTTTTTTCTATTGGTATGGGCAAAGTCACAAAATGTATATGTTGGAGATCATAAGTTTTAATGATTATTTAACATGTAGAGACAACTATATATCCGTTAAACATTGATTAATTTAATAAAATTTTATTACAAATATTAAATGTTAAAAACATCAGTTTGTAGCATAAATAACGAATAAAGTGCTAAAGGGTCGGACTACAAGTTTTATCAACATCAGTTACAGTCCTCTCCCAAAGCCCCGAAATGCACATACACATTAAATTGACGATATATTACTTTTTGTAAACAAACACTATACTTTCAATTAAGCATATCACTCTCTTCCACATACATACAAACACACATTGATTGGTAGGCTCACAAACCGTATTTTAAACCAATATAACGTTTAGATCGGGCAAACTATTTATTTCAAGGTAAGAAAGGGGACGGACTTGTTTAAGATCGTCCTGTGCTGCACAGAACTACTGTAACAATGGGAATAACTTCTTTTAATATTTTGTATTTATTGGATCCTTCAAAATGTACATGCTATTTATTTTCTGTAGTGTTATTTAGAATAAATATTTGTAAAGACTTCTTAACACACATCATGACGGTCTCGCTACACAGTTGTGCCTCTTTTTGGGGGATCACGGTAACACGATTCTTGCACTTAAAAAAAGTCCTGTGTAATTTGGTTTGACATATTTTAAAAATGGTACTTGGGGAGTGTGACTTCACCCTGTAGATGAGTAAAGTAAAAGTTGACATAGCATAGTCTGCATACGGCATCAGGTGACTTGTACAGGATTTTTAACACAGATGCATGTATTTATGAATATTTGAGGACTTCTGGTTTTAGAAAAAGCTCAGTATATCATTGCATTGTCGTCAAAAGAAGCTGGTCAACCTATCAGAATACCATACCAGAGACTAATTTAATATGATTCGATGTAAAGAATCACACTTTTGCCAGTTAGCAATAACCCTTAATATGTAAAAAAAAAATATAAGCAGGCTGCAGTGTCATGCTTTCAAAATGTTTGTTTAAATATTTAGAATCATGTTTGCCATCAAGGGCTAACAAACGATCAGTTAACCTTACCACGAGATCTATCCAGGTTGAGTAGTACTTGAGCACACCCATCTCCGGAGGTAACTGATATCATTCCCACTTGATACAGCGGTGAGAGACTAAGGATAATCATCACGAAGACTGCAGCCGGTGGGAATTCGATCCCACGAACCCATGTATAGATAGTCAGACACGCTACAAACTAAGCTAATCTGTTCCGGCTTTATCAAAAAGTAAACACTCAACCAACCTATGTTCCGTGTATCAAAAAACACAGTTGCAAAAAAAGCACAAACTACATCTGTATTTTAACCTCATATCATTTCTTCAATTCCATTCAGTCTAGGCAAAGAAATAGTAATCCAGAAACAATTCTATGGCAATCATTTAATTCCAAAGTAGTCAGGATAACCAAGGTTAAGCCGAACTAGCCGTCTGACATCAGAGTGTACGTGACACTTCCTCAATATCAAGATAATCTAGACACAGAGTTGAGACAAAGTTCTGAATATGGGACACTTTAAAACGTCACGTAGCGATGCAAAAAAATAGTATTATCTTTACACAAACAGGCGTTTAACCATGTGGAGATATTAATATACCCACGTATCAGTATACGCATTTTCATTTTAAAGTTTGAAATTTAAATCAGTTTTGAAATCGAATTTTTTATGAATTTATTAAACCATTTCGCAGAACTTCTTTTGTTATATTTATACGATAGAAAAAAATATATTTCTTTTGATGTCAAATTGGGCTGTATGATGTTTATGTAGCTTAAAAAACAAGACTCCCGACCCCCCCCCCCCCCCACACACACACACACTCACCACACTCACACACACACACACACACACACACACACACACACACAAATTGTACTATATCATGCAATAAAATGATTATTCATTTGTGCATATTTTTATGTTATTTTATTTTAATGGTAGATATTATACTTAATATTTGTAAATTGTGTTTTTCAATTTCACCTTTTTCGCTTAATTAAATATCATTAAAGTGTACATGAACGGTGATAATATTAATGTTCCTATGTATAGCTAAACATAAAATTAAAGAATAAAATACACATCATTTAAAAGAAAAATATATCTTATACATACATACAAAGCTTTGCTGAAACATAAGTATTCAAAAGAAATGCATTTTACAGGGCCTATTAACTAAGCCTTTTAAATACACATCATTGTATTATTCCTATACGTTTATGCCTAAATGGAGACGTATGACACATGACGATTGTCTTAATAACCTGACCACGGACAATTACGAAATAATTGTTTGTCATTTTCGGCATTTCAGCAGTCCAAATTCATTAACTAAACCATTTTAATCGATAACCGTATGAAGAAATGACTCCAGGAACAAAGTCCATCAGTAATTTGAGTCTTAGATTTAGACTCGGACTCCAACTGTCAAATATTTAAGATTCAAATAACATCTACTAAACGAGCAAATCATTATATGTATTTGCAGAATCAATCAATGTTGATGATTATTTAACAGAAAATGTTATAGGATCACCTTTCTTACCCAAAATTGTATGTTTACAGGGTTTTACAAAAATGTAAGATTTGAGTCTGAGTCCGATTGTTGACGAATTTAGGCCCAAGAATGATTGTCTGAACCTTCCTTATCATGAAATTATAATCATTTCTTTTTTATAAAACTAGTGTCGTGATGGTTCAAATATCTAAAAAGAAATATTTTTCACTTTTTGTTTTTTCTATCATACCGATAAATTTAGTACTTTTCATAACTGTTTTTCACACTTTACAGTGCCAATGTTCATTATTGTGGTTCCATGGTAACAAAGTATTGATATAAAATTGTGTTTAAGCCAAACATTCACCATGGTCATTATTCAATAAAATAGACCCTTGAGGACATTTTACATATGTTTGATGGAAATCATAAATTGATACATAATAAATCAATGCATAGTATGTTCAGAATTTAAATACATGTCATGCATATGCATTATAAATACATATACATCCATATACGCACTTACATAACACTTGTAATTTAGTATTATAACAACTATATATTGTATGGTTTTATGGCAACCATGTTACATAGTGTAAATAATGAATATGTTCTTCAAAAGTGAAAATGCTAGTATTACGTCAACTGTGACAATGTAAATCAAAATATTGTCTCAGCAATGGTTTATTTACGACATTGTTTTGGGAATATCTCAGCAAGGATTTATTTATGACATTGTTTTCGGAATCTCTCAGCAAGGGTTTATTTATGACATTGTTTTGAAAATATCTCAGCAAGGGCTTATTTACGACATTGTTTTGGGAATATCTCAGCAGCAAGGCTTTATTGACGACATTGTTTTGGTAATATCTCAGCAAGGTTTTATTTACGACATCGTTTTGGGAATATCTCAGCAAGGTTTTATTTACGACATCGTTTTGGGAATATCTCAGCAAGGTTTTATTTACGACATCGTTTGGGGAATATCTCAGCAAGGGTTTATTTACGACATTGTTTTGGGAATATCTCAGCAGCAAGGCTTTATTGACGACATTGTTTTGGTAATATCTCAGCAAGGTTTTATTTACGACATCGTTTTGGGAATATCTCAGCAAGGTTTTATTTACGACATCGTTTTGGGAATATCTCAGCAACGTTTTATTTACGACATCGTTTGGGGAATATCTCAGCAGCAAGGCTTTATTGACGACATTGTTTTGGGAATATCTCAGCAAGGGTTTATTTACGACATCGTTTTGTGAATATCTCAGCAAAGTTTTATTTACGACATCGTTTTGGGAATATCTCAGCAAGGGTTTATTTACGACATCGTTTTGGGAATATCTCAGCAAGGGTTTATTGACGGCATTGTTTTGGGAATATCTCAGCAAGTGTTTATTTATGACATTGTTTTTGGGAATATCTCAGCGAGGGTTTATTTACGACATTGTTTTGAGAATATCTCAGCAAGTGTTTATTATATTATAACGTTTGACCTATTTTTCACTATTTCTACCATTCGCGGACCAAAATGTCCTACATCATATTAAAGTACTTTCCTAGGCACAAATTTAAATGTCCTCAAAATGGCGTCAAAAGTATCACTTTTTACCACTTTTTGCCCCCTGAAGTTGGGTACCCCCCCTTTAAGCATGAAAAAAAAACTAATTCCACCAATTTTACTTTCCATACAGTTTCCTTAATAAAATAAATTTTGTCAGTCACAGAAACATAAGTTTAACCTTTCACTGACACAAACATAATAAACTTAAATTTTAGTGCGATCATTTGCCAGTTTTGACAGTTCCATCCAACCAGATATATGCTTATTATAAAATATATGCCCTGGACATCCTTATACTTTTTTCAGCCAATCAGAGAGCTCTTCTCAATGGTGGTAGCTGACCTTATATAGATACACATATTTAAGCTCCTATATATTTGTATTATTCATTTATTGATACACCTATTTTAGCTCGTACATGTGCAACAACAACAACAACAACAACAACAACAACAACAACAGCAACATTTACTTTTATTAATATCAGGTTACAAAAAGGTAACAACATGATTCATTTTGTTTAACATATATGTGGGTATTTATCCAGGGGACAGAAATAAATTAAATATATGTAGATTTCACATCAGTCAACATTTAAAACAACATTTAATGAAAAAATGTATTATGGTGTTTTACTTGTGTCCATATATCTTTCAAATTTCGTGCCATTTGCCAAGTCACAGGTAAAGTTAGATATACGTTAAGTTTATTTTATCTTTTCAGTGCTATGTTTTATTATTTACATATAATTGGCATTGTTGATTTAAGTAACAACATATATGCAAATTGATAAGGGTGTGTATATTCACATTCAAATTCCGTTCTTTTCTGTACATAGAAGTAAATGTGGCGATTGTGCCTTTAATAAAATGCTTAGGGGACGATGTAATAATGAAATTGGGGAAATATGGGAATTCCGAACGTTCTTACTACGACATTTTTTAACACATTACTTTGTAATGTTTATATCAACAAAACAAAACAAATATAATTTGTATTGTGAGAAAAAAATGAATAAAAAGAATAAATAAAAATAAACATTATTGTGATATGCAGTGCAAATAAGGCTTGTGCAGTAAAATCACGATCGGCCGATCAAAGTTTCATTCATAACTTTAAAGATGGTCGTGTTTAAATTCACTGTCTGTCTACTCAAGGTTGAGCGAGTTTATTCATTTGCACGTGCTTAACGTGCTTTCATTCGTGGAAATTGTGTAGTCGCATTGGAATGTGATTGACCGAGATTTGATAGTAAACACATGGCTGTGCATAAATACTAGTGGATTACATGAGGGAATATAACTGTTTTGGATATAACCATAGCTTAAATTAAAGTTAAATCTGTTGTGTTTAGTTAATTGACCGAAAATAATTTTTAATGTGGCGAGCAAAAGTACTAACATTTCTCAGTATTTTGGACGAGTTTGAGGACATAAATTCACGAAATTTTATGATATTTGGCCGACGGTAATAGTATTGGGGAATATATCTCACTATCTCAGTATGGACATTTTAGGACATAGTGTAGCTCTTCACCGATATCGTTTAAAAGGCAGTGTCGGCGTTTGATTTCGTGATACGGTAAATATGAATGTTGAAATCTGCCAAGTTCCACTGGTAATCTATGGTTAGTGGTACGGAAATGGAACAGTTCCAGTCGCAGATTAACTGGTAAAATTGACAAATAAGGTTCTAGTTTGATATCGGATTTGATTAATCTGTAATTAAATCCTTTTGATGAATTGTTAAGCTGACCATACCAATGTTGGTGAAATTGGTCTAAGAGGTTTTGTTTTATCAGTTTACTTGTGCTCTTGAGATGAAATGTTTTTTGGTTGAACCATATGTATGTTTTACCGGTATTATCTGAAATAGTCTTCACGTTATTAATCCATTTGTAATTTGTTGATGAATCTAACATTATATTGTAGCTTATTCGCGCAATTTTATCTTCGTTTCCTGAAATAAGTTTGATGCAGTAATTAATAATTCTAGTCTTAATTGTAATTTCAAGAGGGTATCGCCCTAATTCACCGTAAACCATATATAAAGGGGTTCTTTTTTTTTGCTGTTCGTAATTTTGCGAAGAAAATCGGTGTGTACTTTTTCGATTAAATCTAAGTTTTCGAAGCCCCAGACCTCTCAGTTATATGTTAAAATTGGAACTATCGTTTGATCGAAAAGTTTAATTGAATATCAATTGGCAAGTCGAGATTTGATATTCGTGTATTAAGTATATGTATCGCTTTATTTGCTTGACTAGCTAAATGTTATCTTGTGTTTAGAAAACCGCCGGATGAAGAAAATAGTATCGCTAGATATTTGTATTCTTTAACAATTTCTATGTTTTCGCCATTTATATAAAAACTAAAGTTACTAGGTTTATTTGTACCAAAACTAACCACCTTTGTTTTACTCATATTCATTGATAATTTCCATTTTGTGCAGTACAAATAAAAGTCATTTAATAAATTTTGAAGTGTGGTAGGGTTATCACTTACAATAACTGTGTCGTCCGCATATAGCGAAATAGATAGTTTAAGGTATATTTAAGTTGTCAAGTGGCTGGTTAAATACGATACCGGTGTTATTATTTTCGAGTTCCGTTTCTAGGCCGTTTAAGTAGATTGAAAAAAGGATCGGTGAAAGATTCTCGCCTTATTTTACCCCACAGTGACTTTTGAAGAAGGGGGAAATATTATCATTTGCAGCTACACAAGATTTAATGTCTGAAAACATATTAATAATTACTTGGAAAAGCTTACCGTTGATATCATTTTTAATTAATTTACTCCACAGATCAACCCGCCAAATACTATCGAATGCTACAGAGAAATCTATGTATGAGCAAAACAGCGTTTTCATTTGTGATCTTAACGTACCAATTAAAAACTTCAAAGTAAAAGTATGATCGGTAGTAGAAAAATTTGCCAGAAAACCGGCCCGAAAACCAGCTTGGTTTTGTTTAAGAATATCATTTTGATTGAGGAATATTGTAATACGTTTATTTAAGATAGAAGTAAACAGTTTACCAAGACAACTTAGAATGGTAATAGGTCTATAATTTGCTGGGTCAAGCAGCGGCCCTCTTTTCTTTAAGATAGGTTTAATGGTTCCAATAAGCCAGCTATCCTAAACGTTCCAGAATTGAATATCTTATTAAAAATTTTACAAAAAAATGTAGTCATGATATGGTTTGTATTTTTTATGTATTCATTGTAGATAAAGTCCTGCGGTGATGCTGCTTTTGAATTACTGCATTTATTAATCATTTTATCAGTCTTCTATAGTAATAGGACAATTTAAATTTTTATCATTAAATGTAAATTTGATTCTTCCTGCTCTGTAGTTTCGTTAAAGTTGATATTTGTGGCTGAATTTACGTTTTTATCATGATCATAAAATTCTTGAACATGGGGCTTTTTTTAAGGGATGGTTTATTAAAATTGTTTAAAATTTTCCAGAAGTTCTTAGGGCGACCCGAGTGCATTTCCCTTAATTTATTTTCATTGCGAGTTCTATGTTTATGCATATATGTGTTCATTGTTTTTTTTTTATAAAAACACGCAGCGCGATTCAATTAAATTTTATAGTTTACGTTCTTATATTACCGATATCTTTTCCGTGCGATGTTGTATTTGACTCTGGCTTTATTACACTGAAGCCCGTACCACTGGTATTTATTTCTGTTAAAACTGGTTTGACTTGTATTTTATAACTACAATTATATTGGGGAATGTTTTAAAGGCCGTTTCTTTGAATAGTTCGGCTATGGTTTGGTTAACATTATTAATATCGTCTTTCGAAATATTTTCCGTTAAGTTATTTAGGGAACTGTCTATCGATGCTATACGGTCGTAACTTAGATTTTCGATGAAATCGCTTTTTAGTTCGTTCTTCCATTTAGCAGGTTTCGGGAGTTTGCAGTGTATTTCGTTTTCTTTGGTATTACGGGCTTTCGTATCCGGCGGGCGCTCATACTTAATTTCAAGTGATAGCAGTGAATGACCATCGGAAAATAATGGGTCGACATCAATTACCTCAAAATCAGAGAAAATGGGGAACAATTCAGGCGAGGCAGTCACATAGTCTATTACGGAAATATCTCAAAATGTGAAAGAACCAATATTCCGATCTTTACCGATCCTACTGTTAACAATAAACAAGTTGTTATTTTTTGCATGTTTTTAAAAAATCTAATCCTATTGCATTTGTTTTAGTGTCTTTTGAGTTTCTGCATAAGGGGACAATTTGTTTTTCTAATAATTCTGATGAATTGAATGTACATAACAAGTCGTTGTCAAATTCTAATTCTTTTGCATGAAAGTTGTCTAAATTTACGTAGTCAGGCAAATTCGCGGTATGTCCGTTTACATCCCCTAAGAGTACACAATATGTATAGCTATTGCGCTTATGAGAAATTCCATTTCCAAATTTAAAATACTCGTCTTCATTATAAAAACGTGATTGAAGAGATGGGATATACATCGCCCCTAGTAAAATATATTTTTTTATTTTTTTTGAATAATGTAGTTTTAAGTTTTAGCCAAAAAATATACTCACAATCGGATTCAATAATATCAGTGTATTCAACAATAGTTTTGCGTACAAAAAAACAATACCTCCAGATTTCCTTATATATTTGGCTTTCCTGGATTTCGAGAAAAAAATGTAATCATGGATATCAATTACGTCGTAACAATCTAGCTTGGTTTCTTCAATACAGAGAATATCATATTCATTTACTAGATTAACAAATTCTATATACTTTGACCTGATCTTTAGTCCAAAAAAAGTAAAACAACCTAATTTCAAAGTATTTAAATGATTAGATTGAATGTTGGTTTTGTCTGTTTTACATGTTTTTACAGATAAGGAATCGGAGGTGTTGATTTGGTTATGCAATGGAAATTCATCAGTATTTATATAGTAACGCTCACATGTATTATATGTAGATGAAAATACAGATGATTGACTATTTTTTGTTACTGTTCCCAAGTTAACAGAAAATGAATCACTCTTTGGCGTACTGGCATCATTTGAAGGAGTTGCAGGCATGTAGTGATCACAAATAATTGAGCTAGAACAGCCTGGTAGATCAAAGCACATATTACACAAAAATGTTTCAGTTTGATTTACACATTTGGTTACTGTAGATTCACTGCTTATAGAGTCTAAATCAGTAAAAGTTAAACGAGGCGACACTGTCCCCAACCGGGCCTAGTCAATTGTATCAGTGTCGCTGTCGTCACAGACAGAAACTATGGTGTCCTCTCCAGGTTCACATTCAGTCAAGCTGCAGCCCTCTGGTTCTAGTTGCCACCTCTGCATAGAGTTCGTCTTTGGTTGGATTTGCCCTCAATGCTAGGTCTGATAAACAACGCGTGTGCGTATGTGGCCGCTCGGGTGATATCGGCTTCTGTGACATATTGTTGGTGACCTAAGTTGCACTGGAAGTTCTGGAAATATGTGCTTCTTGCGACACAGACTACATAATCTTGCTCATATTCGATGCTTGGTTTTTAGAAAAGCAAGCGTCGACTATGGCCAAAACAATTATCTTAATCTTGAACATCCGTCACAATAACACACTACCGCAGTATATCAGTTAGTCTGGCAGTTAAATGTAATTCTGCAAATCACTTTGTCAAACCAGTTGGACAAGTGTCCTGTTTTCATCAATTGTATGTATATACATTAAAGCTGTAGCATGTCAAATCAAATATATATAATAAAATGCAGAAGATAGTCAAATTTGAAAAAGGAGTTCATGAGTTTGAATCAGGATTGACATATGTACTCGTATATAAACATGTTCTTTAGTTGTATATTGGTGACAGTGTCGCTATTGTGGCTTTACATTAATTTAGTTTACTCAAATTGTAAATTATTATATTAGCATTTAATATTATTTTATAATGTCTTGCAGCGTTTTCGAAGAAATCGTGCAACCCTGATGGTACTTGGTTCAGTCATCCGATTTCGGGGAATGTCTGGACAAACTATACAATGTGTTACGACCAAACATTAGTTGACGTAAGTATCATAACCTGTGCCAATCATTAGAATCTTTCATAGATTTGAGGTTTATTCGAATAGCAAGTTCCGGATCGACAATTATTTTCGTTGGAAACCCTTCGTCGGTTTGCGTTAAACTATTTAAAATGTCAGCTGTAGGGAAACTAGCGTTTGTTTAGGCGGGAATGAGGCTCTGTACAAAGGACGACAATTTGTCCAAACCGAAAAGTGTCGTAAATGATACTTTTTCTTCATAGCAAACAGACAGAATTTATATACAGTATTTCAGTTTAATTTATGACAACGATTATTTTATTACGTCAAATACATAGTTTCAACCATATCGTCTATACGTCACGCCATAGATAGTAGTTCAAACGTCACAGCTCGATAATTTTATCTCTACCCCCGAGTATGCTTCTAGATAGAATCAGTACTGAGTCGTGTGGTTTGATAGGCATCGGATCGAGCTGGGGATCAAACCAGCAACATCTGACTTGAGCGACTGACTACAGTATCGAAACGGCCTGTTAACTAACCAGATGTTCTAATCACTTGACGAAAATTCAAAATTGTGTTTAACCCCAACCTAAACGATTCTTACATGTTGTATTGCGCGCTCAAGTATCGGATTTTACTCTTCAACAATGGTGCATGCAATTTAAAATTAAGAGAAATATGTCCTTTGTCGTGGCTTGTCCAAGCTTTAAATGTGATATTTATTTAAGATCAAGTCATGCAATTTGTCACTCACTAATTAAAGGACGATGGATCTATCCATTGTTATAGGTTTTATTTCTGCGAATAACAAACTACAGCTGGGGGGCAAATATAACCTTTGATGTATTGAATATAACGTTAAGCCCACTCCGACAAAATAAATCTTTGTGAATTATTGTTAAGCATTTAATATATTCACATCTCAACTATGCCACTTTACGTCTCAGTTGTACTCTTTTTGTTGCGGCTACACTATTATTGGGCAAAAAATATATCCCTATGTAATTTGCTTCAAATATTTTCAAAATGGTTCACAGGGACTGCATGGTATCTGGTTTCTAATAGAGCAAAAGCTCGCATAGAATATACTGCAATGACATCACTGGTTATAAAAAGTGATTTTACAGGGTTTTAACAAATGGGTGTGTTGTGGAGGACTAACTGGTATCCTTAGTAATTCAATCTGGTTTACATATCTGTTTTAAAGAATTAACTAATTCAGCGTTTAATGATTTTTCGTGTTGTTTCCTCATTCTCTGTGTATGGAGAAAACCCGAGGTGTTCCGTAATATATCATTATCCTTCCGACGCTTTACATGTGATTTTTCAAGCTAAAATGATCCAATTGATCCGCCTCGGTATATAAAAAATGGCTACAATTTCGACGCTCATTCAGATATCAGATCTATTAAATGTCATTGTTAGAATAACTACAGTATGTGTGGTATTCCATTTTCTATATTGTCAAACGCCAAACGTGTCAAAATTGTTCAGTTGTGTATGATATCAACTCGCCGTCTAACCAATTTCTCCCAATATTGTCAATTACTGAACATTCGTTGATTAATGAGCTTCTCATAGATCCAGACTTTGCTATATTAGTTACGTTTCAACGTAAATATACAGCTATGCATTTGGAGTGCTTTAAGGTTTATCCATGATGCAATACAATGTGGATGTTGTCATAAGTGGTAAATATACCAATTTTTTGAGTTGTATGATATAAAGTTTTTTATATTCTATTTCATTTTTTATTGATTTTAAGAAACTCGTTGGCAAATATAATATGATGCTCGACGGAGCCTCATGTAACATATGATTGCCAACTCGTTTAATAAATTCAATAGCTAGCGAGCATCAATGTAATATTCTGTATATCTTTAAAATAGTACAATATTTCGTTTTATATGTAATATATATGTATATGTATATATATCTTTGCAGGACCACAAGCGAGTTTTACATATGTATTACT
The DNA here is from genome assembly GCA_029582155.1 of Panopea generosa. NCBI lineage: Eukaryota > Metazoa > Mollusca > Bivalvia > Adapedonta > Hiatellidae > Panopea > Panopea generosa. Next base: position 23,489,464 of record CM055909.1, read on the forward strand.
ATGGGTTTAGCATCTCGATTGTTTTACTCCTTCTGTCGCTTATCATCTTTTCATTATTTAGGTAAGATATTTATATCACTTTCTCATATATAGTTTAGTATTAATTATTTTACATCGACTGTGAAACAAGTTCTTAGACATAAATCGTCCATCGAAGTCTTCCTGTGTATAATCAGTACGACTGATATGCATATGAAGTATCTTGTTTAAGGATACAATATTTTACATGTAGCAGTGGCAGGTGTTCGAATTTCCTGACTGAGTCCGATATTCTACCACTATATCATGTGCTCCCCATATAGTTCCTTGGCCCCACGTCTTGCATATCTGTAACGTGATCTTCTTCCAACTAATGAGCTGGGATCTTTTAAGATCGTAAATAGGTTATTGGCGAGATCTTCTAGTCTGTAGAACGAACCCAGTTCTCCCGATTGGGTCCGTTCAATAGCTATTGTTACGAGCTCGCTGATTTGTCAGTTGCTTCAAGGAAAGTTTGAATGACGTTACAATTTAGTAAGCGTTTCCATTGGTGGTTAATAGACATGATTCGGAAGATATCAGGTTCTGAGATAGACTATGAGATCTTCAGATCGCACGATGAATATTTAGATTGTGTTCGTGTTTTTTTTTTATTTGTGAGGTTTAAATGATAGAGACTCAGTCTACGTAAGTACAAATGAGCATGCTCAAACGACAGCTCTGTATATTTAAAGAATACGATAACATCTAACTAACAGAAGACGTGGTGGCATTCAAAGTACACAGACACCAAAGCGGAATTATACTACTTGATGATACTAACTCAAAAATAAGTACTAAACATACAATGGGTCCTCCGTGGCCGAGTGGTAAAGTGTGAGAAAGTTTGTCAGTTACTTGCAAAAAAAAGACGGTGGTTCCATTTCTTAGGTCTTCCTTGATATGTCAGGTATAACCTGAAATGTGTTGAACATGGCGTTGAATCCAAATTATCAAAAGTTAAAGCATACACAAAGATGAAGTGACAACAGGCTTCAACGGCTGGAAACGGTCAGCAGCAATATACGACACTGAGAACCTCCAACCTGGCTAACTGGTGTTTATATATCCTCGCTCTTTACCCAGCATCACATCATTAGTCGAAACAGTGCAGATAAGTTTATTCTCGACCAGCCATTATAAAAACATTGTAGGATTACTTTAAAATATATATCCCTTGTATACCTAATACCGCGATATACCTATTACCGCGCATGCCCGTATAATAACAATCTGGGAAGACATGCGCAAAGTTCCAACTTCCGTTAGCGTCGGCATTTGTTTGCATTTCGTATCGGCAACTGTTTATTACTCAGCATACTTAAGTAAACTTATCACTGTTTATTATTGACGCCATTCTTTACTTGGTTGAAAAATGATTAGACCCGCGGTATTAAGTATGACCAGTATATAATAAACAAAAATGTATTTGTGCAATACGCATGAAGGTAAAATTAAAGTTGAAAAATGAGCAGTGAAAACAAGACATTCTTCTTTTTTTTAAAAATTGTTATATATCAACTGTTTTATTTAACCATATTATCTTGCTTTGAATAACAACATTAGTTAGGTCTTTCCCTATAATAAACAAATAAAGTTAAAATGAAAATGACAGTTACATGCAATATTAAATAAACCAACAATTAACTAACAAATAAATACAAAAGGCGAAATGGGATAGTAGAAAATCAGACAAAGAAAGAGAGAAAATGCATAGCAGTTCTATTTTGAAGAAATAGTTTCGTCAAACGTTGACCGAATTAACTTGATATCATTATAAGGTTACAAAAGTGGATAAGCTCATATTGATATCTGTAAAATAGCAGAAATACTTCTCATGCTATGTAATACATATCAGTTGTTTAAACTGACACAAGACGTCTCTTGAGCAATAACACACATCAACTTGTTCGTGAAAGTCAACATTGCTTTGCCTTGACAAAGTTTTAGTATAACAATAATTGGCACTGCATCGAGTATAAAGAGTGGAGAGATTTAATTGTGCTATAATTCCATTTCGTTTCTCATACCGCAATTCTATTGGTAAAAACCATTATTTTCTCAGTAAACCCTTTCTGTCGAATGTCTGCTTTCTTGTCTGCTATCATAGAAGAACTTCTTTGAAACTATCAGGCATTACACATTATGTCAAGATAAAATAGCTGGGATTCGTCGTATTGTTCTTTTACATATTTAGCCCGTGCGGTTCCGGCTCAGAATAGAATCTCTGTCGATCTCTGTAGAGGGGAAGGAATCCTCTGAATGGGCGTCATGTTCAATTGATCATATTTGTCATGTTTATTATAAGTGTGGTTAGTTTATCCGCCCCTGTGTGATTCCATGGAGCCATCTGGGTGACGGCAAAAATAGGATCACTGTAGCTCATGCATGTCGTAGGAAGCGTCAATCTGAGCAGTAAGATATAATTTGCTGGAACTCGGCAGTTCTGCAGGTATAAAGTCTCTCGTTCATTCTGCATATTCATTTGTTGGTGTATTTTTTTTAAATCTGTATGTTATATTTTTGTTTTTGTACATGTAGAGTGAACCTGGAATCATCTCCTGTTGGCGTCGAATAACCTATAATGTGTTGATACGCCGTAAAACCCCATTCATTTACATTTTTTTTAAGAATACATAACGTTAAAACGCGGCAATGTCGTGTATAAAGTTGCCTCACGACGTTTTTGACAATGATTAGCCAATGAAAATCAAGCATCAGTAGTGGCATCAAGTATATGCAAATCAATATAAAAACGCTACCTTGTGACTGTTTTCAATGACCACGGCATATACTGCATGTGCGAATAAGTAAAGCCAAAATCAGTTTTGGGCATTATAAATTTTTACATGGGTTCTAGTTTCAGATAAAAAAAAGTCCCGAAAACATCCCAAGCTACTGAATTTTCTATCCGAACCGGAAAAAAAACATGAAGTAAATTGTACGACATACCATACACGTAATAGTATGTGTTCATTAAGTAACAATTTAACAATTAAGACACACAAAGGGAGTAACCACAGTGAGACCGAGGTTTCTAAATTATTAATTGTGTACTTAATAAATACTAATTGGCTTATTGTTAAACATTATTTGACGCAGTGATGCCGAACTTTTTAATCATGGAGAACGAACTTGATAATTAAATTATTTTGTAGGCTGTTTTAAATAACAAATTAGAGCCTGAAAAAAGGAAATTGAAGCGATTCCATTGGTTGTTAAACACTAAATTGAATAAGAGTTCAATTAATTATTCAAATCATATGTTTTCCACGATTTATTTTACACATCTAATTATACAATTTACATGTATTTGATACGTTACGTCATACGATCTTCTTGTCCGGAATACAAGGAAAGTGCATACATTAGGCACACGCTGACCTGACGTAAAGTTTAAAATATCCAGCTAGTTATGCTACCAGGCGTGGGGTGAGGGTGGAGTGGGGGTGGTGAATTGACCTGAAAATGGGTACATTTGTGCCCTGTAAACTTCAAACCATAAGCACAAACTCCATAGTGCAGCCTAAAATCTGGTGGTCAAAACTCTACATTCAAACCAATTATAGTGGGGGTTGAAACTCTACATTCAAACAAATTATATAGGGGTCAAAACTCTACATTTAGCCAGTCTAATGTTATTTTGTATATTGAAAGAGGAGGGTCGTAACTAATGTTGCTAGAACTTGTGGCCCAACACGTTTACTTAGTATGTGAATTATGCAATACAATATGTTTAAACCACATTTAGTCTAAATAAAACTTTATCTACACAATGGCATATTAAGCTTTTGGATTTCATTAAGAAAAATAAACACATGTGTCTTATAAACCCCGTATTGAACAACAAGTCAAAAGTCTACATTATGTGTCCAGAAAGGAGGGTCAAAGCTCTACATCGCATAATGCAAAAGAAATAAGGGTCACAACTCCACATCATTTGTCGAAAAAGGGGGGACAAAACGGTGGCATATATGTATTTACAAAGATATAGGGAGTGCCCCCCCCCCCCCCCACCTTCCCTTTCCCATGGGGGTTGGGTGAGTTATGTAAGACATATCACTTACGAATAAACTTGATTTTCGGCGTAATATGTAATGTAATGCTCAAACATGCAAAAGAATAAAGTATCATGTTTGCATTTACATCATATTAATTTACATCTACATAGTATTAAATAGATACATATCTACTTATATATGCTTTCTAAATTAAACGTATACCATTGCAAATTATCAGAAAGAGAAGCATGACAGTCATTTCCTACGGACACTGCAGCAGACGTGTTATCAGACAACCTAAATTATGCATTGGAATTGCCTTTCCATTATATCTGCATCCGCTTTAAACGTATAGACAGCAACATCCGTCACCCATTTCCTGGCCAAGATATATAAAATGCATAAATTAACTCGATTATCCATTCCTTTAAATCTGCAGTGACATGAATACTTTCCATCCTTTGTGATAAACATAGAAATAAGATATTAGCTTAAGGCCAGATTTAGGGTTACTTCAACAAAAAAACTGGTTAGGTAGGTTGGCATTTTTTCTTTTTATTTGTTTTTCTATAATTTTATTTCAGGGAAAAAAGATCATAATAAGGAACTTTTATCTTCAAATTGATTTTAACCTGTATGTCAATTCGATAAAAAAAACTAATTATGATAAAATATACAAAAATAATGTCATTATAACATTAAGCAGATTTTTCGTACTTATACGTTTTTAAAAAAAATGTTTTTATGTAGACTAATTTTTATTTTTGAAATAACACCAAAAAAAACGTTAGGATCGGGACTCAATTTTAGAGTCGGCCGGATAGCACATGTATTTGTTTTGGCCTTAAACACATAATACATACACACACGGTAATATCATCTTAGAACGGCAAATATCAAAACTGGCAATGGGAAACTTAAAATTGGTTAAACTGGTCATCCTACCCCGCTCTTCTTACGTTTTCACTTCATGGGCCGACTGAGTAAACGCATCTCCACCAGGCTGTCGTTTTACAAATGCAGCAGAAATATACAAAGTATCAGTCGTTCAGATCGTCTGTGACATAACGAGTAGTGACCAATCAGTGACATAACGAGTTGTAATCAGTCAGTGCCATAACGAGTGGTGACCAGTCAGTGCCATAACGAGTAGTGACCAGTCAGTGAAATAACGAGTTGTGACCAGTCAGTGCCATAACGAGTGGTGACCAGTCAGTGCCATAACGACTTGTGACCAGTCAGTGCCATAACAAGTGGTGACCAGTCAGTGACATAACGAGTGGTGACCAGTCAGTGCCATAACGAGTGGTGACCATTCAGTGCCATAACGAGTTGTGACCAATCAGTGCCATAACGAGTGGTGACCAGTCAGTGCCATAATGACTTGTGACCAGTCAGTGCCATAACGAGTGGTGAACAGTCAGTGCCATAACGACTTGTGACGAGTCAGTGCCATAACGAGTGGTGACCAATCAGTGCCATAACGAGTGGTGAACAGTCAGTGCCATAACGAGTTGTGACCAGTCAGTGCTATAACGAGTTGTGACCAGTCAGTGCCATAACGAGTGGTGACCAGTCAGTGCCATAACGACTGGTGACCAGTCAGTGACATAACGAGTGGTGATCAGTCAGTGCCATAACGACTGGTAACCAGTCAGTGACATAACGAGTTGTGACCAGTCAGTGCCATAACGAGTGGTGACCAGTCAGTGCCATAACGACTGGTGACCAGTCAGTGACATAACGAGTGGTGATCAGTCAGTGCCATAACGACTGGTAACCAGTCAGTGACATAACGAGTGGTGACCAGTCAGTGCCATAACGAGTGGTGACCAGTCAGTGCCATAACTAGTGGTGACCAGTCAGTGACATAACGAGTAGTGACCAGTCAGTGCCATAACGAGTGGTGAAAAGTCAGTGCCATAACGAGTAGTGACCAGTCAGTGCCATAACGAGTGGTGACCAGACAGTGCCATAACGACTGGTGACCAGTCAGTGCCATAACGAGCAGTGATTTGTCTACCATTTAAAGTGCAAACAAAGAAACATTTTGATAGATATTGCCTATTTGAAGTTAATGCTGAAAATTGTGCATGTATATCTACAGCATGTAGATGTGAAATTGAAATTACACATATATATATATACAGACCCGTAGTTTCTTTTCTATTTTGGGAAAGTGCATAACTTAGATAGACGTTTAAAGTACAACTTATTTCACATGTGTTGTCATTTATGTAAAATATATTTCAATTTCATCATAGTTTTCTGATGAAACAAACAACTTCAAAAAGATCTCTTTTTTTTAAACATTTACTGATATTTTTTTAAAAAAATAACAAGTGTTTACTTACAAAAAACGGATTGTAATTTTCTTTAATTTAATTATAAGGAAAATGGGATTAAATACAAAATGCAATCGTCTTACGAACGGACTATTTTATCCAGATGAAGCGTCCCTGCGGACTAATTTGCCATGACATCATTGATTAAATTGAAAACGAATGCAATATCATCTTTCATCGCGTTCACGCAGACGCTTATAGAAATCTTCTACTTTATAGACTTTGATACCAATTCATCAAAACGAATTCATTTTTCTTTGCTAGAGCTATTCCGTAAATGTCAAATATTGCCATTGTCAGTAAAGCATTACTAACTTAGGCAAATTAGGAAACTGGCAAAAGTATCTATAGTTGATTGTGGTATTGTATGCCGCGCCTGTATTGTAATGGCGGTGAATAGTAAACGAATGTTTATGTTTCTTTATAAATAATGTTGTTTTTTTCTCATATTATTCATTACGAAACTGATAACGTGTGAGTTGCGTGATATTAAAAGTGTTCCGTGTCAAAGAAAAGGTAGCAGCGTACTGTGACTAGGTGACTAAACGTTATCCTAAACAGGTCTAGGAATTCCAACAAATGATAAATTGTTTGGAATCAATCTTTATACATAAAAATCGCATAACCACTTGAATATATAAATATCCAAGTCATCTTATCAAAAACCTCGTATTTATCAAAATATTAACTCTTGTTTTATAAAACTGATGACGTCATACTAATTTGGGGACAATTAATAAAGCATCTTAAAATGACAATTTTACATTTTCTTGATGTATTTTTCTGTAAAAAAAAGAGGTGTTGCTTTGAATTCCATCCTTCATAAAGCATTTTTTTATATTGTTTATTTCAAAATTTAGTCACTGTAAATGGAGAAAATGATGATAAATATAAAGATGATCATTGTGGTACTGATGATGATAATGAATTAAATGATGTTGGTGAAGAAAATGTTAAAGATGAAGACACTCATAATGAAATCGACAGCAATGATGATTGTTATCGTTGTTGTTGTGGAAGAAGTGGCAGATGTACTATTTCTCTAAATAGCCTTAATTAATATTGAAGTCTAGATATGTAAAGCAAAGAGCTCTATGCGGAATTATGGGGCATATTGACGCATAGAGCTTCTGGAGCTCTGTGCGGTCTCACACAGCATCTGCGATGAAACGTCAAATTCTAGAGTATAGATATGTAATGTGTGGCGTAGACACATGCCACTCTACCAACTTTAATCCAATCATAATCCTGGGATCATATTTTGCACCACACTGGGCCATCCAGTATATGAATTCAACGTGTCTGGAGGTTTAGAATAAGCAATGAGTACAACACCTACATATATGAGATACACTGAGGGGTTCACCTCAACTTCGCTTGATGCGTGTTCATATATCAGGACTGTTTTTTTATATATGTGCAGTTAGATCTGTTTAAACGGTCACCTTTATTAAGCAACCACTTGTCTTAAGCAGCCACATTCGCTATTTCCTACACATGTGCTTTCAGAGCAAATTAACCTGTATTAAGCAACGACCTGTCTTAAAAGGCCGCATTTGCTCCTTCCCATGACTGGATGCTTAAGCAGGTTTGACTGTATATTATTATTGAACCAACATGCCCTATTTGTCAGTAAGCCAGCACCATTTACCGGCAAATTAATCATACTTATCGTATCCTCATGTTTAAGCTAGTTAATGGAACAGCCGAAGTTCTATCTACTTTGTGCCCCCGCACCCATAACAGTTGAAAATACTACTGTATAAATCATCATTACATTTCGTAATATCTCGGTAACACAGTTTTTATCGTAAAATGTATCCGAAGCTAAAAATTACCGTTCACAGACATGCGTCCAAGGGATATGAACTACAAACGGATGAGTTACGTCGTCCCAAATCTTAATACTGTATGAAATAAATTGATGAGAATATGGTATGATAAATTATGGGAAAAAAACAACATATTTTCTCATCTACATACCGTAGACTAAACAGTTGCTCATCTATCAAGAAGCTCATAATTTGTTTTAAATTGACAGTTTCAATCATTGTCGTTTTTATGTTTAACCTAAACGTGTTATATCTATCTGAATAATGCATACCATGTCTACATAAGGTGTTATGAGAGACCTATTTGCGATGGCAAAAACGTACTTTGTGCACATGAACTATGTTCTGTTAGGATGTGCTACGTCATTCAAAGCATGAAGTGTACATATGACACGCGACTGATCGCAAACGGGCATTTGTTTTTACCAATTCTCACACGCGACTGGTAAATTCATGTAAACTGTAAGAAACTGTTACTTATTTCAAGCATTCAAAACTGATTTAAATCACTGATTTGTAGCTGACTTTATGAAACTAGTTTTTTACACGAAATGTCTAACTGATAGGCGGCCGATTTCCAATGACGTTTAATGGAGTATAACGCCATTTCAACACATGCAGTTTTATATAGGTTATAGCCTGTTTTATTGATGGAGGAAGACGTCAGAATGAGGACATCTGTCCTTCCGCAGTAACTGAATAACTTTCCTACATACAGTGAGAAAATATACATAAATACACGGTCACAAATCAGCATGAACATGGGTACACTGTCACCAAATCAGCATGAATGTAAGTACACAGTCACCAAATCAGCATGAACATAAGTGCACCGTTACTAAATCAGCATGAACATAGGAACACTGTCACCAAATCAATATGAACATAGGTACACTGTCACCGAATCAGCATGAACATAAGTACACTGTCATCAAATTAGCATGAACAAATGTACACAGTCACCAAATCAGCATGAACATAAGTACACCGTTACTAAATCAGCATGAACATAGGTACGCAGTCACCAAATCAGCATGAACATAGGTACACCGTCACCAAATCAGCATGGACATAAGTACACAGTCACCAAACCAGCATAAACATTAATACATTGTCCCAAATCAGCATGAGTATAAATACACAGTCACATAATCAGCAAGAACATAAGTATAGTCACTAAATCAGCATGAACATAAGTACACAGTCACCAAATCAGCATGAACATTAGTACATCGTCACCAAATCAGCATGAACATAAGTACACCGTTACCAAATTAGCATGAACATAAGTACACCGTCATAAAATCAGTATGAACATAAGTACACGGTCACCAAATCAGCATGAACATAAGTACACGGTCTTCAAATCAGCATGAACATAAGTACATTTTCACCAAATCAGCATAAACGTAAGTACACAGTCACCAAATCAGCATAAACATAAGTACACAGTCACCAAATCAGCAAGAACATAAGTACACAGACATCAAATCGGCATGAACTTAAGTACACCGTCACCAAATCAGCATAAACATAAGTACACAGTCACCAAATCAGCATGAACATAAGTACACCGACGCCAAATCGGCATGAACTTAAGTACACTGTCACCGAATCAGCATGAACGTACTCCTAAGTACACATTCACCAAATCAGCATAAACATAAGTACACAGTCAACAAATCGGCATGAACTTAAATACACTGCCACCAAATTGTCATGAATATAAGTACACATTCACCAAATCAGCATAAACATAAGTACACGGTCAACAAATCGACATGAACATGAATACACTGTCACCAAATTGGCATGAACATAAGTACACTGTCATCAAATCAGCAAGTACACAATCACCAAACCTGCATGAACACTTTTGGTATCATTCATCAATAACCATATCGTTACAAAAAATGACGCAAAGTAGGATTTTGAGACATGCTGACTACCGATCAAAGTATGTGGCCTTTTATATTTGATGTTGACGTATTTAGGATATTCGTATACATTCGATAAAACACAACAATTCTACCCAAATCCTGTTCTTGAAGAACATTTTATGTTTTATAGATCATTGCATGTCATGTGGAGAAACTTGAATCTCTATGCTTACTATTACTATTACTTGCATCTCTTTTTTCTATACTGAACGGAACAGCTAACCCGCCGTCTGATATTTTATGTTCCTGGCATTTTATATATTTACTCTAAACGTATCAGAAGGCACATTTCAGCTTTGTAAAGATACTTAATTGTCTGTTGATGTCATACATACAAGCTGTAATAGCGGTATTCCATATTTTGACAAAGATATTGAAAATATTTAAGTGGCGTGTTAGCTGTTCTATTCAGTATTTACGTTTTGGCCTTGTTTTGTATTTATTGGTTACACAGTTGAATAATGTTGTTGTATTTTACTTCCACAGACAGCTGAAGTGTGTTAGAGTCACGTTGCATAAGCATCTGTTTTTCTCCTATTTGATAACTGGCGCCCTGTGGATCATGTACTACGCACTTGTACCCATGGACCCGGAAGTTCTTCTTCAAAATCCGGTAAATAACATACCACAATTCCGTTTGTCTTAATTTTATATTAGATATATTGCTTTACTATGAATAGAACATAAATGTTTATTCTGCGGACCGCGTGGTTCAGTGGTAGAGCACCGAGTCCATGATCGGAGGGTCGTGGGTTCGATCCTTCCCCACGACTCAGCATGGTGTCCTTGAGCAAGACACTTTTTCTGCGTATGCTTATTACTGGTTTTACCCAGGAAGACTTCCAGCGTGAGTTGTTGTTTCGCAATCAACGTAAAAATAAATAAGTTTAAACTTAATGTTCTTTTTATCGTCTTGCATAATTTATATGTGTGGCCGAAATTATAAAATTTAATTCCATGTCAACTCAAGAGTTTATGGCCAACTCAAAAACGAAAGAAGACATTATATCAATATCAATGTGAATATATGTATAAGTAAATGTCAACCTCAAAACAGCGTTAATAGTTTCAAATTCGAGACAGAGTCAAGTGCTGGCGCTTTCATTTGTGCGTTTATATGAATCCTGGAAATTATGTTTACGTACGCATTTGTGTTGAGCATGAGAAAAGTTTAATAACCTCGATGCCTGTTTTATTTTTAATTTTCATAATTGCGCAGCTGGAAATCAATTATGTACTGGCTTTTATTGATGCTATTCCTAAGATTCAGCTTCGTTTAACAATTAATATCTAATAAAATGATCCCTTGGAAGCACCAAACGCTACCATATTAAGACAATAGCAGGCGATATTTGATTACGTGTCTTCATGGGGGCGGGGGGTAATGAAAAGTGTGACGCCCTTCGCACCCCCAAGCACCGACCCGAGCAGTAGATTATTCTCGATCAATGCTTAATTAGCTTTAGAATTCAAGAAATCAATATTAATAACAACATTGAATCAAAGTATAGACTCGTATGTCACCAATCTCCTCTGAAGTTTTACTTAAATATTTAAATAGTCTTGATCATATGCGACTCTTGCTTTTCTAAAAGACAAACGTCTTGACAAGTTTGGCCAAGAATAAAAATCATTTTTGTTTAGCGAAAATCAAATAACTTTTTTTGAATGTTTGATTCAACTAATCGGACTACCTCGGAGATATCTATAGTATTTTATAAGAGTATTGTTTGGATGTTTATTTCTATATTCATTATTTTTATGATATTAAATATTTTCTATGACAAAGATTTTGTACAAGATAACTGCCATGAATTCCGTTTTAGATTTTATTATAACATAACCATTGCAGAGGTGTGTTTGTTTCAGCCAATCAGATCTTACTTCCAGATGCAAACGTTTCTTCTGCACAACTTGTCAAGACGTTTGTCTTTTAGAAAAGCAAGCGTCGCATATGATCAAGACTAATATTTAAAGTCGTCATTGTGACTGGTAACATTAATAGTATTCAATATATATTTCAATGAAACAAATGCAGTTTTTCTAGAGCCAGTATAACATCGTAGTCACTTGGATACTTTTGTTTAGTTTAAGATATTAAGTATTTATGTATATGCTTAAATGTGTTGGTGAAACAGGAGCAATGGGGACTTTTGACGGCCGCCACACAGTACGCGGAACCGCTGCAAAAATATATAGTCTGGTAATTAAAGCACGAATGCAGTATTTTGCGGCCATTTTGGCGGCCATCTTGAATTTGTGACCAAACGCCCCAACAGCCGTTAATTAAAAAATGGATTTGCGGACTCCCCCCCAAACACCCCAACCCCAATCTCTGAGACTATAAACGTTACCATCAGAACCACAAAACGCCAAGAATTTAACTTCAGTTTTACTGAACTCATGAAATAGACTACACTCATCATATCCCCTAAATGCGTTACTGGCTTCAGTTTTAACGATATATTTAAGTATATATAATTAAATACTTAAATCTTAAAAAAGCATCTATGATATTATGATTTGAGACTGGTTCAAGTACAACTGAATTTAGTTTAAATTAGATTGATTACATAATGAGTAAAAAAACAGTCAAAATTAAGTTACGTTTTAAAGTATTTAAGTTTTTAAGCGTTTAAGTAAAACATATAAGAAAATGTTGATGAAATAGCAACCTTGATCTGGTTTCATCAACACAGTTAAGTATAAATTTAATTACTTTAATTGGTATGATTTTGACTGGCTCTACCACTGCATGTAGTTTCATTACTATTGATTAAATATTATAGTTATCAGTCAAAATTAAGTAAAGTTATATAAAATATTTAAACTTAAGACAAATGTTAGTGAAACTGAAGTCAAGTTACAAGATTCGTTAAAGATTTTGTTTTTGCTATTTTAGAAAGATGTCTCTTTTCGTTACGTATCTGCTAATTATCTCAATACTAATTCCCTAGTAATTCCATTCGTTATTGACTTAGTAAATTCAGAATTGATCTCCTAAACCAAACATATCGTAACGTGATTTATATTCATTTATTTAAACAATATTTTCCTAATACGTTTCATTTTGTAGATTAATCAAACTCCATATATTATACGCGTCCCTGAATTCCTTTATCGCCAGTTGATGGATGCGTATATAAGTATCGCGGTCAGAAAAAAACAATAATGCTTTCGCTCATATAATATGTTTCTAAGCCACTTGGATCCCTCTGTAGCCAGTATTGCAGCTAACGCTGTTTCCTTTCTTTTCTGATTACGGACGTATTAGTTACATCTTCTAAATTCGACTGACGGTATATTGGTTGATCTGCTATGTTATACGACAGTAGCCTGGCATAGCTATTTTATAAACGCTGTCTCGTTTTTTGATGCGATGATGGAGGAAAAACGAAGTTCGATATCAGATTTAAGCGCCCGTGTAGAGATTTACTAGGTTGGGTACCAGATTTAAGGGCCCGTATGGAGATTTACTAGGTTGGGTACCAGATTTAAGCTCCTGTGTGGAGATTTACTAGTTTGGATACGAGATTTAAGCGCTTGTGTGGATATTCATAGGTTGGGTACCAGATTTAAGCTCATGTGTGGAGATTTACTAGGTTAGGTACGAGGTTTATGCGCACGTGTGGAGATTTACTATGTTGAGTACCAGAGTTAAGATCCCGTGTGGAGATTTACTAGGTTGGGTATCAGATTTAAGCGCCCGTGTGGAGATGTACTAGGTTGGGTACCAGATTTAAGATCCCGTGTGGAGATTTACTAGGTTGGGTACCAGATATAAGCGCCTGTGTGGAGATTTACTAGGTTGGGTATCAGTTTTGAGATCCCGTGTGAAGATTGACTAGGTTGGGTACCAGATTTAAGCTCCCGTGTGGAGATTTACTAGGTTGGTACCTTTCAAGGCGGTAACTGCTGTTGTCTCATTTATATGGTAACCGCAGCTTTGGTCTATATAGAGCGTCCGCCTCACATGTGGAAGGTCGTTGGTTCGATCATCGTCTGCTTCATACCAAACAACTTGAAAAATTTAACTAGAAGCTTCCTCGCATGGCGCTCAGTATTAAGAGGATAGTTCTAGGTTCGGTCGGTGGTCCGGTGTCAGTATAATGTGACTGGGAGGGGTAGCATAACATGATACTCTAGTGCGGAATAGACACCGTCGCGTTATGACTGAAAAATTGTTGAAAGCGACGCTAAACACAATTCAACAACAACTCATGTATACAATTGTGGATACCAATAATATTTCTTCCGTTTTGGCTGTGGTCTTTGAATGCTTTAGCCCCAGTTTGGCACAATTATATTTTCTTATCTTTTTATTATACGGTTTCTATTGTTTGTTTCAATAAGGAAAATACGCTGTTTTTATAACGACCATTGTTTCCAGCAACGTTGCCAGTTGTACTCGATGCGGTATGACATGTTCCTGGCGTAACGTGTTTTTTTTTACTGAATTAGCATTCCCCGTACGCAAAATCTCTATCAATTGAATAAGTCCTAGTTCTTTTTATTCGAGTGGAGACATGCTTACGGCTAGGATTTCTTTGCGTCATTTTTATGGACAAAACATCCATTGTAAAAAGTGCGAGTAATAGGCAACCTCATTTAAGAGCACAATGTATTGAAAACAGTTTCGTGCGTTTTCGTGATATTCATGGCATAGGCTATGTTACATCACTGTGAATATTGGCTGGTTAAAGCATTGTGTCTAATACTTTTATCACCAAAATGAAAAACAGTACTGTTGATATTATGTATAGATTAGAAGATGTTAATCTATTTTCTTGTTCCTGTAGCAATTTCATTGGATGAGGAAGTAGGTCAACATCAACTGACGGAATGTTCTATTTTGAGACATCTGATAAAGTAAGGCAACATCTAAGTAGATATGGATAAATATTGAAAATGGTCACCTCTGTGTTTGATCTTAATTATACGCTGTATACTATGAGAGATGGAATGATTCTTAAAAATACAAAATACATAGTTTGATGGGTGTTCTCCGTGAAGAAATGCATGGAGGGAATCGTCTCCAGATTACTTAATCTCGCACCACTGAAGTCGTGGGTTCGAGTCAAGCTTGGTGTAAACGCTTTGTGTACACCGTGTTTTCAGTAACTTGCGTACAAATGGTGGCTAAATAAACATGTACATGTGTCAAGAAGCTCTCCGCCTCCACACCCTTTCCCCCGCATTAAAAAAGCCATATGCAGCATGCGCCTTGTTTAAAATGACATAAAATCAAGAAAAAAGCGTTATCAAGAAAAAGGCGTAAAGTCCAGAAAAGGGTGTAAAACTCAGTGAGTAATTCCCTTGTCAACGAGGAAAGCGCTCTCGTCATATGACTCAAAATTGGCTAATATGACCCAAACTGTCCAAATATGAAACGATTTTGCTTAACTTTCAAAAAATAATTCAGTTATATTGTGGCAGTATCTACTTGAGACAGTATTCTAAGCGCTGCCACACTGGAGTATCATGCCGCAGACACGTGGTAAGATACCCCAGTCACATTATACTGACACCGGGCCGACCAGACCTAGTACTATTCTATTAACGCTGAGTGCCAAGCTAGGAAGCTTCTAGAACCATTGTTTAAGTCAATGGTATGACCCAACCAGGGATTTAACCCACAACCTTCCGGTATATGAAATGAAATAAGATCATTATGAACAAGATCTTAGCTATTACGACTTCTTCCGGTTTGTAGGAGAAGCCAATTATGAAAATTGGCATAAGTCAAGTTATTAGATATTGGCTCATTTGTTGTCCTCTTACAATCATGCCGGTCCACGACAATCTGCTCTTACCCATTGTACCCGCTTTGGTCCGTCACACAGCAGCGAAATAATAGCAGATGATTGGTTAGTTACTTGAGCGGAACTTGAATGACGTAACATTTTGGTAAGCGACAGAGAGTTATGAATTTCGGGACAGGCATGTTTTTGTATTGGGGTTTAAAATACCTGAACGGGGAGATGTCAGGGTCTGCGATAGACTAGTCCCCGGAGCAATATCTTATTTAAAGCACAGTATATGACCCTTTTTGAGGTAATGACATGTGTTTTCTAGAATAGATTCACGGTAATTCTTAGCAGAAGCGTACATGAATTCCCCAAATGGGTGTCATATCTATCACCATTTATCATTCTTGTCATATTCATTTAATTATAAACCAGTGTAGAGTTCCAGGATGCCACATTGGTGACAGCATTTTAGTGCTATTATTGATCGTGTATATCATAGTATTAGATACTCAGATATCATTCATTGTCTGAAACTCTGCAGTTCCACGGGTGTCTACGTATGTACTTGTTGCTGTTTTGTTAGATTACAGTGATTATGATTATTTGTTATCTTTGTACATGGGGAGTAAACATGAACGTCTCCTACCTATTGACGTTATAAAAGTAAATATGCTGATGCCCCGTAAAATCTTAATGCATTAATTAATTTATTTATTTATAAAAGTATTTGAAGAAAAAAGTTCACAGATATTGTAATGTGGTCGGTATTTCTTTTATGTTTTGAATTATATGTTTTTAAACGTCATATAATATACATCGTTGAATACTCACGGGTATTCCATTACGGTACAATCATCATGGGCGGATGGAGAGTATCGGAATCGTCACCTGAGGTATCTGAAGATGATAATATACGATGTCTGTGACTGGGACCGTAAGTTTACACCGTTTTAGCACCAAAATTATACCCCCACACACAGACACACACACCACCACACACACACACACGTTTTCCCACACAAAGTTCATAAGTGCTTCGTGCTTCATTTTTTATAACAACTGAGCCCCGCGTTTATAATACCGTTTGAATCTTTCATCGTACTAATTTGTACACGTATTTCATTCAAATTCCTTTAGTGTGCACTTATCAGTAAACCCCATTTACACATTAAAATTTGACAGTCTATAAAATTGGAAATGAGTTTTAATTTCACCTAAATCAATGACGAACTATTTTAGACAGCTATTAAACATAACAACAGTGTTGTTGACAGTGCCCAGAAATCTATATAAATGGCACATATGATTTGTGCCCATTTCCAACGTGCAATCAAACAATGATTTATGATGTTTTGTTTTGTCGATTATGAATGGAGGTTGCAATCGATTGCTATCTTTAAAATCCAAAGTTTGAATTCATATGGAGCCCGTGTGTCTTTTATGACTTAATCAAACAAGCGATGCGTTGCTGGAAACGAAGTTATTTGAGATTTCAAAAATAAAAATTGAAATGTCATCGCACATCGACAGCAGTTTGCATTTGATTTCGTTATTTGAATATTAAACAACTGACACTTGTCTCTGTTTAACATCTGAACCCATTTAAGCATAAAATCTGACATGCATGAACTTGGAATTTAAAACACCAACTAGAATTTATTCAAACAAACTTTTTTATTAACTTGTAGAATATAGCAGTTTAAAAAAGTATGATAATTAGCATTTCTTATACGTTTCACCATAGAGGCAAAACCTCTTTTTAGAGACGATAACATGATTCTTGCGCTTAAAAATGCATGTGTAATTTGGTTAGAAATAGTTTCAAACTGGTTCATAGGGGCTGGGATTTCTTAATGTAGATGAGTGGAGCAAATACTTAGTTTAAACAATATTTATTCGTTTTCAACATATTACATATGAATATATTCAAATATACAGCGATACATAACAATAGAATTGAGAAGAAAGCTATTTCTAGCTTATACAAAGCAAATACTTGTATAAAATATACTGCAATAAGCCATCACCGGTTTGAAAAATGAATTTTAACTGATTGGTATATATTAGGACATTTGAGGACTTTTCTTTAAAGAGAAACTTAGAAGTGCCACTCGACTGTCTTTAAAAAATCAAGCCGGTCGACCCGCCAGTTATTCTGCAATTTATGAGCAGATACATACGTTCGTGCTATGAAAAAAATCCTTTAACAACTTTTCTTTGTGTTTGTCATAATCATATAGCATTGTATATGTACATGGTTGATGCAGTATTCTTGTTTCCCAACATATTTAAGCTTATCAAGAAAAATGTGTTTTGAATTAAATAGAACCACCATCCTTTCCCAAGCAACCAGCAACTGACCAGGTGTCGTATTCATCAACCATTTTTGAGAATATTCTTAGATTTGAGTTTGAAAATCCAAACTTTAACCTTAGATATTTCATTTACCATGACATATAGAATATTTGTGAGAGCTGATTTGACCTTATATTAGGTGTCCCTGCAAAGTTTTGTCTAAATGATAGTCTCTAAGTGTCACTGTGTTTTTTTAAGATTCATTCTTTAGTTTAAGTCTAAGAATATTCGTAAGAACGGTTGATGAATACCATTCCGGGACTGACTTAGATTCTTAGAACTCTAATCTTAATCGATGAAAGCAAAATGGTCTAAATCTTTGTTTTCAAATCACTAGCTTCTCATTGTTTTTCACTTGAAGTAAGCATACATATACATACATGCAGAGCATGGACGATCCAGTAAGGTATAATAGGACAATAAAATTATATCTTCGTTCAACCGAAGTTTTTATTCACTCTTCACACACACGCACACACGAACACGTGCATACGTAAAAGAACGTTAACAACACACGAATACTAGAAACCCAAAGCAAATTAACTTAAGGTATTAGACAAAGCAGTCATGGAGGAGATACTTAGAAAATTGGTTTCATCAGCATGTCTTGGTGTAGAAATTGTCTTGTTCGTAATCGAAATTAAGACCAGATGTGTTGAAACAGAGACGATGTATCAGTTAATGGTCACATCAAACACAGAAGCATAGACATAGAACAATCATTATAAACACAATACACGCAACCACGCCCACGCACCCACCAACACACACACACACACACACACACACACACACACACACACACACACACACACACAAGAAGTGACCGGTTACTAGTATGGAACTGTTACTAGTATGACAATCATTGGGGAGCAAAGCCCAAGGTCCAAGGTTATAACAAATATTTTTATGGTCAATGAAGAGTTCATGCACAACTCAAAAACCAATGCACTCAATATTACAAAATAAATGTAGACACCCATAGCTTCCTATATCATATCAGCCTTTATAACTTCTAAATTCGAGCCGAGTCGGGCCTTTAAGAGTTTAAATAGTGTATCCCAGAACATGCTATATCCCAAATCAGGTCTATTAACCCCCAATGAAAAAAACAGGGAATTCCATGCCTGTCCTACAATTCATCAATCATGAAACATCGGGTATTTCCGTATCCTCCGTATAATTGCCATATAATACCATATCATTGCGTATCATAAAGGCCGAGGTGATCAGATTGACAATTCATAGCAATTGAACGCTTACTAAACTGTGACGTCATTCAAATTTTCAGTTGAGCAACTGACCAATCAGCGTGATGAAATGTAGTTTCCCAACATTACTATTTAACGGACCCAATCGGGAGAGCTAGAGTTTGTTTGTAAGCGTTAAAAAGTTATGAATTATGGGAAATACATTGAATTCCCTGCTTTTTCGTAGAGGGTCAACATACCTAATTAGGGAGATATCTGGGTCTGGGATAAAATACTTAAACTCTAACTTTTGTATAAAATTAATAATAATCAGTTGCTTGCCAAAGTGTAAGTCCACCGTTCTAGCTGCCTCTTTACCAGTAGACCAGTAGACGAATATTTATTTTTTATTAAGCAAGCGTTGCCATCTGGATACATTCACACTGTGTTCAATTTCAAACCACGGGTCTTCATCAAGGATAAATTCAACAGTGCAACTAAGCGATTGATACAATTTTTACATCAATGACAATTCTACTTGATAGTTATTTCTATCCCGGATGTGACGTCAACAAAACATTATTCGCTATTTGACGTTACATTATTTCCCGTGTGACATACACCCTATCGTTTTTAAGCTTGTACCAATCACTTAGATGAAGTGTTAATTTTATCTTTGCCATAATGAAATACTGAAATTATAGTCAGCCGTACAAATGTTGACATCTGCTTCCCTTCTTCCCTGGGGAAGCCACTTTACGCTATTATATCGCGTGCAAGGTTTCGTTTGGTTTGTTTTACCGGGCTGTTGACACTCAGTTTTACAAAAGCAATTCAGCATGCATCTGCGTGACATAACACCACGGAAAATAGATATACCTAAAATGCGAATATTATTTGAGAAAATAATGTAACAGAAATATCGCTTACTTGTCTATAGTACATATATTTTGATATGTTTGCCTGACTCGAGATATACTATATAATGTCATAGTACACTATGCTAGTTCTGATTCAATTAAACCTTAAATAACGTAACGGTAAAAAGAAATATTCGTAGACCGTACACTTTTGTTGATTACTTTCTAATAAACCATGGCAACGTGGAATATTTCTTTCATTTCCAATCAAATTCGGGTTTTCCATAATTCGGCTTTCTGTGTAGTACTGGAATGTTATATCAGTGTGTACCTAACATTCGTTTTTTTCCAATCACAACCAAAATACCTGCATATATGTGGTATAATTAAGTGTTGGGAAGAATTTCGTTTTTAATGGGGAATAAGGTTATTTTCAGCACATGACACGCTTTGTTATATATGGCGTGTCCAGCTTTTTATTGGTTGATGGATTCCTTAGAATTAACCCGGGTAGTCCGTCCGCAAGTAACCTGCAAACTTTCTCACATGAGGTTTTTGGAGTGAGCGAGACTCGAATCTACGACCTTAGCGGTGAGAGGTAAGCGATTTTGAGACGGCGCCTTAGACCACTCGGCCACGGAGGAACCTCTTTCTTAACAATGCTTTAGAATGTTTTTGATTTAAAGCGGCCAATAAGCAAATATGTTCGGAGGGGAGAGTGTCTCAGAAAGAAAAACAGAAACATTCTTGTGTGTTACTGTATTTCAAATGTATTATAGAAACATTCGTTACAAATGTAACCGTTAATACGTTTTATAAAGCACAACCTCTGGAAATTCGATTTCTTTTACTAAATCTCTATTAAAGCCGCAAAGCGTTAAATCAGAAAAAACAAAAATGTATATTTCGCTGTAGATGAATTCCGTACGGACGTTATTTCTAAAACTGGCACTGAGCCTATTTGAATGGGTTTCACACTAGGTCTGGTGTTGATTAAAACCAAAGATACTTTAACATCAACAAAAACATCTTAGGTAACAGAGAGTGCTAGTTTTGAACTTAATAACAACTGAAAATTAAGTCATTTTAAAGACATACGTAATCCTGGGAACGTTTCCGACTGTTCCTAATCCCTGATCTTTCGAGTAATGTATTTTTCCAAATTCAATTGACATTTCGTCCTGGGTGTGATGATATATCAAACCGTTCGGAGGTTTTGTCATTTTTTCTAAATTACTTTCATGGAGATGAGCTGCACTCTGGCACCATCTTGCTGGATCATTCTTCTTAAAGGGAATTTGGCAATCTTGAAATGGAATTTACTCACGTACACGCCTCAAACCAATGTTTAAACTTACGAAACCGCAGCGTGGTCTAGTTGTAGAGCGTCCGCCTCGCCTGCGGAAAGTCGTGGGTTCGATCCCCGGCCGGGTCATACCAAAGACTTTAAAAACGGTACTAGAAGCTTCCTCGCTTGACGCTCAGCATTTAGAGGAGAGTTCTAGGTCTGGTCGGTCTGGTGTCAGTATAATGTGACTTGGTGGGTATCATACCATGTGTCTGCGGCGTGATACTCCATTGTGACAGCACATAGAATACTGTTTTACGTAGACACCGTCGCGATATGACTGAAAAATTGTTGAAAGCGACGCTGAACACCATACAACATAAACATACGAACGTATACCATTTAAAATGATTAATCAACAAACATAACCATCTGACACTTTATATTTTAGAAATTATTTACATTTATATTGAACTAGTGAAGTACTGCTACTTTTTTAAAATATAGTTAAACCTGTTTTAAGCAGCCAGTCAAGGGATATTTAAACAATATATTTCCTGAAACTGTAGGAATAACTACACCATATAATCTAAGAAATAACAGTAATTATTCTTTATTAAATACAAGAACTAAATTATTTAGAAATTCTTTTATTCCATCATGTATTTCTTCTTGGAATAATCTTCCGGAACACTTACGCAATTCTGAAACTCTACCATCATTCAAACGCCAGCTTATGAATCATTTGTTTAAACCCACCAAAATACAATTTTTTTATTTAACAGGTCCTCATATTTTTCATGCACGTTTAAGAAATGGTTGCAGTAACCTTAATTATGATTTATTTGTCAACAAATCAATATTGTATTCATCAAAATGTGGGCATGAAAAAGAGCATGCCGAACACTATTTCATGCAATGTCGTTGTTTTTTAAACGATCGACTTCGTCTCTTTCATGCTACACGTCTTCACCTTCATCCTTTAAGTGTTACATGGGAGAGATGACATTTCAGACGATGACAATATTGCTGTATTTAACGATGTCCAAACTTATATTAAAGACACTAAACGATTTGATAAAGAATATGTCTTATAAAGTTTTAATATTTACCTCACAGTGGAGCCCCTCATTTAAGGTCAGCATCGGAAGCATATATCTAAACAGTGTATCCTATTTCATTTGTTCTTCTTGCTTCAAATATGAATATGTTTTATTGCCCTCTTGTTTATTGGGTTTTTTTTGTAAATAACTGTTGTAGGGAAGGGCCAATTTTAATGTTGGGTAACTTGTGGCCCAACCCTTTTTCTACTACATGTATACAAAAAAGCAATTAAATATGTTTAAAATAAAGTAAAAAAAAAGTTTAAAGTAAAGTTAAGGGATTGAGCAAAAATGGCCTTTTAAGACAGGTTGTTGCTTAACACAGGTTAATTTGATCTGAAAGAATATAAATGGGAAATAACATGAGTGACTGCTTAAGACAGGTGGCTGCTTAATAGAGTTGGCCGTTTACACAGGTTTTTCTGTAAGAGTAAACTTTCTGATATTTTTTATATTGGTTCTTCGATGCCCATCAAAACTGATGAAATAAAACATGTGCTTTATTTTTTTTAACTCTATTCAATATATAATAAACATACCGTCCTGAGACTGTGAGCCGTGATGTTACCTCTTCTGTATGTATGTACATATATACTTATGATTTAAACTTATTTATTTTTCTTTGAGAAATGAGGAACAGGTTATTACGACTTAGACAAATCACGCTAGAAGTCTTCCTGGGTGGAAGGAGTACCGATTTGGTGGCTGTGTCCTTTGAATACTGTGTTTGTTTGTTTGTTTGTTTGTTTGTTTGTTTGTTTGTTTGTTTGTTTGTTTGTTTGTTTGTTTGTTTGTTTTGGGTTATATCTTTTCTAATTTATGAGGGTTTGATAATTTGTATCCAACAAATTCCAAAAAGCTATAAATCGAAAATCAGAAAAAAATAAATCAAATCAATTCAAGTTATAAAAATTAAAAATGTATTTAAAAATATATCATTGCTATTTGACTTGTTGTAAAAAACAGTTATGTCCTTTCCAAAACATAAACAAGATGTCTGGGATGATATGTGTATCATGATAGTTTTATTTAACTGATTCCATAAGGTTTTAAAACTCATAAGAACAATCTACATACCACACTTATATGACAGACAGTGCAGTACATAGAGGATCTTACGTGAGTGCTGATTTATTATTGAATTTATTAAACGAGTTGAAAAACATATAATATTATGCGAGGCTCTTTCGAGCAATATATAATGTTTCCCAACAAATTTGATAAATCCAATAATAAATGAGCACGAATGAAAGATTTGTTTCATAACATAACTGGGAAAAGTTTACATTTACCATATTTAACAGATCTTCTCTATAAAGAAAAAGAAAAAATAGGGCACATTCTTTTGTGAGTCATCGTATAACGTAACGTTTCAAAATACCGTTATTTAACCATTACAAAGCGACGTCAGTTATATATTCCGGTAAGCCCGAAAGTACTTCGGTAATTTACGTACGAGAGCGAAGTTATACGGAAAATACCCAGCGATAAATCGGAAGTGATTTAACACTAGGTTAACATAAAAAATGTCATGGGTTTATTACACTCCTGCACCGTAAATTATTTTATATACTAGTATGTGAGACAAACCTCTAACGATATTCAGTGCATTTTATAACACAACATTTTGCATCATTTTTGGAGAAGGTTTAACACACACTCTATTACTCTTATGATTTTAAACAGTGATGCTTTCATTTTGAATATTACAAATAGCATATATGATGCCTTTCAAATATTTGAAAACAATTATTCCCGTTCTCGAAATCTAAATAGGGTGGGTAGAATCTCAGAAATGTTGGAAGAGCTTGTGGCCCAACACAATTTACTGGAATGATAACTAGATATAAAATATGTTTAAACCAAAATATATGTGAATTTTCCCCAGAAAGTAAACGTTTGTCAAACAAGTATTTATTAAAATTGCGTTTTGTTCCTTTAAGATAGCTGTTTACACTCATCGTAATATAAAGAAGAAGGGTCAAATATTATGTTTGAAGAAAAAAGTTAAGTGAGTATTCATAAACATTGCTTTTCCTCCTTAAAAATAGATGGTTATCCTCTCCCCTAATATAAATCCTATTTCTGTATTTATAGATAGATATGAAATATCATGTTTAAATCGAAGTATATAGATTTTGTAATAAAGCGTTACTGGTGTTATTATTTTTTTAATTATGCTTTTTTAATTTACTTATGTATAAGATGAACATCTCTTAATTGGCAATTTAATTCTTTTAAAATAGCTGTTTACCCTCATCATAATATATAGTGGGGAGGGTCGAATCTAATATTGGAAGAACGTGAGACCCAGTCCAATTTCTGGAATTAGAAACAGAAATAAAATATGTTTAAACCAAAATATATATCTTTCAGAAACATTGTGTTAATTAAATGGAGGAAAATTTAATCAAAATTACCGTTTGTTCCTTTAAAATAGCTGTTTTTACCCTCATCATAATATAATGTGGGAAGGGTCGAATCTTATCTCATTTTTGTAATTATAATATATATATATTAGAAATAGTGTGTTGATTAACTCGAAATGTAATCAAAATACCCGTTGCTTTTTTTTCATTTAAAATAGTTGCTTATCAGCGTTACAAATGCAGACACTTTTTATATGTCTAAATACCGCACGAGACTCGTTTAAATATCTTAACGTGATATAGAACTCATTTCATTTATTTCATAGAGGATCTGCCAACAGAATATTTGCTTACGCTTTTAAATGAGGATTGAACATTTTGAAAATACCTTTGAGGATGAAGTAGAAATAAATATAACGAAAGGGAAAGGCGCCAAAGTGTAAATTCGTGTCTCGAAATGAATGGCGTCTAACATAAAACTAATCTAAATAATTTCAGCAAAGTATTTTAAAGATAAAAGTGTCGCTCGTTCGCAATTTCCATACAAAACGATATTGTTGGCTTGTTCTTGGGAATTATTCTGTACGAACATTGGAAGAAGAAAATAAATATGAAATGTCAAACGACAAATAGTTTGAATAAAAAAAAACACAATTTCTTGTTCTCAAAATCGTAAAGTTATTGACCTTTACTGATTTATAAAGGAAACAATGTCTACGCAAGATGATATATTCAATTTTCTTCCTTTTGAAAATAATGGTAAAACATCTTTAAAAATACACTTTGATATTTTCTAGGATATTTTTCTTTTCTGTCAGTTCAAACAATTTGATTGCCAAATATACACATATACAGATTACAAGCTGAAATAAATAAAGACAAAAGGGTTTGACCACATGTGGTACTCACCGCAGAAACGGCGAATTACGTCATACCCCGATGGCTTAGTAAAAAAGATGCACAAATTAAATGAAAACGTATACACATAGTAAAATATTACAAACCCGCATTATAAGCCGTATCAATATAAATGAATAAGTTTCGAAAAAAAATACTTATATCGTTGTTGTAGTAGAAATAAAAAAATCAATACAACTATGTTTAAAAAAACTGTGTTGCATGATACGAATATAATATTGTTGTACATGGTGTTTGGCGTCGCTTTCAACAATTTTTCAGTCATATCGCGACGGTGTCTATCTAAGCGCTGTCACACTGGAGTATCATGCCACAGACACATGGTATGATACCCCACCCAGTCACATTATACTGACACCGGGCTGACCAGACCTATAACTCTCCTCTAAACGCTGAGCGTCAAGCGAGGAAGCTTCTAGTACCATTTTTAAAGTCTTTGGTATGACCCGGCCGGGGATTGAACCCACGACCCATGCGAGGCGGACGCCCTACCACTAGACCACGCCGCGGTCTTACGAATATAAACCAAACGCTGTGATAATATCAATCATCAATCAAATTTGGAAGACGTGTGCATACTTATTTAAGCCCGGATATCGGTACTTTAAAGTACGTACTTTAAAGTATTTTGATCTTTTTATGACAATTAAAACGTATTCTTACGCCAGTCAGTTTATTCAAAAACAAATTCTGATTTTTTAATGAAATAAGTGTGTTTTTTACTATACGTTATAATAGTATTAAAATAGGAACACTGTACTCAATATATTTTTTTTTTGAGTGATTATATGGTATTATTATTATACAATAGCTAGTTCTTAAAAATACTGCGGTAAGTATTTTTATACTAGAAACAATATCCGCACCACTATATTATATCAAGCTGTCGTCCTTTTACGTTCCTAACATTGTATTTTAACAGTTATGTGCAAAACAATATTGAAATATTTTAGTGATGATATTTTCTAAATATTATACAATATCTTGCTCTTAAAGCGGTGTAAGTGTGTGTACATATATTTAACAGAAATAACATTCATATGCCGTACACTGTATTCAACTGCATTTTTTTTCATGTTCCAAACAGTATCAAAATAGTTGTCCTTTGAACAATTACATTTCATAAGATAATTGAAATTTAACATCTCAAGTGATGATATACACTGTATATTATAACAATGATATAATGGTCCGTGAGAGAGGGCAAACTATTCTTTTTATGTCAGAAACAATGTTAATAAAAATTATTATTTGAACAGTTGATGGTTCTGCTCAGACGGAACAATGGCCTTCTTTCGCCAATAACACCGGACTCTATGTATAACCTGTCACGTGACATGTATTGTGTTGAAAGTGATATCAAACCTCTTTACACTTGAATTGAAATATATAGTCAAACCTGCGTAAGGTGTCACCTCTATTAAGCATCAATATTTACTATTTCCCATATATATATTTTTAGAGCAAATTATCCTGTTTTAAGACCACTTTTACATATTCCCTTGACTGTCTGCTTAAGACATGTTTCAGTGACTGTATTTCTCCTTTTTGTGATTTCAGATATGGTGTCAAGTCCTACACGTGGTCACCCATTACATGACATTGTGTAATTACGCGTGGATGTTTTGTGAAGGATTCTATCTGAACGCACTAATTGTCATAACATTCACCAAGGAAAAGAAACTATTGTCCATATGTTACGTCGTCGGATGGGGTAAGTCGTTACATTGTTTGAGGGTTGACAACCCGTGTGTTATATCGTTGGACTGGGTACATGTTGAACTTAATTGTAATTGACCTGACCCGGGAATGACTGTCGCTCCGCCCACTGGTCACGTGTTGTTGTTTGTCCAAGTAAATACAATGTAGTGTTTACTTCGATATATTCAGTATGTCTAAGGAAAATGTGAGTTATTGAGGGAAAAAATCGAACATTGATTGGATTATCGACTTATTTGATTGATATTCCGCGTCAGGCCATTAAATTTCATGGGAAGATCTATTAATCTGAGAAAAGGATATTTTAACTTCTGTCTTTTTTAAATCGGAACGGTTACTCTATCAAATTAATGATACCGAAGAATACAATACCATTCTTGCATAATCTCTTTATTGGGTAAGCACCCAATCCACGTGTATTTTCTATCCTCTCGCACTATGACGTAACACTATGACGTAAAATACAAAGCAGATCCGATTTAGCATGATACGTGTTGAGATATTCTTTCATCACGTGTTACATACAACACAGTCAAAAGAATAATTAAACTTTAAACGTATGTTGTAGAACTAGTTTGTTTACTGTAAGTATTACACTTCATGTATAATTCGGTACATACATTAAAAATCAAATTATAAAAAAATCAGGATTAAAACCACAATAAAAATTTCAGTTTAGTTTTAATCTTAATACTAACGAAACAGTGTTTTCCCACGGGTTGGGATTTTCATCCGAACATCCAATTCAGGCAATACTCATGATAGTCTTGACCTAATTCTTCAAAGTGTGTGCTATTTAGATCCTCTTATTTCTAAACATATACGTCTTGTAAGAATTATTTCATTTGGCCCCAGAGTGATTTTGCGGGAGTTAGCTAATTTTACCATAAAACTAATGTGCATACATCAGTTAAAAACATGGTAATGAAAATAGAGCAGATAAAGGTTAGTTTAATATTTTGATTTTCGTCTTTAGATGTTTAAATATGGAACCCTTCAATATTGGAGGTTAAGATTGTTACAGTAAGGGGAAGTTCTGATCATCTGCAACGCTTGCTTTTCTTAAATACAAGCGTCTTTGACAAGTATTTCAGAAAAATCGCTTGCATCTGGAAGTAAAGTCGGACTGGCTGAAGCAAATACCTCTTCAACGGTTATGTTTTAATTACATTTAAACGTATTGGTTGCAATGGAAGTAACTGCAGTAAACTTGTACAAGATGATGTTTGTCAAATAGAAAATATTTAGAACTAAACATCTAAACGAAAATCTTTTGAAATCTCACAGATTGTCCGATTATTTGAATCAACCAATCAAAAACCTTATTAGAGTACTGTTACATTTTTGTTCACCTTTCAAAACGTTTGTCTTTTAGAAAATTAAGCGTCGCATATGACCTAAACTAAGTTAGGGTCGGTTTCATGTAGAATATCAAATAAATAGCAGTCTGCAAAAATATATAGAAATACGTATTGGTAAAAGACGAAACTAATCGTGGCGAAAATTACACACACAATACTAGACAATCAAAATATCTCATATTGATTGTTTATGTTTATTGCACAATAGCTGATCACCGTAATACTTTTAGTATCGTGTTTCTTTATTACAATAGATTTAGGATATTTGAGCATTATGGTAGCACATTAATGCCAATAATTTATATAAAACACGAAATTAACTGTTACGATGGTTTTAGGATATTAGAGCATTATGAGGCACATTAATGCCAATAATTTATATAAAACACGAAATTATCTTTTTCAAATGGATATTAAAGTATTATAATAGCAAATTAATGCCAATAATTATATTTAAAAAAGAAACTTACTTTTATATTGTATTAATATCTTAATTAATTGTGTTAGTGCATTCAAAATGTCATTTCACACACAAAAAAACGATTTCTATTCAAGTTTTATCTTATTATATTTTAAAAGTATCCACATGAGATTCACTGGCACAATAAAATGACAATGAGCAATTCCCTCATTGATAAAAAACCGTCTGGTGTACAAAAACAAATAATTTAAGACACTTGTAGGTGTTGGTGCTTTTTTATAATAGTCTTCAAACAGACCTGGGCGTGCTGTAATGTGATTAATATCTATCATGGGATGAAGAATTCTACAATTTATCATTCGTAAATTAGATTTAATAGACTGTTAGTATACTGGAAACATTATAAATTTCGTATTGATATTTGAAAGGAAGTCGTTCATGGTAAATACAAAGAATGAATGGTACATATAACATTTCTTCGTGATCTACAACTATGAAATGAATATTAAACATAGATAACATACTTCTACTAAATTTACCGTTCCTTTTTCCATTTGTTAGAATTTATTTGTTTTACGTCGATTGTAAAACAAATTCTTACAACATAGACACATTACACTTGAAGTATTACGAGAATAACCAACACTAAGCACATGCGGATAAAGAAGACATTCCAGATAGCCGTGGAGAAGGATCTAACCCACGACCCCCTTTCCCAGGTCCGATGCTCTACCACTGGACCACGCGCTCCGCCATTTATTAATACATTAAATTGAGAAAGATGTTATATTACTACTACTACTATTTTTACTACTACTACTACTACTACTACTTCTACTACTACTACTACTACTTTATTACTACTACTACTACTACTACTACTACTACTACTACTACTACTACTACTACTACTACTACTACTACTACTACAACTACTACTACTACTACTACTACTACTACTACTACTACTATTATTACTACTGTTACTACTACCATCACTGCTACTGTTACTGCTACTGCAACTACTACTGATACTACTACTTCTACTATTTTTAATACTACTACTTCTACTACTACTACTACTACTATTTCTACAACTTCTACTACTTCTACTCTGATGTTTTATTTGTTTTACAGTGTTTCCCGCCTTGCCCACTATTATCTATACCGTAATACGTGCGTTGGACGAGGAAGACAACACAAGGTATGATACTAGTTTTATGTATTTATTAGGAAAAGTAAAATTAAATAAAACGAAGATTGATAAATTTTTATCAATATATATTCCATTATGTGTTTGTTAAGCAGGAAGTGATCATGACTGATTTTACACGATAACTGTTTAAAAATGTATGCAAGAACAATCATTAATTTCATTATCCGGAACTACAGGAAAAAAACACGAAAAAATGCATTTCGGAAGCAATTATATATCAAATTCCGGACACTCGAATTCATTTTAACAACGAAGCATACTTCGAACAATCAGAAATATTAATATTATGTGACAGAAATATGCATAGAAAAATCAGTTTTAGTATAAAGTTATTATTTAAAGACAAAACAAAAGCGTTAACATCTATTCAGTATAATGATATTTGGTTTATGCTACCCTTGAAGATTAATGTTTCCAAATGCGGTTATGCGTCCAAACGTGAGGATTGAAACATAAGTAGAATATATTTTCAACATTGTCTGTTTTCTTTTAATGATAAGATCGATCGAAAAAAAGAGATGAACATTTTGAACCATTTCTTTGTTTCAAGCACATCTTGACAATCCTGTAAATTTGTTTCTTGAATACATTAAAGAATATGGGGTTGAGGACATACTGGTCAACACATTAAAGTTATATTATGTCAACAAGTTTCCAGATGTTCCCATCGAGTTTAGTCGTTATATTGGTTTACCAAGAGACCAAAGATTTTGTAAGCCGTGTAATTTGAATTTTGTTGAAGATGAAATATATTTCATATTTTATTGTCCTTAATTTAATAATTTAAGCGTACATTTGAATGCAAAAAATCATGAATTATGTGATACAAACATTAATTTATATGTAAAATTGACATACTATTACAAAATAAAAGTGCAATAATTTCTCTCAGACAGTTTATAAAAATCGCGCTTAAGACCAGGCAAATTCAAACCCCTTTCTTTTATTGCATTGATGGATAAATGCTCATTTTATTTTGTTCTTGCTGTTTTGTCTTCGATGTTAAATAATGTCATAAAAGTTTATTTATATTTATATGTGTTGCACATTTGATAAAATATTTATTGATAAGTCTTATTGGGCTGCTATTTGTCTTATCATTTATTAACATTTTTATTAATGGTGTAAATCTAACGTCTATTGACCTGTCACTTTGGTAAATGAATAGTATATATAGGTGTTTACTCTTTATGTATAAAAACAATCAGATTGAACAAATAATCAACAAACAGTCAATTTGCATGATGAAACGGAAATATTAATTCCTACAGAACTGTAGAGGTTCAGTAGGTTCGAACAATGCTCAGTGGGTCAACTCTTACGTTACGTGTTATTCTTGTTTATACTCATTTAGCACCCTGGACCCACATATGGGTTGATATTTCAACCATAATAATGAACGTGATAAATGAAATAAAATAGGCTTAACACTCACCTTAACCGTCCACAGGGATCGATAATTATCCTATCTTTACCCGGGATCACGCACGGGTTTCTATTATTAGAATCACATATAAGTTTAGTTTGAGATATATAGTCTTTTTTTTTTAGTAAAAGTTTTTTGTAAAGAGATATGTGGAGATTTTTGATATTTTTTCGCTTAATTTCTGACAATAATACATCTGACAGATGCAAATATGAAATTAAAATATCGCAATCGTTACGCTAAAGTTTGTTTGGCAGAATGCACGTTTCTAGTCAACTATGACAAAACGTGTAAAAAAGTATTTTCATTTCATTCTTTTGCCGATATTAAGAATTTAAGTTTGATATCAATTTTTTTTTTCTTTTCTTTTATTTTTGTACATGCACTTCAATGTTTTTATTACGGACGTTTTATTGATATGCCTTTTAAAGTGTACCTTTTTTTTTCGGACCCGTTCTATTGTGTTTGTTCTATTTCAACAGGTGCTGGACCAATGATTCCAGTTTACACTGGATATTGGCGGGACCAATAAACGCATCACTTGTAGTAAGTACAGTGTTATAACATTGTCATATACTTGTATATTAGAGAATATAAAATATACCTTCCTATAAAGTTTATCAAGTGCGGTTTGAAATATTAAGTATATCAGGTGAGGCTAGGAAAATAAAGTTTATAAGGTGAGGCTTGAAACATTAAGTTTATCAGACGAGGCTAGAAAAATAAAGTTTATCAATTGAGGCTAGGATTATGCAAGAAAAAGAGGCTCTATCTTTCAGATTATTTTTTTTGTGCCGAACCTAAACAAATGTATAGTGGAAGTCACATCTCGCCTGTTTGTATTAACAGTTTCGCTAAAACTATAATTGTTGTGTTTCCATCTCATATTGAACGCTTGTTTGAAGGAAGAAACTAAAGTGATCAGAAATAAAGTAAGTTGCTTTACCTGTCAAATAAGCGAAGGTTTATCAGATCCCTTTTATTGCATGATGATATGATATTCAAGTCAATATGTACAATTCTATATAGTTTTTTCTATATATCGTTGGATCCAATTATGCTACTTTTAAAAAATCAAATCGTACTTCTTAATAAAAAATCGTTATCTTTTACATCGTGCAAAATCGGTTTTCCACAAAACGCACGTATATTGTATGTATTATGTAGAAAACACTGTCAATAGAATTACCCAATTCAAAGAAGAGAAGCTTATTTCTTATTGTTTATTGACATCTACTGTGCCAAAATAGCAATAGAAAAGTAGAGTTCACATAAATCAGTGTGTGCATTGTTGACAAAATGAAAATTGACTTCATATACCATGTAACCATACCCAGGTTTTCAAGCATATTTTTTTCCTAAATTCACATTTCAAAACGACTTTGCTTTCCATACATCCAAATGCATCAATAATGCCATTCACAAAATAAGAAAGATGATTTTATATGACAAGGCACACGGATTATTTATCACCACCATTATGCGACTATCCCCACGGCATAATTTCCTGTGTCCAATTGGTGTGTTACGCCTTAAGCAAGCTATCTTAAAATCAATGCCATACGCTGATGTTGTATGTCAGCCTGGAACTGGTCAGCACGTAAAACAATCTTGATTTAACCGTCTTATGGCGCTCAAACTGGACAGTTCAATTACAACTGCCAGTGATGCGTTTAGGAAATCCCATACACGACAAACTCTATCAATAGAATTGTTTACCTATTATCATTCAAGAATGATTTTCAATCCTTAAATCGCTCGCCAAAACTATATTACTGCGATATGTTTAAACACAGTTTGAGTTCGATTTTTCATTTCTCAAAGGCATAAAATCTCTGCAACAATGCAATTTAAAATACTAAAAAAAGTTAACATTTAACAATTATATCTCACAAAACTGTTGTTTAACACTAAAGGGAAATACCTGATAAATGGCCTGGGAATGCAAAACAAATTAACGTCTTATCATATGTTCAATTATACCATACGGTTTATAAAACAAATAGCATATTGCATTATTACAGCTTTATAAGAATTATAAGAGACGAAAATTGTATTGCAACTGAGGTTCCATTGTCCAAAAACGGTTCATAATTACATGTTATGAATAAATAATATCTCGTATCCACTGTATCAGCATAGTGGCTTAGATATAAAAGTACTTAACATAACAAAGTTTATTTAAAAAATCATCTCATATCCAAAACCACTACAATGTTTCATCATAGTGGCTTAGATATAAAAGTACTTAACATAACAATGTTTATTTAAAGAATTATCTCATATCAAAAACCACTACACTGTATCAGCATAGTGGCTTAAATATAAAAGTACTTAACATAACACTGATTATTTACAGAATTATCTTAAATCCAAAACCACAACACTGTATCAGCATAGTGGCTAAGATATAAAAGTACTTAACAATGATTATTTAGAGAATTATCTCATATCCAAGACCACTACATTGTATCAGCATAGTGGCTTATATATAAAAGTATTTAACATAACAATGATTATTTAGAGATTTTTCTCATATCCAAGACTACTACACTGTATCAGCATAGTGGCTTATATATAAAAGTATTTAACATAACAATGATTAGTGATTTTTCTCATATCCAAAACCACTACACTGTATAAGCATAGTGGCTTAGATATAAAGTACTTAACATTACAATGATTATTTACAGAATTATCTCATTTCCAAGACCTTTTCACTGTATCATCATAGTGGCTAAGATATAAACGTACTTAACATAACAATGATTATTTACAGAATTATGTCATTTCCAAGACCTTTTCACTGTTTCATCATAGTGGCTAAGATATAAACGTACTTAACATAACAATGATTATTTACAGAATTATCTCATTTCCAAAACCTTTTCACTGTTTCATCATAGTGGCTAAGATATAAACGTTCTTAAACATTGATTATTTACAGAATTATCTCATATCCAAGACCACTTCACTGTATCAGCATAGTGGCTTAGATATAAAGTACTTAACATTACAATGAATATTTACAGAATTATCTCATTTCAAAGACCTTTTCACTGTATCATCATAGTGGCTAAGATATAAACGTACTTAACATAACAATGATTATTTACAGAATTATCTCATATCCAAGACCTTTTCACTGTTTAATCATAGTGGCTAAGATATAAAAGTACTTAACATAACAATGTTTATTCACAGAATTATCTCATATCCAAGACCACTTCACTGTATCAGCATAGTGGCTTAGATATAAAAGTACTTAACATAACAATGATTATTTACAGAATTATCTCATTTCCAAGACCTTTTCACTGTTTAATCATAGTGGCTAAGATATAAAAGTACTTAACATAACAATGTTTATTCACAGAATTATCTCATATCCAAGACCACTTCACTGTATCAGCATAGTGGCTTAGGTATAAAAGTACTTAACATAACAATGATTATTTACAGAATTATAAAAGCTGAAAAATACTGCTAATCATGACTTTCTCATAAATTTGTCTTAAAATGGGTTCAATCCCCGGCCGGGTCATACCAAAGACTTTAAAAATGGTACTTGAAGCTTCCTCGATTGACGCTCAGCATTTAGAGGAGAGTTCTAGGTCTGGTCGGCCCGGTGTCAGTATATAATGTGACTGGGTGGGGTATCATACCATTTGTCTGCGGCATGATACTCCAGTGTGACAGCGCTTAGAATACTGTCTCAAGTAGACACCGCCGCAATATGACTGAAAAATTGTTAAAAGCGACGCTTAACACCATACAACTACAATTAAAACTAAAGGAAGAAAAATGTCTACAAAATATTGCTCTGTTCGAGTTATGTAATCGTGCATTCCAAGAATAGATAGAGTTATGAAACTATAATTTAAAATAACTCCCTATGTGTTGATAAATATAAAAAGAAAACATGAGATGAACGTAAACTTGAAATAAATCTATAAACAGTAAACAATTATATTTCACAAAACGTTGTTTTATATAAAAGTTGATTATCTTATATTTTATGGTTTGATGAATGCAAAACATGAATCCATAATTTGAAATAATTCACTATGTTTGACAGATACCAAAGTGCATGTATTCGTTTTGCATTTTATTTATATTGTAAAATTATTCATATGAACTTAACCTATTTCTATAAGTGTATATATACAATACTGTAATTATGAAATTGAAATATCACAGTATGTTTGCAGAACCAAAATTGCGCTGTTTTGTTTTTTTGTTGTTGTTTTTTTTTTATTATTTTTAAAAAGTGCTTATATCTGGTAAATGGTTGAAAGATGGCATATGCTGCACATGCTGCACATGTGTGGTCGTCTGTGGCAAGAAATATGTTTTAAATAAATTTTAAGTCCAATATAGTTTTATCATATCTTATTTCTAAATATATATATATATAATGTGTAAACAAAACATTGATGAACAATAATAAATAAAGGATAAGAACGAAAGCATAATGCTTATAAAGTTCTTTTCCTAGTCGTACTGTAAATAACACGTGACAAAAATAATCTAAAATATTGAAAAATGTTTAAATACGTGCAATAAAAACAATTTCAACATTGACACCCCACTTTAAACTTTGACCAATGAATCATCTTTTCTGTACAATACACTCTATTTACTGGCGTGTATACTTTTTTTCAGATCAATTTCATATTTTCCGTGAACATTATGAGGATACTGCTGTCGAAGCTAAGATCAGTGCATAATAACGAGACGATGCAGACAAGGTACGTTCCTCTGTAACGCTGTTTTTTGTTTAATATTTGGAGGGGGTTGGTGTTTGTGTTTGCTATGTTGTTGTTTTTGCGTGTGTATAGCTCATAGAGGAGCTTTTGTGATTGCCCTATGTCCGTCGTCCATCCGTCCGTCGTACGTTCGTTCGTCTGTTTTTCGTTAACGACTTTTTATTTGAAACTGCTTTACAGATATTTGCCAAATTTGGTGTGAAGCGATCTAAGGCGAGACTCTCAAGTTTGATGAAATCATAACCCGAGGTCAAATATGACTCCGCCAAAAGGTTTATCAGATGATTGTGTTTGTTATCTTTGTGCTTTATATTTCAAAAATCTTCACCACAACTACAAGGCCTATCGCTTTGCATGCAGTATCGCCTACTGCTGTTGCAGTATCGCCTACTGCTGTTCTCGAAGTTTTGTTCAAACCACGACCATGGAGTTATAATTGGTCCTGCCCTGTGCGCTTATCTGTTAAATATATGTAAACTTTTATTTTAAGATCTTCTCAAAAACCGACCAGCCACATTGGTTCATATTTGGTATAGAGTATCTCTAAGTAGCGGTGTCAAATTGTTCAAGTGAAAGTGCCTGGGGATTGAATTTTACATAAGAATAATTTGGAAACAAAGGAAGTACAATTTCTCGTCTATTTTAGGAATTATTTTAATCATCTTGGGATGTAGAGAATTGATTAGTCATGGCAGTTGAGACTGGGTCCGGGTTAAAGGAATTAATTAACCATAAAAGGTCAGCTTATGTCGAAATAGGAATGTAATGGTAAAATTTCAAATATCGTCTCTAGAACGAATGAGCCATATTTGCTCATATTTGGCATTAGTTATGTATATTAGCAGGGAGTAAGAGTTTTAAGTTTTGTGTATGTTAGTGGAGAGAGCGGGGTGGGGGTGGGGGGGGGGGGGGTGCTTTAATTCAGTGTGGCCGTGTCTGGGGACTTTGCATGGGTATACTTTGGGAAAACAGATCATTCTCATTTTCTCAGCTATAAGTTTATCATAAGCTTAGACAGTATATTCAAAATTTCAAAAGAAATGACAAGTGAAATCAGGTAAGTGACTTAGGCCCTTGTCAGCCCCTTGTAACATCGGCATTTTAAAAAAGGATATTAAACTCGTTCTCATTTAAATATAAAGTTTATTAAACTCGAAACGTTTTATTTTAATGAGTCGCTTATCAACGTTATGAGTTTTGTATTAAATTGGGAGTCGTGTAATATCATATATATGAAGTATAAATTTCCTGCCCTGGAGGCTTATCAGTTAAACATATGGAAACTCTAACTTTAAGAGTCTCATTGTATGATGTGGATCCAGGAATGTGTTAATCTCAAAGACGTCTCCAAATTCCGGGGCGGTCAATGTATATATCTGATTTCATCATTATGCATTATGTTGCATGATAAAGTGAGGGCGAGATAAACTTTTGTTTTATTGACAGGAATGTTTATCTTGTAGCAACACATAAAGCAATGACGTCATTATTTATGGGAATATCTCCTATACTGGGCTAAACTTCTGATTTTTAATATGCATGTATACTGTTATGCTAAAAATAAATAAAACAACGTAGAGGTAGGTCTAGAATAAGATGTAAGTACGAGATGTCTCAAATTTACCAAGCTTTCTCTGCCTCACATGTTAAAGTACAGACTAGCAGGCACTTACATTGTATTGTGTATATTCACTTTAGGGAGGGAGGTGTCAAACACCGAATGATCCCTATAAAATCATCGCTGTTGTTCTTTGTCTTGTCAAATATAAATTGCTCATATTTTCTTACTTATGAAAGAGTAATATGATTTCTTACTTATGTAAGAAATCATTTTACTGTTTCAATTTATATTTTATGTTCATAGTTTCACAAGCGTTTAGTATTGATATTAAAAGACGGAACTACTCATATTATTTATTTGACATAAATAAACATTTATCGCCGAGTCGATGATTTGATTTCACCAATTTTTATGCATGCGTTTGAATAGAAAACGAGAGAATATGTAGTATTATCGTTCTGACACAGGAGTTACGATGGCAATAAAATACCGGTTTATTTGACGTAGTGGGGAATAATGTTTGACAAATGTATGTTTTACTGCTGGTTATTCTGATACATTAGTGCCGAATATATCTCAATTTGTCCCGGAGGTTTTACCGCTGTTTCTATCTCTTTCCGCCACACCAATTGAGAGAGCAACGTAAATTGATTCGAGCTGTGGCAATGTAAATATAATTGGCCGTCACTTCTTATCAGTCTTAGCGTAATGTGTCTGAAAGCATGCAAACAAATTCGTTTTGCTAGACAACTTGGCGACAAATCAAATTGTGACAAAGAATGGACGGTTATTTAAGGGTGCAAACGTACGATAAGGAGACAAGAGCTGTATCAATAGTAAAAAGAAATGCCGTAGAGCCCAAATTGAAATATTTTGATTCTTTCTATGCATGTTATAAAAGTCGTAAATATATCGAGTATACTGTTTCTTCGGCAATAAAGACAGCAAAATGACGTTCGTAAAATACATATTAAATGCTATACTGAAAAAATAATTTAACGCCGGTTGAATTTCAGAGCCACATTATCAAACTATTGTAAGCGATATTTACAGTTTTAGAATATGCATGTAAAGTAATGATTTTGTCAATATGATCCCAGTGACAAGTGTGTACGTTGTCTTGGAACGGTCAGTAGTAGAAAATATGGTTAAACAATTATTACAACTACTTTTCGATAAATACCAGATAAATGAGCATATATGGTAAGAAAATAGTATGTCTATATATCTCATTTACCAATTATGTCCCCTTACTGACGGTAGCAATATTATTGCGCCCAAGAAATTAGAGCTGTGTAAATCGGTTGGGCATTATTTTGTTGAAAAATTCTTGAAATGGTCATAGTTTTGTACATATGAAATCATTGGAACATTTTCATGAGTCCTGCCAGGTTTGGTTGACATTGGGTACTGTTTGGTGAAGATATAACAGTTTGAAGATGCATAGTGATACACTGTAGCTAATGGACAAAATTGTCAAAAATGAAGGGGCGTCATCAAAAGTTATGGGAACAAGACATTTTAGAACCATTGGCAATGTGTTCTGTGTTCCAGAAGTGCATGTCTCTATATGTAGAACAGTACAAAGTTTATTGGTGTGTGAGACGTTTAGTGTAGCAGTTGGGGTTTCTTTTTTGTACACAATGGACCTATTTTCATCATTATTATGTTTCACTTACATTGTAATCACATTGTATCAATTACATTGTACATTGTATCACATTGTATCAATAACATTTTATCACATTTAAATCGTTTATGGTATACATCAAATTGAATATCCTTATGATTTCAATTGATAGGAGCTTAAAATCGTCATCGTTGAATATGATATTTAATAAAAGCGTTTAGAATCAATTTAATTTTAATTCGCCAAAGGATTCGTTAATAATAAACTTACCCATAACTTGTTTTATGAATTATTTAATAATCTATTCGCTTAAATTAATTAAGTCAAAGTTTATAAGGTATTATGTTTTTGTTTACCAGATTGTTTTTGGGGTAAGAGTTATATCTCGTGCAAACACTTCCGGTATATTTCACATGTTGGGTATAGTTAGTACATGCCAAGTCGACAATGGCAATATCCTACGTTTGGTACGGGTATAGTTAGCACACATTCTTTGGGATGTTTTACCTGATAAACGTTGACATGTGTAAAATTTAAACAATTATATCTCACAAGACCTGAAAATGGAAAAAAAACTTTAAACCGTTATTTGAAATAATCACACGCAACTTATATGAAAATACTGGCTAAACTTAGTTCTTCAGTAAAGGATTAAAAACACAATTTTTAGCTTTCATCCAGTGATGAAAAATTGTTAAGCTTCATGGAGCGCATGGTCCAGTGGTAAAACACCGAACTCATGATCAGAGGTCGTGGGTTCGGTCCTCTGCCACGGCTTTGTCAGGAAGACCTCAGTCGTGATTGTTTCATAATGAATAAATAAGTTTAAAACAATGTTTGTGAAGGCCGAATATCATGTCAGCATTAGAATATAAACAGATCATTTATAATTCCGCCCAGCTGCAAATGTTTTTTTATTAAGAAATGAAATGCAGTTGATCTATATAATTAATTAAGACCTATTGCAGTAGAGATGTGTTGAGGATAGCATTTGAATGATTGTAGAGTTTCAGAATTGCTTAAATGTATCGAAAGACTATTCCAAGAAGAAATACACGATGGAATAAAAGAATTTCTAAATAATTAAGTTCTAGTATTTAATAAAGAATATTTACAATTATTATATGGTGAAGTTATTACCACAGTTTCAGGAAAAATTGCGTTTAAAAATTATGGAGTTAAGCCTTATGGATTAAACCGGATACAATCGAGCCGTGATTTTTCTGATCATACTTAAAACCTTTGATGCAGAGTGAAAAATGTCATGCATATGTTCATGCTGTTTTCCATCGTTGCTTAATGCGAGTCCTTAATGTTTATGAAGATCTACAAACTTGACACTGGTATTATTAAAGGTCAAAGAAGCACACGTAATATTTTTTAGAGTAAATAAAATTGCTTCTGTTTTAGTGAAACGCCAGCTTATGAATCAACCCACCAAATTACCATGTTTTTATTTAACAGGTCCTCGTAAATTATCTATTTTCCATGCACGTTTAAGAATTAGTTACAGTAACCTAAATTATGATTTTATTTGTCAACAAATTAAAATTATATTAAATTTGTGAAAAATGTGGGCATGACAAAGAGGATGCCGAACACTATTTCATGCAGATTCCTTCGTCTCTTTCATGCTACACGTCATCTTCATCCTTAAAATTTTAAAACTTTGTTACACGGGAGTTATGATATCTCAGGCGATAAAAATATTGTTATATTTAACAATGTTCAAACTTATATTAAAGACACTTAACGTTTTGATAAACAATACATCTTATTAAGTTTTAGTATTTACCTCACAGTGGAGCCCCTCATTTACGGTCAGCATCGGAAGCATATATTTAAACAATGTATCGGATTTTCATTTGCTCTTCTTGCTTCATATATGAATATTCTTTATTGCCATCTTCATTGCTTTTATGTAAATAATTTGTTGTTGGGAAAGGCCGATTTTAATGTTGGATAACTTGTGGCCCAACCCTTTTGCTACTACATGTATACAAGAAAGCAATAAAATATGTTTAAAGTAAATTAAAAGTAGCATTTTGAAATTCTGAGCACTCTTACCTTTACACATTATACACACGTACATGACGTCACGTCACACATGTAAGCATTAATCATGGTGGGGCTAGTTGTTATCAACGTCTTTGTTTTACGATGTAACGATGGATGGAAAGAGCGAGGTCTAAATAACAATTTGTAATTTGTTTAAAGATGCTTACTCAAGATGTCTAAGGTAATTATTTCCTAATATATGAAGTTTCAGATGGTGATACATGGATGTAAATATATATCTATATAGTGTTGTATATATTTGCGTAACGTTTAATTGGTTGCATAAAAACATAAATAAAATAGATTTCAGAATTACCGTGTGTCCTTTTAAGGCAAATACTTGCTTGATACATGACTACAAACCTGTTTTAAGCATGCTCTCAAACGAAATAGTAAAAAATGACCTCTTAAGTCATGTATCTGCCTAATACAGGTTTATTTAAACTAAAATTATACAATCATCAAGAGAAAATTTGGATGTTTAAATGAAATGGCTGTTTAATGGAGGCGACCTCTAACGCACGTTTGACTGTAGATATAACCATTGAACACAGGGTTTACACTTTATTTCAGGCGTGCTGTACGAGCCACGTTGATTCTTATCCCACTTCTTGGACTTCAGTATATCGCCATGCCTTTTAAGCCACCGCCAGGATCAAAAGGAGAATATATCTATTCAATGATTTCAGCGTTTATAGTATCGTTTCAAGTATGTTTTATTTCGTTGACTCCTTTATAACGGTAGTTAACACGTCACAAAGCCCCGACTGACGTCATTATCGGTAGTGATAAACAAATGGAAACCAGAATGCCGTGTTAATAACTGGTTATGAAACGTCATGTATCCCAGTCAGTCATGCGAATTTCTTTTTAAAAATACCACATCTATATTAAAAATATTTTAGATGATCTGAATCAGCCAATTCCACTTAGCGTTTTAAACAGATGTTTTCAATACTTTACTATTACGATACGGTGTGAAATACTAATAATAGTAACGGTACAAGCTGTCATGGATTCTAAACATATGATTGGTCAAGTTAAACACGTTACATTTTGGAAATTACACAAGAATGCTATGAATTGTAGGAATGACAGAGAAGTCCATATTGGAGTATAGTAGATCTAAATTAGGAGATATCTGTCAAATCTCTTAACGTTTCTTTTGCTGCATTGCATTTGCCTTCATAAATTTCTTATACTTTGCAATGTTTTTGCAATATCAAGACTCTTCACATCATTTTACAAAGTTGAGACATGACGATTATGAAATATTTCTTTCATACATATTTACATATATAAGTCATTTGGATATACTGAGCAAACTTCACATAATATCGAAGTTACTGCTATGGTGCAGTATGTACTGATTAACTGGTTCCATTCTCAATTAGGCTTCGTTAATATGTTATTTATTCATGGCTGGTTCCTGAATACAATGTGACAGAATCAATACACTAGTGTATTACCAAACTTGATCAACAACTCAAATCCGGTTACCGGCGGGATTGTCCATTGTTTCATGTTAATAGTTCCGTGTTCCTCAGATTATTACGCTGTAATATGTCTGGATGTGCCTAACCTATTTCATATAGTTCGTTAACAATCGTAGTTATTTGATGATACTGTTTGATTAGAAAGAAAGCAGTGTATGTTTACTTTTATAATCATTAGAGTAAGAGTTGAGTTTATTCCAATAACTCCTTTTCTACAGAAACTTTTAAAATTACGACAATTGCATATTAGAACATCCTAGTTTGGGCGTTTTTAGCTCGCCGGGACGAAGTCCAAGGAGAGCTATGTTCATGACCCCGGCGACGTCGGCGTCGTCGTCGTCTGTAGACACCCAAGTTAAACTTTTGCGTACAAGTTTCAGATATCTATGCTACCACTCATTGGATGTTAATGAAACTTTGCATGTGTGTTTACCGTCATCAATGGAACACACAGAGATAAGAACCATAACTTTGGATTGCATTTTGGCACAGTTAAGGCCCTTTTTGGACTTAGACCCCCAGGTTAAACTTTGCATTTAGTTTCGTTTAAGTTTAAGATATCTATGCAACCACTCATTGGATGTGGATGAAACTTCACGTCATCAATGGAACACACAGAGA
This sequence comes from Panopea generosa, assembly GCA_029582155.1. Taxonomy (NCBI): domain Eukaryota; kingdom Metazoa; phylum Mollusca; class Bivalvia; order Adapedonta; family Hiatellidae; genus Panopea; species Panopea generosa. The sequence continues at coordinate 23,533,711 of CM055909.1, forward strand.
CAAGAACCATAACTCTGGATTGCATTTTGGCACAGTTATGGCCCTTTTTGGTCTTAAACTCCCAGAGGCGAGCTTTGTTGTCTTCTGACAGCTCTTGTTTTACAGAGCATTTTAACTATAACCTTCTCAACTGAAATTGAACAAATTATTATATATAAAACTGGTTACACAGTTTCTACCTCTGGAAAATATGTTTATTAGCTGCAGTCAGAACCTAGTATGCAGTGTATAGTCTAGAACAAGAAACATGTATGACATAAATTGCTGTGTATAAGTAAATGGTCCTTTTTTAGAATTGATATGGATCACTGAAAAATGTCGTTAGTTCGTCAAAAATCGTTGCATTATATTTATATTACAGTGATAATATAAATTAATGCAATTCTATATGTTATCTTTTTCAGGGAGTCTTTGTTTCATTAATGTTCTGTTTCTTTAATGGAGAGGTAAATATGAGTTTACGTATTTTTTATGCTTCTTGTACAAAATCTCGTCTGTGTGATGTGAAACAGCACTTGAAATGTTGTAATTATATACGCCAATGAAATATCGCACGGCATTAACTGTCGAGTATGGTACATGTAAATTTAAACGATGTTGCATACCGGAACAGGACAATCTAAGCTTTGCAAGATTTTTGTCAATTTATATAAAAAAAATGTTAAACAATAAGATTTGTCGAGTAAAGCAATAAGACCGCTCCCTGTTTCACCAACGTACTTAATGCTGAATGCTAAAATACTCAGAAAAGCATTCATATGACCATGATTTTAGACTGGCTTCAGTAAAATTGCATATTGCTTCCCTGGTATTGATTAAAATGAATTTTAATAACCAGTCCAAACTCACTTAAGTATTCAAGTAAGACTTAAGAAAATATTTGTTACTCAATTGTTACTTAAATACTCGAATATTTTGACTCGTTATTTATCTATTATATAATCACAATCAATGATATCATAGGCAGTTTTGCTGGAACCAGTTTGAAATCATGATCACTTGAATACTGTTCTTAGATTTGAGATTTTTAGTATGTAAGTATATGTTGTTGAAATAGGAGCTCGGTTTATAAAAAAATGTAAAAGGGACACAAGACAATGTGGAAGTCAGAGGTTGCTCATATTCACATATCAAATCAACCTTACACCTATGGAAACGTTATTCTCCACCTACTAGGCCATTTTAAATTAATTGCTAGATTGTCATTCAAATTTTTCATAAAAACGGGGAGGACGGGAGGATTTATTTTTTATTTTCATTATTAAAATTGTTGATGTTCTTTTAATTTTTATTTATTTTTTATTTTTTAAGAAAATAAAAAGTGTCGGCCCTGCACGAAAATGAATGGGCGGGCGGGGATGATAATCTAGCAATAAATATATTATGGCCTTATTACCTGAAATGTTATATCCAAACAGATTACGTTTGCAAATATAAGTAAAAATTCTTTAAAAGCACAGTTTGGTATATTCTTTTGGTTATTTCTACCATGCTGATTAATGCAAATAAAGAAAAAAATAATTTTGCACTTTTTGTCATAAAAGGCCACAAATGCGGGAAATAGGACGCTTTTCAAACACTTACGAGTTATTCCCCCTTTCACAAACAGAAACAAAACTACGTATACGCTTTTTATTTTAAACTATCTTTGAAATGGAAATAGTATCTTAATATGAAATTTCAATATTCCTTGAATTTCATACATTTAATTTATGTAACCTATTTTTAATTTATCGGTTTACCGGTAGGATGATGGGGGATATATCAACATGTATGTTTAAAGTTATTTTAGATACTACTGTGTCACCAAAATTTTTAAACAAAAATTTGTAATATAATGTATCAAACAATAAGTCTCAGATGTCAAAACTTGGAGATTTCCGAAATTCTCCAAACGGATATATATCCGTACATGTATAGATTGAATTAATGCGGCGTGAACAAGTGGCAAACTCGATATCAACATTGTCGTGTGTTCCCTAAAAGTTCAAAGGTTGGTAAGAAGAAATGCTCCTTACCGAGTTTGCACGAAACACATGTCAACTGCAAAATCACGTGATATAAATTACAAAAATACCGTGCCAAGCTTTTTCTATATTGAGTATACATGTAGTAATGTGGAATAATTGTTTATACATACTTATCTTCGCTTTATATATTGTAAATTACAAAAGGTGTGTCTGCTTTAGTAATGTGACGAATACTTTTTACCTTTCCCACGTAAGAGTACGCAGCATTTAAAGGACATGGCAAATATATATTTCAAATTAGATTTAACGCAATTTTTCAACACATGACATGGAATATATATGTGGCCTTATCTAGTTACATTGCTGGGAGAGACAACAGAATGAATTTCAAGTAAAACCACCGTCCTTCCGCAAGTAACGGACAAATTTCACCGCAAACGACCTCAGCGGCCGATGAAAGGTTCGTGGTGGTCATTAGGTGGCATCACCATGCACAACACGACCATAGAGGACTCCTAAAGCATAATTGATATACAGTCAAACCTGTGTAAGCAGCCACTTGTCTTAAGTAGCCATATTTTTTCTATTTCCCATGTCTATGCTTTCAGAGTAAATGAACTTGTATTAAGGAACAACCTGTCTTAAAAGGCCATTTTTGCTCCTTCCATTGACTGGTTGCTTGAGACAGGCTTGACTGTATAGTGTAATCATAATAACTACAATACATTCATACAGAAGAGGGGGCAATAAGGAGAATTGCATTGGGAATGTGTATTGTAAAACATCCACTGGGGATCTTAAAGGTGCACTACCGGCGCCCATTTGAAAACAAATTCTCAGTAGGAAACATTAAATAGGTTGGAAGAAACATAACCACTGCAGGCAATTAGTTGTCAAACCAGTTGAATCTTAATTCATGAGAAGTTATGGTTATTGATTTGAGTTTCAATACACGGTTTTAATTCATATTTTTATTCACATTTATTGTGGTCACAACATTTTTTTAAGTTAAATGCATGGCGACAAACTAGGCCTTATTTTTTATTTTATGTAGTTCTGTATCGCATACTGAGCCCGACCACACTGAATTGCACGAATCCTTGTCACCGACTATAAATTAAAGTACATTTCGTTTAATATGTTATAAAATGTTATAAGATGTTATAAAGTTGGATTTCGTTCAATATCTCATGTTTAAACAACATGGCGAAATAACAAGATAATGGGTGAATACAAAGTTACTAGGAAATATAATTATTCGTGCATTTTCTTAATTATTAAATTGATTGTAATCCCCTTTCTCTGCTTTCATCCATTGCCTTGTAAGCTGTTTTAATGATTAAAATGGTGGAATTTTACATTCTGTGTCCTTTTCATTAAACATGTAAAGAATAAAATAGTTGACAAGGCAGGTGGGGTTCATTTCATATAACAGTAAAAAATACTGTTGCTGTAAATTGTCTCATCATGTCATTAGGTCGATGATTGGTATGGCCCTTGCATTTGGAAGCTAGTTTTGAGAAAACAATACAATGGTGGACAAGGTGGGTGGGGTTATTTCACTTTACAATAATAATGATACACATTACAACTATATTCTTTATACCACTATCACAAATTCTGTATTTTATTTCACACTAGTTATACGAAAGTGCTTCAATTCTTTTATTAGACCAAGCCTCTTCGGACGGTCCATTTCAATAGTTGTCCCTTACGGACTATTCCTTTTCTCTCAGTGACAAGATATTATACTGGCCTGTCTCTACACATTATTAGGTCATGAAGTGCTTCAAGAAATGGTGGAGGCGCCGGCAACTGACACATTCAAAGACATTACGTGGCCGAAGAACATCCGGATCAAAACGAACAAGTGAAAATGATGCAATGTTACGCTCAATTTATACGTCAGAACGGACGTATGACACGAAGTTGACATCAACGTCACAGCCGCCATCTACGCCAATAACTGCGTCATTAAATAACAATTGTTCAAAACAGGGGGTTGCTCTGTAATGACTTATAAGAAAACGACTCGTTAGCGTAAACTGTACATAGCATCCGTCTGTACGAATCAGAAATGAAACAAGAACAGAATTAGACGGTTGAGACCATGACTGTTTTACTAAAAGTAAATATCAGATAAATATAAGTTATAGGAAATCGTATGAATGCTTTTTAGTTAAAGATTAGAACGGAACGGACCACGGGTGATAAAGTAGACGACACTACAGTTTCTGACCTTAAAATGTTCATAACAAAACGTGGTACAGTCATAAAATAGTTTTATCTATAGAACTTCCTAGGAGTGGTTAGTGTATAACAGCTGTTTACTGTACTTGTCAGTTTGACTTCAGTGTCTGAAATGCAACAATAAACGACTTCTTAAGCCTGCTGAAGACATATTTACACACAGATCCCGATTTTTTTATTTGTTTCACATGTTTGGCATTTGGAGATTTTTTTAATAACTCCATAGATCTATAGAAAAACACTTTTTGGAAAACACTTTTTTGCAAATTAAATGTATTAACAACATTCTAGATCTAGTAATATGCAAAATCATAACGAAAATAACAAAGCAGTGGCGACTGTGAACTTTTTTGAAAAAATAGTTCTATGTTGAATTTGAGTAGGCTGGACAGTGTGAGGAGACCATCAATATCAAGTCTTTTTGACAAATTTAAATAAGTTTTAAAAATATTAAACCCGTTTAATTGTTCTGACTTTCTGAATACTTAATGGATATTTATTTAAAAAAACACGTCAAAATTAGTTATTCCTCAATCAAAAAATAGATATGTGAAAAGATCTTAAAAACGTAACACCTATCGATCTATCGATACGTTTTAACAAACCCAGCTACCTGCTCTAAATATAGCCTATATCATTCCAATAGACACGTACTTGCTGACACTATTAGATTAGGCCACAATAACCTAACTATTTTGTTATAACACTATGACTGTTTTGTTAATTCTGTGACGTCACTTCCTGATTCGAGATTGGAAACCACACCCTCCTTCAAGTGGACCGCCGCTTAACATTTGAGCCACCATTTCATGTATTTTAAAGGTTTTGTACTTTGATTTGATTTCAGTAACATGCTGTTTGTTATTTTATTTTAACCAATTGCAAAGTAACACACTGTGCACTTGTAGTCTTGATCATCTTCGACACTTGTTTTTAAAGACTTACATTTTGAAACACTGTGCAGCGAATTAAAATGTTTGTTATTCGGATGTAATATTTGATTGACTGAGACAAAGGCATCTCTGCAATGGCCGATGTTCAACAAAAATAATATGTTTTTTTTTTCGACCAAGCCATTGTAGATATATTGTCTGAACTATTTGTCACATAAAACATTATAAGTGAAATATCAATACTAAAAATAAACAACTAAACATTAGCCTGCTAAAATACTATAGAAGTTTCCAGAGGCAGTCCAATTGTTTGAATCAAACAGTTTAAAAACTTTATCCGAATCCCGTTACAATTTTGATTTCAAAGAAGAAAAATAAACCAATACAATACAATGCAATACAATACAATATCCTTTATTCATACAGTATATATGAAATCATACCAACACGTTTGACTTTAATAAAAGTAAGCGTCGAAGGTGATCAGGACTTTACATTGTATGACTTGTCAAATGTTGTTCTATGTGACGTGTTCTTTTAGAGGAGTATTGTACTTATGCTATAACGTCATTAAGAGTGTGTTGCCTCGATGTCGTAAAAGGACTGTTCAATTTTATTTTAAAGATATGTGTGATGTATGATATAATTATAACCCACTGAACATGTACTTAGTCTGTTTACTATTTATGTCTATGGTAATAAACGTATGAGGTCATATGTATAAGATATCATTAAATAAAAATGACTAAAAAAACTCCATTTATTTTCATGGAATTCACAAATTAGTTTTCTTTAATCTTGATTGTCGTCGACGCTTCCTTTTCTTAATGACAAAATTTTGACACTGTCATTGCAGAAAACGCACTGATGAAATATTCTTTTCACATAAAACAGAACAAACAAATATTTGAATGTTAAAGAAGACACTAGTTAGACCGCTGAAACAACTATATCGCCAAGGTTGTCCGATTGTTTGTTTAACCTATCGGAAACTTTAAACAGAATCCCGTTCAATATGTATCAAGATATGCGTCTTTTGAAAAATAAACTGTCTGAGATGACCGAGACTACTATTTAAGTAACGCAAACTCGTAAAGCCGTGGTAGAACATAGTTTGTACCATAATTAAAGTAGTGCCATAGGCATCCACATTAACGTTTTTAATTATCCTCCTCAGTATTATTTTCATTTGAAAAGTGTTCATTTCATGTCAACTTGTTTATGCTGTATCTTTTACTCCGTTTTGTTTTTATAACGTGTTTTCAGCTTGTGTTTTATTGTTATTTATGGTCCTTTCGGGATCAATGAGCTCTGTTGGTATTGCTCGAAAATAGAATACCGATCTAGCCGGTGCTAGTTAGAGTTAACGGCGTTGTTTAGTCCATTGCCCATCATGAACATACTCAATAAAACCGAGTCTGTAGGGTTTCTATTTGTTGTTGTTGTTGTTTGTTGTTGCTTTAGGTTGATGTTGTTTTTTTTGGTATTTTTTGTTGCTAAATAATCATTATTTTACCATATGTACTGAACGGAACAGATAACCCGTCACTTTTATATTTCTAATGTCGCGTTTTGAGAAAATACATAAAATGTCAAGTACATAAAATGTCAGGTGGCGGGTTAGCTATTCCGTTTAGTACATGAAATGTATTTGTTCAATGCCGTCATCATTTTAACTAAATTAAGACCCTGTTCATATTCATTAAGAATTGAGACAGGCATTTGGGGTAGAAAGAGTAGAAAGAAATGAAAGACTATGCAAGATATGTAATAATAATGATATTAAAGACGAGTTTCACTTTGTTTTAATATTTTCTAACTATAATGAAATTAGAAGGACAAAATACCAAATATGTTAAAGTTAATAACATTATTGCAATCTACAAATAAAAGAGAACTTCTAAATTTAAGTAAATTTATTTCCAAAGCTTTTGTAATAAGGCGATCAATACAAAAAAAATCATTTCTTAAAATATGTTGTTTTTTTTATGTTCATTCTCATGACTTTTTTTTTGATGACGCAAATATTTATACTATTTATCAAATGATTATGACATCTTTTGTTACAGAGATCAATTTATAGTAAATAGCATACCTGTCATGTAATGAAAGATTTGGTATTTTTATATATGTATATGATGACGGGAAACTGTATATAGTTTTAAGTCAATAAAATGTCTTATGTCGTATATCTATGTCTATAAATTATGTTTCATGCGTGGCGATTAAATTTACTGATGGACTCATGTTTGCCAACTGAACTATACTTACAAGCGAAATTATGGTGTTAAACTGTGTGTTTGGTTACATTTTTGTGTTATGTTCAATACTAACTATCTCCAAAGCACCTATGTAACAATAAAACGTTGATAAATGCTGAACCATATTTATCTATATATAACAATTTAAATAAATGATAGAACATCATCATATCATGTAGATCTACTTGTATAGTCGGATAGACTAAATGTCAAGTTAAGTTTACGTTTTTATTTACCCACACGCTTTGAACTGGTCATTTTGGCGAGCAATAAATGTAAAAAAAAAATAGCAATTAATTTATTGGCAATTTGGCAAAGCGTGATTAAACTCAAAACCAACTTTTTGTACAAAAGTTTTTTGAACTTGTAAAATGTTTTTGAATTAAAAAAAATCACATGTCAGGATGAAACGTACCCTCGATTTAAATACTTTTCTTGCCATGATAAAGTTTGCAATTTGCGAAATTGCAATGATTTTGTTTACAAATTGCTCGGAATTGAATTATCTGACGGTGAATATCATTACCAAAATCGTGTATTTTATTTTATACTCTAAAGTGAACGGAAACTGAGATATAAAGAAACGTGATACTGGAGCTTTGACAAAATCTCACTGAGTTGCTTAGCGAATACGCATATGTAGAAGTTCGTGATTTGATGTACCATTATGATCAATAGTTGATTTATAGTTTATTTTTAAACCTTATTGGGAGTGGTTTATCTTTAATTACACCAGTTAATGAATGTTGAATCATAGCTACACATGATTTGTAGAAACAATCATCTCATTAAAATTGAAAGAATTTTAGCTTGACAACAAATTGTCACTTTGCAATTTTGATATTTTTTCATCTGATTCTATTTTTAAAAAGTATATATCTGCATGATGTTAATACAAAATTAGAAAACTAGTACTCCAGTATGTGTGTGTAAATTTCGTTTCTATATACAAAGGGGCAAAACTCTTGTCAATTCCCCAACAATCGTGTAACAAACATTTCATATCCAGTAGTTCTTGTCGGTGTGTTAGATAAAATTGCGTGACATCAGTGGTTATATTAACTTTTTTAATAATTTCATATACATGAAGTTCCGGATATTATATTTAAAAGTTACCATTTCCATATGGCCATATTTCAGTATGTGTAAGAATTGATTTGATGCGTGAATCTTAGTAAAACTTGATTCCATATTGCGGTGTGTCCCTATAAACGCTATGTGGTAATAAAACATTGATGTACGATAATAGAATATGGATAGATTCCCTCCCTTTGAACAAAATTATGCTTGAACAAATGACCACTAGATGCTGCATTCTGGGTAAGTAGAAGATTTATGTGCATTAAGACTCAAACATGAATGGCGCATGATTTGCTTGCATAGTTGTTATTTACCCCCGTGTTTGGCGAGCAGCAATGATGTCAGTGATGTAAATGTTGAATTTCATATAATCTATATATTGTAAAATACTGTTGATGTTTTGATAATAAAGAAATAAAGTTTCAAAATATATGCAAATAGTAGTCGAATTGCTAATTTAATTACCAAATTGCTTATCAATTAATTACCATTTTGTCTGAGTTATATGATAAATTTAATAAACTCGTTTACAAAACTGATATTTTGCTCGAAAGAGCCTAGCGTAACATAGCTATACCAACTCGCTTAATAAATTCAATATTAATTGAACACTCATGTAAGATCTTCTGTATTTTCTACAGGAGAACGAAATATTCACCACTGCAGCATAAATACAATATCAGTACACAGAATAATCATTTATGATTAAAAAAAGGTTCAATGAAATAGGTCATGTTTTAATAAAAAGCAGATATGGCATGACTTAAAGAAAAGTTTAAATTAAAAGCGATCTTCAGTATCAATTATTGTTTAAATTCTTGAACACACCACAACACACTCTGCATTTTGTTGGACAGAACACATCACAACACACACTGCATCTTGTTGGACAGAACACACCACAACACACACTGTATCTTGAACACACCACAACACACACTGCATCTTGTTGGACAGAACACACAACAACACACACTGCATATTGTTGGACAGAGCACACAACAACACACACTGCATTGTGTTGGACAGAACACACCACAACACACACTGCATTTTGTTGGACAGAACACACAACATACACTGCATCTTGTTTGACAGAACACACAACAACACACACTGCATTGTGTTGGACAGATCACACAACAACACACACTGCATCTTGTTGGATAGAACATACCACAACACACATTGCATATTGTTGGACAGAACATACCACAATACACACTGCATCTTGTTAGACAGAACGTACCACAATACACACTGCATCTTGTTGGACAGAACACACCACAACACACACTGCATCTTGTTAGACAGAACACACCACAATACACACTGCATTTTGTTGGACAGAACACACCACAAAACACACTGCATCTTGTTGGACAGAACACATAACAACACACACTGCATATTGTTAGGCAGAACACACCTCAACACACACTGCATCTTGTTGGACAGAACATACCACAAACACACTGCATCTTGTTGGACAGAACGTACCACAACACAGACTGCATCTTGTTTGACAGAATACACCACAACACACACTGCATCTTGTTGGACAGAACACACCACAATACACACTGCATCTTGTTGGACAGAACACACCACAACATTCATTGCATCTTGTTGGACAAAACACATTACAACACACACTGCATATTGTTAGGCAGAACACACCTCAACACACACTGCATCTTGTTGGACAGAACATACCACAAACACACTGCATCTTGTTGGACAGAACACACCACAACACAGACTGCATCTTGTTAGACAGAATATACCACAACACACACTGCATCTTGTTGGACAGAACACACCACAAACACACTGCATCTTGTTGGACAGAACATACCACAACGCAGACTGCATCTTGTTGGACAGAACATACCACAAACACACTGCATCTTGTTGGACAGAACACACCACAACACAGACTGTATCTTGTTGGACAGAACACACCACAAACACACTGCATCTTGTTGGACAAAACATACCACAACACACACTGCATATTGTTGAACAGAACATACCACAACACAGACTGCATCTTGTTGGACAGGACATACCACAACACAGACTGCATCTTGTTAGACAGGACATACCACAACACACACTGCATATTGTTAGACAGAACACACCACAATACACACTGCATCTTGTTGGACAGAACACACCACAACACACACTGCATCTTGTTGGACAGAACACATTACAACACACACTGCATTTTGTTGGACAGAACATACCACAAACACACTGCATCTTGTTGGACAGAACATACCACAAACACACTGCATCTTGTTGGACAGAACACACCACAACACAGACTGCATCTTGTTGGACAGAACACACCACAACATACACTGCATCTTGTTGGACAGAACACATAACAACACACACTGCATTTTGTTGGACAGAACATACCACAAACACACTGCATCTTGTTGGACAGAACATACCACAAACACACTGCATCTTGTTGGACAGAACACACAACAACACAGTCTGCATCTTGTTGGACAGAACACAACACACACTGCATCTTGTCAATATATACTAAAAGGCAAAGGAATCGCTTGGTAAATTTCAGAGTGACACTATCAAACTATTGTAAGCGATATTTATACGTTTAGACTATATATGTGGTGACATTCCATTAATGATTTTGTCATCATCATCATTAGTATTGACAAAGTCATTCATGAAATACATTTTCATACATATAATATAATTAAATTATCGCTTACATCAGTTTGATAATGTGGCCTTGAAATTCTTCCAACGTTTTAAATAAACTATCGATGTAGATTCTATTTTTACAATTTTCTCTTTTAATTTTCCTTTGTTTTATTGTTTACTTTCCCTTATACAATAAGCATGCTAAATAACTGTACACATGTTAACATGCAACTAGGTATTGGCGATATTTCGACGGTATCTGACACAGTGCCCGATGATTCAGCGTCACGGTAGTCGACGGGTACACTGGGGTCGACGTAAAAGTTCCACAATGACGTTCACCTTACCCGAGTACACCAGCTCAAGGAGCGCCGTGAAAAAGAGTCCAACCACACCCAAGGTGCCGGCGGGACCAACAAGGAATGGGTTTCAGGTAAAGATATAATTAATATAAAAGTATGTTATTTTAAAAAATATATATATATTGTATAACGATCTTACATTCATTAGCTCATAAACTATGTTTTCATAGGCTACACACATACATGTGATGTGTGTGGATATTTTATATAATATGATATGATATATGATATGATATGATATGATATGATATGACGTGATGTGACGTGACGTGACGTGACGGGACGTGACGTGACGTGACGTGATGTGACGTGACGCGACGTGACGTGACGTGACATGACATGACATAGTATAATAGAATTACTGATATGAAGAGTGTAAACTGTGTACATATGTGTATTTATTTTCTAGTTCGCTTTGCTCAAACGAAAATAAATCATTTATAACCATTTCATAGCACACTTAGAGTAATGAGAAATATGCACATGTATGTCCAAAACTTTTTATAAATGCTATGTGAACCATTAGCTCACATACATACATATGTAATTAGTTATACATGTATATGATTTCAGAGCGCCACAGATATGTACCAGATGGTTCCAATTACTGACCGCGGGGAACCAAACCAACCAAACGATGACGAATATGGACTCGTGTAGATTATTCCAGTGATTTGTGCCTTATAGACTTTACCCGTGACGAACTATTCAAAGAGCATGTGTATAGAATATATATTTATAGCCTTTCATCACTTAACTTACGGTGCAGGGGTGTAGTTAAAATCCATGACGTGTTTTTGATATTACCTATTGGGATCATCACTTAATGTTGTCCGTATATATAGACTCTCGTGTGTAAAACGTCGAGTGGATTTCAGGCTTGGCCGAATATTCATATGCTGTCAATTGACGAAAACTAACATATACATGGTGTTACTTATGGCATCTAATGGAAATCCGATTATTTCATCGTTGTTTTTAAAAATAACCCTGAAATATAAATGACAAATTTTAGACTCTCTGATAATTCACGTCAATTTATTGTTACATTCATAAACTCGTGTATATGGCAGCGTGTTATATGATGTTTAACAAAGTGTTTTTGTTTTGTAAATATGCCAACATGTGTAAACAAATGTATGTGAACAGTAATATTAATAAATGGAAATTTCAATAAGTTGTTGCTAGAAGGACACCCCTTTTGAGGCATGGTACCACCATTGGAAAAAGGAAGTGCTTCCGTGGGGTAGTCGCATAATGGCGGTTATAAATAATCCTCGTTTCTTCTTCTTTAAAAATGCATTTTCCTTATGTTAATGCTCATCTTTTAATATGAATGGAATTATTAAATTATTATGAACATTTTAAAAGCATTGTGGTGTTTAAATTGTGAATTTAAAAACAAAATTGATGCTTGGAAATTGTGGTATGAGTACATGATTTCAGAATTCTACTTTCACTTTGTCAACAGTGTACAAACTGAGCAGGAAAACAATCTCTTATGACACATGACACCTACTTTTCTCATCATATTTTGATTGCAGAGGTTGACAAACAGTAAAATGTAAGTTTCACTTCTTTCGTTTGGGTTTCTCTATGAATGACAAGCCTTCAAACTTTTATTATTTTACTATAGAATAAAGAACAAATATCAATGGTGGGTTGACACCTAGAAGAGTAGACAAAGTCAGTTAAGACTACTAGGCTATTGAGGATCCTTTGACAATTTGAAACTATATATTAATTGTCATGCAAGATGAATGGTTTTGGGCCAATAAGCGAGAAATCTTATTTGCAAGACGTTCTGAAAGTGCTAACATGTATTTCCAAATGTTGAATAGTTGTCTTATTTTATTATTGCGTAATTTAATATGGTGGTATTTTTATTTTTGTATGTCTGAAGCATATCTTAAAAAATATAGTAAGGAATTCAATGTGACTTGGAACATGGATAGAGAGCAAAGTGCGGAAGTGCAGAGCAAATAAACCATGTATGGAAGTGCAGAGCAAACTGAGAACTATAGCTATCTGGAATAATGACATAATTATCTCCCTTTTTGTGCTTTATTTTCTATTATATTTGCTACAAGCACTTATTCAGGGAGTACTGTCGGTTCTAATGATATACTTGTCATTAAATGAAAATAAAACATGATTAATATACATGTAATAGAAAATTTTCATCCTTAGCGAGTTCATAATAGTGTTAATGTTTTAACATTTTTTAAATAAAACAAAAAGAGAAAACTATTACCGTTCTTGCACAGAAATATACGGCTGTGAGAGAGGCTGTTTTTGCACATGCCTCATTACATTGTGGCATGCGCATGCCTCATTACATTGTGGCATGTGGTGGAACATAAAAGCACCTGAAACTGAAACCACTTTTATAACATATCACATGCTTTAGTTACGGATGTGGAAAGTATTTGTCGGAGCACATGGTCTAGATAGTGATCTGACTCAGAATAGGAGGCTTATCATCACGTACGGGTTTCATCGCCTGCTCAGGTCGTGTATGTGGTCTTTGAGAATAAGAGGCTTATCATAATGTATGGGTTTCATCGCCTGCTCTGGTATTGTATGTGGTATTTGAGAATAGGAGGCTTATCGTAATGTATGGGTTTCATCGCCTGCTCTGGCCGTGTATGTGGTCTTAGAGAATAGGAGGCTTACCATAACGTATGAATTTCATTGCCTGTTCTGGTCGTGTATGTGGTGTTTGAGAAAAGGAGGCTTATCATAACGTATGGGTTTCATCGCCTGCTCTGGCTGTGTATGTGGTCTTTGAGAATAGGAGGCTTATCATAACGTATAGGTTTCATCGCCTGCTCAAGCCATGTATGTGGCCTGTGGAATAGGAGGCTTAACATAACGTATGGGTTCCATCGCCTGCTCTGGCCGTGTATGTGGTCTTTGAGAATAGCAGGCTTATCATAACGTATGGGGTTTCATCGCCTGCTCTGGCCGTGTATGTGGTCTTTGAGAATAGGAGGATAATCATAATGTATGGGTTTCATCGCCTGCTCTGGCCGTGTTTGTGGTCTTTGAGAATAGGAGGCTTATCATAACGTATTGGTTTCATCGCCTACTCTGGCCGTGTATGTGGTCTTTGAGAATACGAGGCTTATCATAACGTATGGGGTTCATCGCCTACTCTGACCGTGTTTGTGGTCTTTGGGAATAGGAGGCTTATCATAATGTATGGGTTCATCGCCTACTCTGGCCGTGTTTGTGGTCTTTGAGAATAGGAGGCTTATCATAACGTATGGGTTTCATCGCATACTCTGGCCGTGTTTGTTGTCTTTGAGAATAGGAGGCTTATCATAATGTATGGGTTTCATTGCCTTCTCTGGTCGTGTATGTGGTCTTTTAGAATAGGAGGCTTATCATAATGTATGGGTTTCATCGCCTGCTCTGGCTGTTTATGTGGTCTTTAAGAATAGGAAGCTTATCATAACGTTTGGGTTTCATCGCCTACTCTGGCCGTGTATGTGCTCTGAGAAAAGGAGGCTTATCATAATGTATGGGTTTCATCGCCTGCTCTGGACGTGTTTCTGGTCTTTGAGAATAGGAGGCTTATCATAATGTATGGGTTTCATCGCCTACTCTAGCCGTGTATGTGCTCTTTCATAATAGGAGGCTTATCGTAACGTAAGGGTTTCATCGCCTGCTCTGGTCGTGTATGTGGTCTTTGAGAATAGGAGGTTTATCGTAATGTATGGGTTTCATCGCCTGCTCTAGCCGTGTATGTGGTCTTTCAGAATAGGAGGCTTATCATAATGTATGGATTTCATTGCCTGCCCTGGTCGTGTATGTGGTCTTTGAGAATAGGAGGCTTATCATAATGTATGGGTTTCATCACCTGCTCTGGCCGTGTATGTGGTCTTTGAGAATAGGAGGCTTATAATAACATATGGGTTTCATCGCCTGCTCTGGCCGTGTATGTGGTCTTTGAGAATAGGAGGCTGATAATAACGTATGGGGTTCATCGCCTGCTCTAGCCATGTATGTGGTCTTTAGAATAGGAGGCTTATCATAATGTATGGGTTTCATCACCTGCTATGGCCGTGTATGTGGTCTTTGAGAATAGTAGGCTTATCATAACGTATGGGTTTCATCGCCCGCTCTGGCCGTGTATGTGGTCTTTGAGAATAGGAGGCTTATCATAACGTATGGGGTTCATCGCCTACTCTGGCCGTGTTTGTGGTCTTTGAGAATAGGAGGCTTATCATAACGTATGGGATTCATCGCCTACTCTGGTCGTGTATGTGGTCTTTGAGAGTAGGAGGCTTATCATAACGTATGGGTTTCATCGACTACTCTGGCCGTGTATGTGGTCTTTGAGAATAGGAGGCTTATCATTACGTATGGGGTTCATCGCCTACTCTGGCCGTGTTTGTGGTCTTTGAGAATAGGAGGTTTATCATAACGTATGGGTTTCATCGCCTACTCTGGCCGTGTATGTGGTCTTAAAAAATAGAAGGCTTATCATAATGTATGGGTTTCATCGCCTACTCTGCCCGTGTTTGTGGTCTTTGAGAATAGGAGGCTTATCATAACGTATGGGTTTCATCGCCTACTCAGGCCGTGTTTGTTGTCTTTGAGAATAGGAGGCTTATCATAATGTATGGGTTTCATCGCCTGCTCTGGCCGTGTATGTGGTCTTTGAGAATAGGAGGCTTATCATAACGTATGGGTTTCATCGCCTACTCTGGCCGTGTATGTGGTCTTAAAAAATAGAAGGCTTATCATAACGTATGGGTTTCATCGCCTACTCTGCCCGTGTTTGTGGTCTTTGAGAATAGGAGGCTTATCATAACGTATGGGTTTCATCGCCTACTCAGGCCGTGTTTGTTGTCTTTGAGAATAGGAGGCTTATCATAATGTATGGGTTTCATCGCCTGCTCTGGCCGTGTATGTGGTCTTTGAGAATAGGAGGCTTATCATAATGTATGGGTTTCATCGCCTGCTCTGGCCGTGTTTGTGGTCTTTGAGAATAGGAGGCTTATCATAACGTATGGGTTTCATCGCCTGCTCTGGCCGAGTTTGTGGTCTTTGAGAATAAGAGGCTTATTATAATGTATGGGTTTCATCGCCTGCTCTGGCCGTGTTTGTGGCCTTTGAGAATAGGAGGCTTATCATAACGTATGGGTTTTATCGCCCGCTCTGGCCGTGTATGTGGTCTTTGAGAATAGCAGGCTTATCATAACCTATGGGTTTCATCGCCTACTTTAGCCGTGTTTGTGGTCTTTGAGAATAAGAGGCTTATTATAACGTATGGGTTTCGTCGCCTGCTCTGGCCGTGTATGTGGTCTTTGAGAATAGGAGGCTTATCATAATGTATGGGTTTCATACCTGCTCTGGCCGTGTTTGTGATCTTTGAGAATAAGAGGCTTATTATAACGTATGGGTTTCATCGCCTGCTCTGGCCGTGTATGTGGTCTTTGAGAATAGGAGGCTTATCATAATGTATGGGTTTCATACCTGCTCTGGCCGTGTTTGTGATCTTTGAGAATAAGAGGCTTATCATAACGTATGGGTTTCATCGCCTGCTCTGGCCGTGTTTGTGTTCTTTGAGTATAGGAGACTTATCATAACGTATGGATTTCATCGTCTGCTCTGGCCGTGTTTGTGGTCTTTGAGAATAGGAGGCTTATCATAATGTATGGGTTCATCGCCTACTCTGGCCGTGTTTGTGGTCTTTGAGAATAGGAGGCTTATCATATCGTATGGGTTTCATCGCCTACTCTGGCAGTGTTTGTTGTCTTTGAGAATAGGAGGCTTATCATAATGTATGGGTTTCATCGCCTGCTCTGGCCGTGTATGTGGTCTTTGAGAATAGGAGGCTTATCATTATGTATGGGTTTCATTGCCTGCTCTGGTCATGTATGTGGTCTTTGAGAAAAGGAGGCTTATCATAATGTATGGGTTTCATCGCTTGCTCTGGCTGTTTATGTGGTCTTTGAGAATAGGAAGCTTATCATAACGTTTGGGTTTCATCGCCTACTCTGGCCGTGTATGTGGTCTTTGAGAATAGGAGGCTTATCATAACGTATGGGTTTCCTTGCCTGCTCTGGCCGTGTATGTGGTCTTTGAGAATAGGAGGCTTATCATAACGTATGGGTTTCATCGCCTGCTCTGGCCTTGTATGTGGTCTTTGAGTATAGGAGACTTATCATAACGTATGGGTTTCATCGTCTGCTCTGGTCGTGTAGGAGGTCTTTGAGAATAGGAGGCTTGTCTTAACGTATGGGTTTCATCGCCTGCTCTGGCCGTGTATGTGGTCTTTGAGAATAGAAGGCTTATCATAACGTATGGGTTTCATCGCCTGCTCTGGCCGTGTATGTGGTCTTTGAGAATAGGAGGCTTATCATAACGTATGGGTTTCATCGCCTGCTCTGGCAGTGTATGTGGTCTTTGAGAATAGAAGGCTTATCATACCGTATGGGTTTCATCGCCTGCTCTGGCCGTGTATGTGGTCTTTGAAAATAGGAGGCTTATCATAACGTATGGGTTTCATCGCCTGCTCTGGCCGTGTATGTGATCTTTGAGAATAGAAGGCTTATCATAACGTATGGGTTTCATCGCCTACTCGAGCCGTGTTTGTGGTCTTTGAGAATAAGAGGCTTATCATAACGTATGGGTTTCCTTGCCTGCTCTGGCCGTGTATGTGGTCTTTGAGAATAGGAGGCTTATCATAACGTATGGGTTTCATCGCCTGCTCTGGCCTTGTATGTGGTCTTTGAGTATAGGAGACTTATCATAACGTATGGGTTTCATCGTCTGCTCTGGCCGTGTAGGAGGTCTTTGAGAATAGGAGGCTTATCTTAACGTATGGGTTTCATCGCCTGCTCTGGCCGTGTATGTGTCTTTGAGAATAGAAGGCTTATCATAACGTATGGGTTTCATCGCCTGCTCTGGCAGTGTATGTGGTCTTTGAGAATAGGAGGCTTATCATAACGTATAGGTTTCATCGCCTGCTCTGGCCGTGTATGTGGTCTTTGAGAATAGAAGGCTTATCATACCGTATGGGTTTCATCGCCTGCTCTGGCCGTGTATGTGGTCTTTGAAAATAGGAGGCTTATCATAATGTATGGGTTTCATCGCCTGCTCTGGCCGTGTATGTGGTCTTTGAGAATAGAAGGCTTATCATAACGTATGGGTTTCATCGCCTGCTCTGGCCGTGTATATGGTCTTTGAGAATAGAAGGCTTATTATAATGTATGGATTTCATCGCCTGCTCTGGCCGTGTATGTGGTCTTTGAGAATAGGAGGCTTATCATAATGTATGGGTTTCATCGCCTGCTCTGGTCGTGTATGAGGTCTTTGAGAATAGGAGGCTTGTCATAACGTATGGGTTTCATCGCCTGCTCTGGCCGTGTATGAGTTCTTTGAGAATAGTATGCTTATCATAGAATAGGAGGCTTAACGTAACGTATGGGTTTCATCGCCTGCTCTGGTCGTGTATGAGGTCTTTGAGAAAGGAGTAGCGGTATTGACACTTTATTCATATATGCTAAGTACTAGTTCAACACCTGAAGACTTCGCACATGATTTGTAAAAGTTTGAATAATTCTTTTTATAATTTGAGTAAAACAAATTAGTACATGTATCTTGTAAGAATTTTTTTCACAATCTATGTAAAATAAATATTTGTAAACTGCTTTTATTTATAGGACAAATATTTGGAAATTTGTCAATTAAATGTGCCTGCAGGTATTGTGTTTCTCTTTGTGGATTTGTCTTCTTTCTCATTACGGATTCAAAAATGTCAATGTACCCCGAGCAGGGTCATGTCAGAAACATTTTCGGTATCACATGTTTAATATATTCGGGCTGTGGTTCTGAATGTGTTTCGAGCAAAATTAAATAACATTGTGATTGTCATTTCTTGTTTCAGTTGAGAGAAACAGCAGCTGGAACAAGAGATGACATCTGATGTCTTCTTTATTCAGTTATCACCCGGAACCATCGGACTAACACACAGACAAGTTGTTGCAGTTTGTAAATGTTAACCTACATGGAGATTATTATGCCATAGTAATATTATTAAACATGACTTTACCTCAAGTATCACATATATTATTATATTTGAACAGCAACCTCAAGGGATGATGAGAGGACATTTTGAAATTGCCTTGTAACATGTAGTTGTCAGTAGTGATTACGTAAGAGTTGTAGCAATGTGTTAATATGATGACCTCTTTATCATGTGGACTGTTTTTATGCTGCAAAGTTATTGTATTATTAGCAGTGGTTTTTTTTCTGCCATTTTTATAGCCGTTATTGAGTCATATTCCATATGGCAAACAGTATCTTTTTTCCCCAACTGAGTGGTAAAAATTCCCAAATAAAATCTTCAATAATTGTAATTTGAAACTTACCATAAATCCTTGATAAAATAAACAATAAAGTTTTCCCCATTCTGAATTGAGTATGACATTAAGATTTTAGTCTAATTTGGTATGAAACTTCTTGACATGAAACAATCTCAAGTCATGTCCCTGGGGTCCAATTTGACCCCACCAACAGACCTTATCAATTGTTCTTGGAAAGTACAAAGCCTGGAGGTTTTATCTGGCATGTAGTATCACCTAATGGTATTGTTCAAGCCTTGACCAAGGAATACAATTGGCCTACAATGGGGACTTTTCAGTTTTAGTGAGAGAAATTTCAAATTAATAATCTTCTCCAGAGTTTACCACCCAAATATGTTCATATTTATTATTGATGGACCCCATGAGTTATCAAGTTTTCAAATAAAGGGGCTAGGATTTATTGAGGCCAACTAAGGAACTTTGATTTTTTTGCATTGAAACACGTTTATGCCTCGTTATTCAAGGAATGGTGTAGGGGCATTAAGTTTATAACATACTGGTGAAGTTGGATATTTACCAAGGTCTAGTCATTTTAAGTTAGACTCTGTCCTTCAAAGAGGCTTAAATATGCATAAGTCAGTGGCCACAAAAGGGGACCAAGTTGTCAATGTTCAACAATGTTCTTTGTTCATATGTAGAAGAAATGATTCCTAAGAGTAGGGGTTTCAAGTTTGTTCAAATAAAGGGTCTAGGGTACCTTTGGAGCCATATTGGAACTTTTGATTTTTATGTAGGAATGCTATGAGAAAACATCATTTTTATTTTTTTTTCATCTATTTTAGCAATGTTCAGTAGGGTTCAATAGAGAAACAAAAACGATTTAATTTTTTCCCCAATTTAGATTTTTTTTCGTTTAGAAAATACTAAAACTGGACATGAAATATCACTAAAATGTTAATAATTAATGGTTAAAACATTATCTCAACAGTCAAAACTGTAACCTTTCTTCAGTATCCCTTTCATAATCGTATACACATGTGTTAACAAAATGTGATATGTTCAATGTAATTGTATACTTTTTGTGAATAAAATATGTTTAAACTAAAAAATTCCAATTTCCCCTTTATAGCACTTTTTCCAATCTCCAAGGCTAGGCCTCTTCCCAATTCCTAGGAAAATAGCTCTATATCTGCAAGAAGGGAATATAATAGTCATTTGTTCCCAAGCATTTCTTGAGTTTGCTCAATTTGAAATTTGAAGCATTGCCTTATCGTAACAGTGAAAATTTAGAACTTTAGTATCCATAAGGGCAACACGTTAAAAGAAGTTAAAATTGTGAATTATCAAAATTCTCTAGAACTGGCCAGGATATTAATAAAACTTTATGCTACGTTAAACTCAAGAGCAAATGGACTGATTATAACAAAATAAATGTTAATACCTTCAGGATATTTAAAAAAAAAAATTCTTATAAAAAATTTTCCCCAATATATCATGCCTATATATACTCACTGACCCCGTATTGTCAAATTGATAAATATTTAAACATGCAAAATAGTATTAATTGAAAAAGTGATTTTTTAATTTGGGCTGTCATTTCAATAAAATGATTTTCAAAAATTTTATCTTATACTTGCAATATATCACCATTCATTAAAACATTGCTGGGGGGCGTGGGGGGGGGGGGGGGGGGGGGTAAGTTGTTTAACTGTAAGAAATGATAAAATGAAATAAAAATATAAAGGAGTGTCGTTAAACTTCAAAGTGCCTTCCACGAGTGGGTTGTATGTTTAAATAGAACAGTTTTAATACAATTTTGTTAGAACAGGCCAATACGATTGCTGGTAAAAGGGAGTATATCGGGATTGTTTAACATTTTAAAATTGGCTCAGTGAAACATTTTTGGACATGGTTATGTGAAGAAAAATCATTTTCATTTTTACACATACGAGTATATTTATTATTGAACAATACACTGTTATAAATGTGTTCTGTTCACAAAATTTATTACAACCAATGCATGCTGTACAAACGAAGACACGGGTAAGAAAATATCAATATTGCTACAAAAGTTTAAACTGATAGCTGGCAGGTGCTCTAATTTAGACTTCCATTTGTAAACATGGCAACAACAAAGGTAGGACTATGCAAATCTCATTTGTTATGCAATGCCTGCCTTCAGTGAAGAAATCCAGAAGGCACTTTTCCAGATAATCATACATGTCGTCCCATTAGTGCAATAAGGTACCAACTGTATATGAAATAAGAAAACACATGGTACCTTTTTGCTCCAATGGGGCGATGTGTCAAAGTAAATTCAGAATGGGGTTTACCCCCATGGTACTCATAATAGGTTATATGGCATCCTGTTATATTGGTGGGCGGAGGGAGACCTTAGAGGGTAGAACCATTGGTCAGCTGATCCCAGTGGTGAGAGACAAGAAATCTTAGGACCAATCAATAATGGAGGATTGCTACCCAAGTAGAATTTATTACTAATCTGTTGCATATGACATAGCTGCTGCTTCTATCTGATGTCTTACAGTTAAAGCTTTTACAATAATGAATATTCCTTAGCATGAGTCGCATAATCAGAAATCCATGATGTCGAATTCCTAGCGTATAGTCCATAATCTCACATGAATAATTGTACATGGTGGTGCCACATTGATTGTCTACCATTACCGGTTGTATATGGTGGTGCAACATTGATTGTCTCCCATTACCGGTTGTACATGGTGGTGCCACATTGATTGTCTTCCATTACCAGTTGTACATGGTGATGCAACATTGATTGTCTCCCATTACCGGTTGTACATGGTGGTGCCACATCGATTGTCCCCCGTTACGGGTTGTACAGGATGGTGCCACATTGATTGTCTCCCATTACCGGTTGTACACAGTGGTGCAACATTGATTGTCTCCCATTACCGGTTGTACATGGTGGTGCCACACTGATTGTCCCCCATTACCTGTTGTACAGGATGGTGCCACATTGATTGTCTCCCATTACCGGTTGTACATGGTGGTGCAACATTTATTGTCTCCAATTACCGGTTGTACATGGTGGTGCAACATTGATTGTCTCCCATTACCGGTTGTACATGGTGGTGCAACATTGATTGTCTCCCATTACCGGTTGTACATGGTGGTGCCACATCGGTTGTCCCCAATTACCGGTTGTACATAGTGGTGCCACATCGATTGTCTCTCATTACCGGATGTACATGGTGTAGCCTAGTCGATTGTCCCCCATTACCGGTTGTACAGGATGGTGCCACATTGACTGTCTCTCATTACCGGTTGTACATGGTGGTGCCACATCGATTGTCTCTCATTACCGGTTATACATAGTGTAGCCACATCGATTGTCACTCATCACCGGTTGTACATGGTGGTGCCACATCGATTGTCTCCAAATTACCGGTTGTACAGGGTGGTGCAACATCGATTGTCTCCCATTACCGGTTGTACATGGTGGTGCCACATCGATTGTCCCCCATTACCGGTTGTACAGGATGGTGACACATCGATTGTCTCTCATTACCGGTTGTACATGGTGGTGCCACATCGATTGTCTCCCATTATCGGTTGTACATGGTGTAGCCACATCGATTGTCTCTCATTACCTGTTATACATGGTGTAGTCACATCGATTGTCTCTCATTACCAGTTGTACATGGTGGTGCCACATCGATTGTCTCCCATGACCGGTTGTACATGGTGGTGCCACATCGATTGTCTCCCATTACCGGTTGTACAGGGTGGTGCCACATCAATTGTCTCTCATTACCGGTTGTACATGGTGTAGCCACATCGATTGTCTCTCATTACTGGTTGTACATGGTGGTGCCACATCGATTGTCTCCCATTACCAGTTATACATGGTGTAGCCACATCGATTGTCTCTTATTACCGGTTGTACATGGTGGTGCCACATTGATTGTCCCCCATTATCGGTTGTACATGGTGTAGCCACATTGATTGTCTCTCATTACCGGTTGTACATGGTGGTGCCACATCGATTGTCTCCTATTACCGGTTATACATGGTGAAGCCACATCGATTGTCTCCCATTACCGGTTGTACAGCCTGTAGCCACATCGATTGTTTCTCATTATCGGTTGTACATGGTGGTGCCACATCGATTGTCTCCCATTACCGGTTATACATGGTATAGCCACATCAATTGTCTCCCATTACTGGTTATACATGGTGTAGCCACATCGATTGTCTCCCATTACCGATTGTACATGGAGGTGCCACATCGATTGTCTCTCATTACCGGTTATACAGGGTGGTGCCACATCGATTTTCTCTCATTACCGGTTGTACATGGTGGTGCCATATCAATTGTCTCCCATTAACGGTTGTACATGGTGTAGCCACATCGATTGTCTCTCATTACCGGTTGTACAGGATGGTGCCATATAGATTGTCTCCCATTAACGGTTGTACATGGTGTAGCCACATCATTTGTCTCTCATTACCGGTTGTACAGGGTGGTGCCACATCGATTGTCTCTCATTACCGGTTGTACATGGTGGTGCCACATCGATTGTCTCCCATTAATGGTTGTACATGGTGTAGCCACATTGATTGTCTCTCATAACCGGTTGTACAGAGTGGTGCCATATCGATTGTCTCCCATTACCGGTTATACATGGTGTAGCCACATTGATTGTCTCTTATTACCAGTTGTATATGGTGTAGCAACATCGATTGTCTCTCATTACCGGTTGTACATGGTGGTGCCACATCGATTGTCTCCCATTACCGGTTATACATGGTGTAGCCACATTGATTGTCTCCCATTACTGGTTGTACAGGGTGGTGCCACATCGACTGTTCCCCATTACCAGTTGTACAGGGTGGTGTCACATCGATTGTCTCCCATTAACGGTTGTACATTGTGGTGCCACATCGATTGTCTCCCATTACCAGTTGTACAGGGTGGTGCCACATCGACTGTCCCCCATTACCAGTTGTACATTGTGGTGCCACAACGATTGTCTCCCATTACCAGTTGTACAGGGTGGTGCCACATTGACTGTCCCCCATTACCGGTTGTACAGGGTGTAGCCACATCGATTGTCACCCATCACCAGCTGTACAGGGTGGTGTCACATCGATTGTCTCTTATTACCGATTGTACAGGGTGGTGCCACATTGATTGTCTCCCATTACCGGTTGTACAGGGTGTAGCCACATAGATTGTCTCTCATTACCAGTTGTACAGTGTGTAGCCACATCGATTGTCTCCCATTACTGGTTGTACAGGGTGGTGCCACATTGATTGTCTCCCATTACAGGTTATTCAGGGTGATGCCACATCGATTGTCTCCCATTACCGGTAGTACAGGGTGGCGCCACATTGATTGTCTCTCATTACAGGTTATTCAGGGTGATGCCACATCGATTGTCTCCCATTACCGGTAGTACAGGGTGGTGCCACATTGATTGTCTCCCATTACCCGTTATTCAGGGTGGTGCCACATCGATTGTCTCCCATTACCGGTTGTACATGGTAGTGCCACATCAATTGTCTCACATTACCAGTTGTACATGGTGGTGCCACATCAATTGTATCCCATTACTGATTGAACATTGTGTAGCCACATCGATTGTCTCCCATTACCGGGTGTACAGGTTAGTGCCACATTGACTGTCTCCCATTACAAGTTGTACATGGTGGTGACACATTTGCTGTCCCCATTACTGGTTGTACAGGGTGGTGCAACATCGATTGTCTTATATAACCGGTTGCACAGTGTGGTGCCACATCGATTGTCTCTCATAACAGGTTTTACAGGGTGGTGCCACTTCGATTGTCTCCCATGACCGGATGTACATGATGGTGCCACATCGATTGTCTCCAATTACCGGTTGTACATGGTGGTGCCACATTGATTGTCTCCCATAACTGGTAGTACATGGTGGAACAACATCGGTTGTCTCCCATTACCAGATGTACATGTTGATGCCACATCGATTGTCTCTCATAACCGTTTGTACATGGTGGTGCCACATCAATTGTCTCTCATTACCAGTTGTACACGGTGGTGCGACATCAATTGTCTCTCATTATCAGTTGCACATGATGGTGCCACATTGATTGTCTCCCATTACTGGTTGTACATGGTGGTGCCACATCGGCTGTCCCCATTACCGGTAGTACAGGGTGGTGCCACAACGATTGTCTCCCATTACCAGTAGTACAGGGTGGTGCCACATCGATTGTCTATCATTATCGGTTGTACAGGATGGTGCCACATTGATCGTCTCCCATTACCGGTTGTACAGGGTGGTGCCACATCGTCTGTCCCCATTACCGGTTGTACAGGGTGGTGCCACATCAATTGTCTCCCATTACCAGATGTATATGGTGGTGCCACACTGATTGTCTCCAATTACCGGTAGTACATGGTGGTGCAACAGTGATTGTCTCACATTACCAGATGAACATGGTGGTACCACACTGATTGTCTCCAATTACCGGTAGTACATGGTGGTGCCACACCGATTGTCTCCAATTACCGGTAGAACATGGTGGTGCCACAGTGATTGTCTCTCATAATTGGTAGTACAGGGTGGTGCCACATTGGTTGTCTCCCATTACCAGATGTACATGGTGGTGCCACAGTGATTCTCTCCCATTACCAGATGTACATGGTGATGCCACACTGATTGTCTCCAATTACCGGTAGTACATGGTGGTGCCACACTGATTGTCTCCAATTACCGGTAGTACATGGTGGTGCCACAGTGATTGTCTCCCATAATTGGTAGTACAGGGTGGTGCCACATTGGTTGTCTCCCATTACCAGTTGTACATGGTGGTGGTGCCACACCGATTGTCTCAAATTACCGGTAGTACATGGTGGTGCCACACCGATTGTCTCAAATTACCGGTAGTACATGGTGGTGCCACACCGATTGTCTCAAATTACCGGTAGTACATGGTGGTGCCACACCGATTGTCTCCCATTAAAAGATGTACATGGTGGTGCCACACCGATTGTCTCCCATTACCGGTAGTACAGGGTGGTGCCACACTGATTGTCTCCCATTACCGGTAGTACAGGGTGGTGCCACAGTGATTGTCTCCCATTACCGGTTGTACAGGGTGGTGCCACAGTGATTGTCTCCAATTACCGGTTGTACATGGGGGTGCCACATTGATTGTCTCCAATTACCAGTTGTACATAGTGGTGTCACATTGATTGTCTCCCATTACAGGTTGTACAGGGTGGTGCCATATCGATTGTCTCTCATTACCGGCTGTACAGGGTAGAATACAAAGGTTCATTTCAAAACAAACTATTATAATCTGAAGTTGGAGAAAGATAATTATGATAATATGATAATAAATTTTAAATGACTTTGATGAATGTTTTGTACAAAAAAAAATGTATTTTTTAAAAAACATCTATAATGATAATTTTGACATGCTTTTTGAAAAAAAAAACACAAAAGGTTCATATATCTTATCTAGGTCAAGCAACGTTACAACATCTTTTATAAAAGTTTTTAGTTATCCTCTGAGAAATCTCAGCCAGTTTGAGTTGCTATAGCAATCTAGATCTGATAAAAGTTACTGTATACAAAGAGAGCACCATTTAAGAGAAATAAAATAGACTAGCACCTGAAGAAGCTGCAGTTTGATAAGAAAATCATGATTTTAAAGCAGAATCTTGAAAATAAAGTGTAAAATTAAGGACTATATAAGAAACTTGCATCTCTCTACTATAATGTTGATTAAGGAGCATACAAAGAATAGTAAATTGCTTATTGATCATTTAGATTTCTTATATATATATATGTATATAATGTATGATGTATATAACATAAGATGTTTTATAATGTTTTAAACATGCATAATGATCTTGATTTTGCAATTTAAAGTAAAAGTTGTTTTGGGTTGTTTTAATTTGCAATTAACAGATGTTGTAATCATAAGTAGTTCAACAATTTTAAACACAATTTGCTGGGAGTTTGTTTCGTTTTGTAGACAATTTCATTGTGCAATGAAAGAATTTTGATTTGTATTTCTGAGATGGATGGAAGTTAAGATCTTTCAAAACGAGAATGTGCTAGATTTTGCGTGAATATGCAAGTGCTCATAACATCTCGGTCAGTTGCTTTTCCTGCTTTATATGATAAGTCCTTGGTAAAATGAATGAAAGAATGGTGGTTTTACAGTATAACAACACATAGGTTATATGATGCAAACAGAAAGTAAGATTCCAGGTTCACTCTCAATCTTCAACAAGAGAGTGAAGGAGGGAGGGAGAGAGGAAGAGAGAGAGAGAGAGAAGATAGATAGAGAGAGAGAGAGATATGAAGATTTTGTTTTTTCTTGTATATGTCTTTATAAAAGTATCTTCTGCAGAGATAGAACGAAGGAGAGATATGTATATAACTATATTCATTGTTTATGATTATATTAATTTATTGATTAATTAATTAATTAATTAATTAATTAATTAATTAACTAATTATTCAATTGAATTTTAAATCATACGTGTTTAATTCCCAAAAATAGCTATTTTCATTAACAGTCATTGATTATTATATATATATTTCCCGTTATGAGTAATTTTTCATGTGCGTTTCAAATTACCTAATAACTTTCCAATATTTTAATATTTCATTAGAAATACCAAATAATAAATGATATTATTTTTAAAATTAATGATGTGCCGGATTTTTCATGCTAAATGGGCCCGGATATTCCAAGGACGTTTCATCCAGGGGTCGGATTAGTAACGGGGCCGGATTTACATGGGGCCGGATATTCCATAACTCGGGCATCTGACTTTCAATCCAGGGGTCAGCAGTTCAATTCCCCGCCAGGCCAAAGCCTCCGTGATAATTGATAAACGACATAGCGTCCCGTTATCATTTGTCTCTCACTGTTGATTCAAGTGGAAAAATTATTAGTTGCTTGTGCTCGAGTACTGGTTCCCAGGAAACAGTGGTTAGGTTAACTGATCATCTGTTAGCCCTCGATAACATAAAATCTGAACTAAATATTCAATCAATCGATCAATTACGTTGTTGTGAATTTAATTACCTCCCTTTATGAAATTAAATATATATGAATTCACTGTATCTCTATGATCCAACATGTTTATAAATCTGTCCTTTATATAGCATGTGAGTAGTCATGAATCCTTTACTGGATCCTACTCATATTAAGCTATCACTTCATGTATTTAAATTGTTCGTCCAGTCCAGACGTGTTGCATTTTAATCCATAGTATAAAAGTCATGGTCGACACCAAATTTATTGGTTTGGCAGAGGCCATAATATTGTGTTTATGGTTTGCATTGTCGCTAGGCGCGCTCGCCATAGTCTGGTCTGTACATTTATGTCTTAATTATTCACAAATAATTATCTCCATATATATATATCATGCATTGTGAATGAGTATCTGAAAAGATCCCAAAAATCGTAAATTCTGTTGTTGTGAGTATAATTGCCTCCCTTTATATATATATATATATCAATAACATAAAAAGTCCAATACAACCCATACAGAGAGAGTTAAAAACCGGTATTTAAGACTCGGTTAGGTTTTACAAATATATAAAATGTGTAACTGTTTCGTATAACATGTCAAAAGATAATAAAAGCAATAAGGAAGAGTTTTGTCTCAACACAACCAGTTATTACACAAATCTGTACCTTGTTAAACTTGATATCAAAGTTGGATGTGTGTTTAGTTTTGTTGTGTACAACATGTCAATAGAAACTACTGAGTGAACCGTATTATACGCACAGGAAGTTAAACTTGATATCAGTGTTTTATTCATATTTGTGCAACTCTTTGTTCTCTGTCCCATGATCATATTTCAAGCAATTCAAAAACTTTAACCAACTACAGTTCTGTTCTTCATTTAAAGTCTGAAGATTTGATAATGTTTCGAAAATTTGTGATTTGATATTTTCAACAAAATTTGAAAGCAAAATAGATTAGACCCACTTGTTAATGTTAATAAAGGTCCACCTTGACAATCAGTGCATTTTAATAAAATTAACTTTTTTTTAAAAAAAATGTTTAATGAGTTTAACACATGTTTCAACACATGAAGTTATACTATAAGACATATCTAATTATTTTGGGAGCGGGAGATTCAGAAGGAATCAGAGTAGAACCGCTGTCCTTCTGCAAGCAACTGGCAAACTTTCTCCCATAAAGTTTGTTCCTGGGAACTGGCAGGCTGTTAACCAATACAAGACACACCTCATACCTGCTCTGATTACTTCCCCAAATATTCAGAAGTGGGAGAATCATGACAACGTAACCAATCATTATAAAGATTTGTCCAGACAGGGTTTCGAACTCACAACCCCTGGATTGACAGCCAGCCACTTAGTTAAACTAGCTGGACCGTCTCAGTACTTGATGGGCGATATTACCAACTATTTTAAGGAAACTAAATCAATACCTTTGACCTCCATGACTGGATTTCTAAACATAGTATCAATACTTTGTGTGACGCTTCAATAAAGTGGGTAGTATGGCCTTGGAAATCTCAAGTGGAAGCAGTGTAAATACAAATCAAGCGGGGCGGTAGTGTCATGGATAGAGTGTGGGCCTCTCACGCCAGGGGCTGCGGGTTCGATTCCCCGATGCCTCTCATAAAATAACACTCAGTACTGGTGATACCCAGGAAGCGGCCTCGAGAGCAGTTTAAATAAGCTCTGAGCTTTCATCGCAATAAATTAAATTAGTATAAACTAAATGAGGTTTCCTATCTCGTCATCAAATAAGATATATAGGTTTATACTTTAGATGACTGACACCTTAGTTTCACCTTGACCTTTAAGATACATACCTGGTTGTTGCAATCCGCATGTCATCTGTATGTGGTGATTCATATTATGTTATATTTAAATCATTCATTTTATGTTATGAGTAGAAAATGGGACAGAGGAGGCCAATATATATACACACATGTACATACTTCTCTATATGGTTGGGGTTAACAACTGAAAATAAATATACCGGGATACATACTCACAGTGTGTATGGTCAGATTGAAAGAACAACAACCCTACCAACCCGGTCTACCACATTATATGGTTTGTATATTGAAGTGTGTATCAAAGTTAACAATAACATACACAAGTAAATGGAACACAAAGTTTGAACAATGTTATATGGAACACAAATACGTGTATTGAGCAACATTTTATCACAATTATGTCAAAACAGACAATTGATAAAAAGTTCAAGGTATTCAACAACTCCATTAATCTGTTTTGAATAACAACTTTACTAATTTGTAGTCAGTTAAAGGCTCAGTCATGGCCGGGGCAGTTGATGGGAGAAAATATAAACGATTTAAACATGGAGCAAGTAAATTCTGTGACATTTGCAAGGAGGACAATAATAATGAAGAAGCCGTGGGCTTTTGTACCACCTGTGGTCAGTATCTGTGTGCTGTGTGTAAACAATATCATCGTAGAGTAGCAACAACTAAAACTCACACCATCTTAGGTGTCAACGATCTGTCAACATCGAGACCTGAGAATGAAGAAAGCACATGTCCTGGGAGAAATAACCTGCCAACATGCGAAATACATCAGGATTTAGAGTTAGAGTTTTATTGTGACGAGCATGATGAAGCAGTCTGCAAAACTTGTAAAATAGTAAAACATAGAAAATGCACAAATATTGAGTCACTGAGAGAAATTGCTTCAACAAAATCAAATGAATGTACTGACTTAAGAGACTACATTAAATACATTGAGAAACACTTCGCAAACATCAAAAGTGCAAAAGAGACTGAAAAGGCAGAATTACTTAATGAAAAGAAGAAAGCAGCTGATGCGGTCTTAGAGAAAAGAAAACAATATGATAAATTGGACAAAAAGCACTAAAAGAAATTGTGAAGATATTTATGATACGGAAACAAAAGATATAGATCAAACATTGGAAATTATTGAACATTCACATCCACTTATATCTTCAACATTAACAAAACTTGAGAACATTATTGAGTTTGGAACAGTGGAGGAGAAATTTCTGGCTAAGAAATCTGCATCACGTGACTTGAAAACATATGAGGAAATCCTCCAGGACACAAAATCAATTTCAACAAGAACAATCAATTTCACAGACAATCATGAACTGTCAAATATGGAAAGTCTAGGAAAAATCATAGTGGCAAAGAGAATAACGATTTGGAAATGGACTTCCAGGATATGTTTTTTTCAGCAAAACTCTCTGAAAAAAGATATAATTACGTCTTTTAAAATCTTATCAAATGGAAGATACTTACTTTTAGATGCGATAAACATGAAGCTAAAAACTGTTCAGTGCAAGTAAAGTCTTCTTGGGTGAGCTACTGTTCCAAGCAGAACACTCAGTATGGAGGCGTTGAATGGCAAAGAAGTAGTAGTTGCTGTCCGAGATAAGAGAAAACAGAGTCTACAAGTGATTAGTATCGACAATGACATAATGACACTAGGCAGATGTCTACCAACAAAACTGTATAACTGGTGTGTTACCAAGTACTCAGACACAGAACTGTTAACACTATCCTGTGATGTGTCTCGACAGGTCTATATCCAGATTATTGATCATAATGGGAATGTTATAAAAAGTTCAACAAAACTAAATAATCATCTGGTGACACAGCCAACTTTTATGAGCCATAGTTCAGATAAAACAAGAGATCTTGTCTATATTGTAGATCAAAACAATGGCTGTATAGTTCTGACACTGGATGGTAAAGTTGTGTCTCAATATAAAGATGTCAATTATGATGTTTATATGGGACTTGCTATTGATGATGAAGGTTGTGTCTATAATGGGTGTGGCCATAAAACATCTCAACAGAGTAATGTTATAAAGCTTTCTCCAACAGGGAAGAAGATTAAGTGGTTATTCCATAAAGATATCAAGCCTTGGATTATACCCCTTTACTTCACAGGAAACAAAAGTGTTTGTCTTCACAAAAGTAAACGATACTCTTGTGTGTCGTGTGTCTACACCAGCCTCCTATAAAGACTGAGTAACATGGACTTAGAATAGAACAGTTCAACAAGTGTTGCATTAAATACTACATACATACATCTTTTTTATAAAATTAGTTTGGAAAGATACAATGTGTATATTTTAAGGTGGTTTAACACCATTTTTCAATGCACGAAAGGTAATATATTGGCATGTCCAGTTTTTATTGGGGAGGAAGGCCTCAGTATGAATCTTAATAGAACTGCTTACTTTCCAGTAACCTCACCAGGCAACTCTTTCCCAATTTGTTGGAGATGTCTTGATGTGTGATGAAATTGTAGATGTCTGATATGTGAGGAAATTGGAGATGTCTTGATATGTGAGAAAATCTGAGATGTCTTGATATGTGAGAAAACTGGAGATGTCTCGATGTGTGAGAAAATTGGAGATGTTTTGATGTGTGGGAAAAATTGGAGATGTTTTGATGTGTGAGGTAATTGGAAATGTTTTGATGTGTGAGAAAATTTGAGATGTCTTGATATGTGAGGAAATCTGAGATGTCTCGATATGTGAGAAAATTGGAGATGTCTCGATGTGTGAGAAAATTGGAGATGTTTTGATGTGTGATGAAATTGGAGATGTTTTGATGTGTGAGAAAATTGGAGATGTCTTGATATGTGAGAAAATTGGAGATGTTTTGATGTGTGAGGAAATTGGAGATGTTTTGATATGTGAGGAAATTGGAGATGTCTTAATATGTGTGAGGAAATTGAAGATGTCTCGATGTGACAGGAATTGGAGATGTGTTGATGTGTGAGGAAATTGGAGATGTCTTGATGTGTGAGAAAAATGGAGATGTCTTGATATGTGAGGAAATTGGAGATGTCTTGATATGTGAGGAAATTGGAGATGTTTTGATGTGTGAGGAAATTGGAGATGTCTTGATGTGAGAGGAATTGGAGATGTCTTGATGTGTGAGGAAATTGGAGATGTCTTGATGTGTGAGTAAGCTGGAGATGTCTTGATGATAAGTGTGAAGAACTTGGAGATGTATTGATGTGTGAGGAATTGGAGATGTCTTGATGTGTTAGGAAATTGGATGTGTATTGATTTGTGAGGAATTGGAGATGTCTTGATGTGTGAGAAAGTTGGCGATGACTTGATGTGTGACGAATTGGAGAAGTCTTGATGTGTGAGGAAATTGGATGTGTTTTGATGTGTGAGAAAGTTGGAGATGTCTTGATGTGTGAGGAATTGGAGATGCCTTTGTGTGTGAAGAAATTGGAGATTTCTTGATGTGTGAGGAATTGGAGATGTCTTGTTGTGTGAGAAAACTGGAGACGTCTTGATGTGTGAGGAATTGGAGATGCCTTGATGTTTGGGGATATGTGGATGTCTTGATGTGTGCGAAAGCTTGATATGTCTTGATGTGTGAGGAAATTGGATGTGTATTGATTTGTGAGGAATTGGAGATGTCTTGATGTGTGAGGAATTGGATATGTCTTGATGTGCGAGGAAATAAGAGATGCCTTGATATGTTAGATAGTTGGAGATGTCATGATGTGTAAGGAATTGGAGATGTATTAATGTGTGAATAAATTGGTGATGTCTTGATGTGTGAGGAAATTGGAGATGTTTTGATGTATGAAGATATCAGAGATATTTTAATGATGGAGAAAATTGCAGATTTTTCTAAGGGAATTTCTGATGTCATTAGGTATGTGAAAAAATCATATGTAAGAGAAAAATATTAAAAAAATCGCAACAGTTGCTGTTACGACATTATTTCAGTTTTTTTTTTATCACAAAGTTTAACTTTTAATATGTTTGTAGCCTTTAACTTGTATCTAATATAACAGTTTATTTATCAAAGTGTTATGTATTTTAACCCGTCTAAAAGGGTTTTCTAATTTTTTCAAGAATCGAAGCAAGCGGTTTTGTTCCAAGATCGACTACTCTTGCAATACTGTGTGTATTTATAGTTACAGTTATCTACCATCAGTAATTCTATAAATATATGACCAACTTTTTACAAATTTACTAACTTCTTAGTGTAAAATTTGATGTTATGAAAAAATCGGGAAATGCATTTAGTGATTCACTCACGTCATTTCACGAACTTTCGCTGGCCTTTTAAATACTATTCTTTTTAAACTTTGAAGAAAAAAGTACCGCGCAAATGAAATGTTCCTGGGTGTCACAATGTGTTCGTACGGAAATCATAAAACTTACCAGAGATAAATATAAACAGAGATTGCAGACATTTGTCAGGTGGCACATTTTGGTGTTTTATAAATCTAGGAACCACAACACTTTCTGAACCAACCAACACATGTTTGTGATTTTAGTATTAAAGGAAAGGATTGGATTGTAACATTCTTTTATAAATTTTAAGAAATGTAGAATGTTCACGATTGCAGTTATTATTTTGTTTTTAGCCAATTTCTTAAGTAAGAAATAAGAAAAAACGTCTTCAAATATCTATATGAATTTTTGACCACCGATGTACAACTTATTTCATTATCTTTCTATATATCTTATTATATCTATGGTGTATTAAATAAAATACACTATCGTTTTTTGTTTAAAATATATATAAAAATTCTCAAAATATTTCAACATTTATTATTTTCAAACCGTAATAATTTAAATTTAGAAGAAAAATATTAAATAATTGAAAATGGTAAGCATTCTTATCAGCTTTACCCCGGTACCAAAATTATAGTAATTTCAAACTGATTCAAAGAGTTATTAAAAAAAAATACTTATGGTGCCACCCGAAATTTCAAGGCGCGTATCCAGACATACACATGTTCACCTATGTGTACAATTCGTCAGCAAATGTGAAAACATAAAAACTCAAACTATGTATAAAAACTGAAGACTGCGAAGGCTATGTGCCAATTTCTTCCAAACTTAATATATCAGTGGTAATTTACCTATAAAACATCGAGACTGTTGTCGGTCCGAGTGATCGGCATGACGAGTTATGATTTTTAAAAAATTTAAAATCGTTATTTTTGTTTCTAACATTACTTATGTGCAGTATAAAAAATGAAAAAATGCAAGCTTGAGGATGACATTTAGCATGAGAACAAAACATTTTTCTTCTAATTTAAAAACATTTTCTCGGGAAGCGCTCTAACAACTCTGGCAAATCACGCTCGAAGTCTTCATGGTAAGAGCCAGTACTAAGCATATACGGAAAAGTGTCTGCTTAAGGACACCACATATAGCCGTGAAGGAGGATTAAACACACGACCCTCCGATCATTACAAAAAATATCATCTTGATCAAAGAGAAAATCCCATTGTTATGTATATGTTGCCAACCAGACGGTACGTTCCATACTCACTATCAGTACGCAAATACACCAATACAATATGCATAATTAGTCATTTAAATACGCTCTGAGATCGTCATTTATAACTAAAAAATAACTCCTCTCTTTATATCAATCACCTTTAAGACCGATGTTTTTACGATAAACTATTAAATAATGTTAATTATAATACATTTTTTTATAAATAAAGCTAAGTTCTATTATCTTTATGTTCCGAAACACAGTCTTTATTTCTGCTTCTACTCATGGATTTGGGGCCAGAGATCAGAAGATGCAATGTCTTCTTTATCGAACCTCGTTCCAAAGTATACGACATCAATCATACTAAGGACTTACATAGACGGATAATTATAGATTTACCAGGAAGAAGAAAAAGAAGAATAAGAAACTTACATTTCTTTACTTAATAAAATAGCATGTGAATAATTAATAATGTGGCAAAATAACCATGTAGTTTCACAGACAATTGTTATTTCTTTATCATAGACTTTAAGCTGTATGTAACCTTAAAATGTTTTATGAAGTTTTAAACATGCAAAATGATTTTAAATAAAAAGCATTGCAGTAAAATTCCAAGTACTCTTGCTGTCTTTTTTTTTTAGTTTCATTGTGTAAAGAAAGAATTTCGAGTCCCGCTCGCTATAAAAACTTTATGAGAAAGTTAGCCAGTTACTTGCGGAAGGTCGGTCATTCTGAGTGATATCTTCAACAAAGAAACTTGATATGCCATATGTAACCTGTGTGTTGAAAATGGCATTAAACAACGCAATCATAATTTTTTTAAAAAAAACATGTGTTGTCGCAGAAAGTCATGCTGCTTTGTTCGAATTGCATCATTTTCTCTTAGAGAACAGGTATAGTTGGATCATATCGTAGACACATGAATTATTTTTAAAAGAATACAATGTAGGCCCATGCCGACAAGGACATGTTGTTAAAAACAATGCAGCCTGATATATAAGGCGTGAATTTATTATTTGGATATCCGATCTGCTGTCCATGCTCGGAAAACGCAATATAAAATTTCTTTAAAAGGCTCCTTTAAAAGACTTGCGCTATGTCGGACTACAAACAATACAGCCACTACAACAGCAAAACAGTCACTACAACAGCAATACAGCCACTACAAACAATACAGCCACTACAACAGCAATACAGCCACTACAACAGCAACACAGCCACTACAAACAATACAGCCACTACAACAGCAATACAGCCACTACAACAGCAAAACAGCCACTACAACAGCAATACAGCCACTACAAACAATACAGCCACTACAAACAATACAGCGACTACAAACAATACAGCCACTACAACAGCAATACAGCAACTACAACAGCAATACAGCCACTACAACAACAATACAGCCACTACAAACAATACAGCCACTACAAACAATACAGCCACTACAACACTACAACAGCAATACAGCCACTACAACAGCAATACAGCCACTACAACAGCAATACGGCCACTACAAACAATACAGCCACTACAACAGCAAAACAGCCAATACAAACAATACAGCCACTACAAACAATACGGCCACTAAAACAGCAATAGAGCCACTACAAACAATACAGCCACTACAACAACAATACAGTCACTACAACAGCAATACAGCAACTACAAACAATACAGCCACTACAACAGCAATACAGCCACTACAACAGCAACACAGCCACTACAAACAATACAGCCACTACAACAGCAAAACAGCCACTACAAACAATACAGCCACTACAACAGCAATACAGCCACTACAAACAATACAGCCACTACAAACAATACAGCCACTACAAACAATACAGCCACTACAACAGCAATACAGTCACTACAACAACAATACAGCCACTACAAACAATACAGCCAATACAAACAATACAGCCACTACAAACAATACAGCCACTACAAACAATACAGCCACTACAAACAATACAGCCACTACAACAGCAATACAGCCACTACAAACAATACAGCCACTACAACAGCAAAACAGCCAATACAAACAATACAGCCACTACAAACAATACAGCCACTACAACAGCAATAGAGCCACTACAAACAATACAGCCACTACAACAACAATACAGCCACTACA